>CM040964.1:31287188-31516461 GCA_022985045.1 Macadamia tetraphylla
TGTGATCAAAAAGGGGGCCAAAACCCCACGATCGATGAGCTCGCCTTAAAACCGAGATTGACTCGATGGTTTTGATGATTTCTGTATATACTTGGTATTTGAATCATATTCTTTTTGTGTATATATCATGCCTTGGCCCAAATGTATATAGTTATTGTATCAAAATTGAATTATCAAGTATATGGGATTTATTCACAGATAAAACTTAGTCTTCGCTGATCGATGAGCTTATGTTAGTATGTGTATGCTTGTGGTGGAATACGATGTCGATGATCTGGCGAGGGTTTTGGGGTTTAAAGGTGTTAACTTCGGTCACCGCCGTTCGATGTGAGCGGGTGTGACAAGCAGGTGGTATCGAGCGTGATGCTCGCTCCACTCCTGACATACCATTAGAATCCGTAGACTCGATAATAGGAAAATGGGGTTGGGTTAATATAAAAGCTTTAAAGATTTAAAAGCCAAAGAAAGAAAGTATAAAAAGGGGTTGCATTATGTGTTGCATTCATGGCATGCGTGAGTGTAGATAAAAGGTAATTAGGTTGGTACTATAACCTATAAAGTACTAGGTTGATGAAATTCCGGCAGCATAACGGCGTAAAATGGGATTTCTAAAAATTTTACACAAATACGATAACAAGGATAATAATATAACAAAACCGAGATAGAAAAAAATACATCACCACAAAACCACAGTACTCCACATATGAAATCACCACAAAATCCACTATTCAAAGATATATTATTCCACAATGAATCCGTTACATCATAAATACAAGGAATGAGAATAAATAAATATACAATGTCTACAAAAAAGAGAAAATGGATAAACAATTGGGTGGGCGAGCCAAGCCCTCACCGGTCCCGCCATCGCGTCGATGATCACCACGTTCCGGAGGTGCCCGGGGTTGACGCCGAGGCGGTGATCGTAATAATCGAACCTCACGTTCACCAGCCGTACCTCCCTCCCTAGCGGCCAAAATCTGCTTTGAGATAGCGTTGGCCCAGTGTCCAAGTCCGCCCACCTAAGGAAGGAATCCTCCAAGGTGGTGCACTGAGGCAATCTCGTCCACCGCCTCGATGTCGAACTGGCCATCCGCAAGGCCCGCATGGAGGGCGTCATGCCCTCCAAGTCGTAGGCACCACTCCAGTGGTGGGGCTGAGCTCTAGAAGAACTAGGACCGGGACCTCTCGACTCCTGAGGCGTCTCCTCAGGGATGTCATCACCCATCAGATCCTCCTCCTCGTCCTGAGGAACGTAGTCCTCATCCTCCTCCTTTGGGCTCCTCCTCCATGGGGACATCCTCCATGGGGCAGCCCTCCTACCCCTACCTCTCCGAGCTCTGATCTAGGAGGTGAATCCATGAGGTCTGGAGACCCATCTTGGGAGGTTTCTCGGTCGAACCTATCAGCCGGAGTCTTCCCCTCCCCCTTCGATCCACCCCAAAGAACTCGAAGATCCTAGTGAGGATCCTGCCGTAAGGGAATCCTCCATCCTCTGGGTGGGAAGTATGGTGCTCCATCATTCTGAGAATAATGTAGGGGAGGCACAAGTGCTCGTCGCCTCCCTCTGCGGCCGTGAAGATGCAGAATGCAATGAAAGCCGCCATGAAACCCACCTGGTTCCGATGACCTCCTCTGGGGAGCAGGTTGAACTGGATCAACCGGGCGAATAGATGAACCTCAGGGTAGAAGGATGTCTCGGACTCCGGGCGATGGCTGCTGCCGCAGATGGTCTCGTAGATGAAGTCCGGTGTCGCCAGGCTCATGAACGGTCCCTGAGGCCTACCCACAGGGGTCAGTATCGGTGTCCCACCGCCGATATACCCAAGATACTGGCCAAGGTGCCCACCGTCAGCTGGATGTCCACTCCCTTCACCAAGCTGCTGATGGTGAACTCCCTGTACTGATACGACACCTCTAGGTTACAATAGAACAGGCGGACGAGCTGCTCGTAGCATGGTCGGTCCACATGAAGAATAGAGCCCCAGCCCAATGCTGAGAACCTCTCCTGAAGCCTAGCCTTGTGGAAGTCCTCGACTACCACGGTCTTCTCCATCATCACTGACCCCTTCAGGAAGTTGGGCCAGTTGGCTGCGGCCTCTGCACTAAGGAAGTGCTCCTCATCATAGTCTGAAGGGTCAGACTGGGCAGGTGTTGGTCTCCCTGTGCGAGGAGCTGAAGAGCTGGTCTCCGCACTTTTCCGCTTAGAAGCGGTGGTCTTGCGTCTAACGCCAGAGGAAGATGGTCCCTTGCCGGTGCGTGACGACATCCTGGCAATAAGGAAAGAAAGTAGGGTTAGTACAGAAAGGAAAAGACAGCAGCATTAAGAAGGGGAAATCCAAAACCCAATTCATGCAAAACGGGAACGGCGACAATCTAGGAACGATAGGAAACTTATGACATGAAGCACGGTAATTGACAACGCATAGAAACATGCCAAAACAGTAAAATGACAGCAAAAAGGAAAGAGCATAAATAACATGGGAGGATTCGATTTCAATGCACCAACTCATTCACAACGAAGTAAAAGCTTGAAACCCTAGGTCTAGAGCAAAATGCCGTAGTAGCGGGATCATGAATGTGCAAGTACGTACCCAAATAGGCTATGGAATTCCAAGAATGCAAGTATGGGATGAAAATCAAGGAAACCAATACAAAAAGAGGGATTTTCATGGAAATACATGGGGATTCCAAGCACAATGGATAATCTATGCAAATTAAAGCATATTAAGCACAAAGCAAGTGGAATGCATCACAAAGAAGTCATCAATTGGAGAAAAAGGGTAAGGATTGAAGAAACCCCCAAATTTGGAAACCTAGGGCACAAATTGGGGTTTTCTCCAAATGAAGAGATAAAATTCCTATAAACTACAAATGACCACAGTAGAAGCATCACAATCACATGGTAATACTATTCTATGGTGAAAAATATGGAAAGGAAGCCTAGAAAGTAAACCTTATTCATGCATTCTATACAAATGGAAATTCTGAAAAAGGAAGAAGGAGGAACTTACTTGAATGAGGGTGAGTTGACTCTTCTCTAAAGTGCCGAGTGGGTGAGTAGACTCGTGAGTAGAAGCGCCGAGGAGACCTCCAAGATCGCCCAAGGAAGAAAGGAAGAAAGAGAAAGGAGATGAGGAAAGAGACAAGACAGAACAGGGCCTGTAGGGCCCTGTTCGTGTTTTACTGGCAAGACCGGGGGTATAACCGGGGGCCCCTACCGCAGTGCCACCCGCCGGTGTAAGGCAGTAAGACCGGCGGGTATAACCGGCGGGCCCCTACCCACCGGTTCAGCCACCGGTTATGACAGTTGGGTAATTTTAGAATCTTTCCTTCTTTTCTTTTTCCCTTCTCTCCTCCTAGCAATGATTTCATTGATTTTCATTATGGACATTCTTCCTATGATAAATATGCTATGGTCAAGTGGGACCGTTGACATGTCTGTTGGGGACTTTGCCTGTATCTTGGAATTGAGCTACGATTATTTACAGGCTATCATACACTACAACACCTCATGTAATGGCATATGATTGTGTGCCGAAATCAATTCTATGGTGTTTAACCAATATGGTGTGTGATGTGTTCAGTGCGGGATACGATGGTACGTACTAGATCCGTAGTAATGCCCGAGGTACCTCGGGTCCTCGCGGGTCGGTCGACCACAAAATCCGGAGGTCCGCTCGGGGCGTACCTCACCTCCACTACCTCGAGACCCTTGGTCGGGGGGGCACATGGGACCCACCTATGACTTCACTCCGGACCTCCACGGTTATCACACCGGAGATGTTGCTAATAATTCAGCAGTCCAACAAGTTTCTAGCAACAAATGCTTCAAAGGAAAAACATTTATGCGCTATCCGACAGTTGGACTTTTCTCAACCGGGTCAACCTCCCGGGTACTCACTCCAGAGACCCACAGAGGGTCGGGACAGGACCACAAGTGGGGGTACACCTCCAATCCCACCATTCGTGTTCCTCGATGGGATGCCTCCTCCATACCCCTACTATCCTGCTATTGCTAACTTCCGCGACAATAATCGTCAAGGGTAGTGGAGTCGTTCAAGAGGAACTTACCACCTGTATTCTCTAAGGTGGGGAGCGATCCTCTGGAACCGGATCAGTGGATCCAAGAATTGGAGAAGATATTTGAGGTGCTTGAGTGCACGGATGCCCAGAAACTCATTTGTGCTGGGTTACAACTCAAGAAAGAGGCAAATTCTTGGTGGCAAGCCTCCAAGCCTATATTGTTGGCTGCTTATCCAGAACCCACTTGGGAGAAGTTCAAGGAGTTGTTCTTGGACAACCATTATCCGCGTTTGGAGACCGAAAAGGGGACGAGTTCATGGCCTTAACTCAAGGAGGTAAGATTGTCCTTGAGTATCAACAACAATTCGAGAGTTTGTTCCATTTTGCCCCAAGGCATATGAGGACAGCTGAAGAGAAGGCGGCAAGGTTCCTAAAGGGCCTAAAGGCATCTATTGGGTCCGTACTTGAGGTACTGGATTTGACCGAGTATGGCCAGATAGTGCAGAAGGCCAAGACCATGGAAGATAAGCAAAAGGGTGAACAGTCCCTCACTCCTGGACTGTGGAAGAGAACAAATCCATTCTCGGATATGGGAAATTCCTCCAAGGCATACCGGGGATCATACAGTTCTGGGCCTATATATAGGCAGCCCTATAGGCCATCTGGCTACTCTCCTTGGCCAGTTGGTGGTTCGGGTTCTACCTCTTTTCGCCCGAACACTAGTGTGGCACCTACGGCTCCAAGGCTACCTCGACCTCCATCTCGCGGGTCAAGTGGAGGGCCCCGCCCCGATTCGCTCTGATTCATTGCTTCAACGCCATTCCTATGGGCATTATATAAAGACTATCGGGCCCGACCAGCCTTGCCCTCCATCGCCCTCTCGTGCTCGACCTCCCTTACCTCGAGGGAATCAACCGCAGGAAGGATGTATGCTCTATCGGCCGAGGAAGCGAGGCTAGTATGTATAGTAGTGGTACATTTTAAATTAAGAAGTTCATTATGATTAATATTGATGACCTGCTGAAATTATATACATTGTTATACTAGGTATCCTACCCATATCGGGCATACCAGCCTATGTTTTATTTGATTCAGGAGCTACTCATTCATTCGCATCTAAGAGATTTGTAGGGAAACTTGGGATGCCACCCAGGATCCTAGACCATGGAATGATTGTTAGTATGCCTACCGGTAAAATTGCACAGTTGAAGGAAGTGTATGGGCCGTGCCCAGTGGAGATTAGTGGGAAGAACTTTGATGCACAACTCATTAAATTCAATATGCAGAATTTTGATGTTATATTGGGGATGGATTGGTTGTCGACTCATCGAGCTAATGTGATCTGTGCGGAAAGGCTGATTAAGGTAACAGATGACGAAGGGAACGAGTGGGTATACCGGCGATACAATGAAAAGGGTGAGGAAGGTCCTTGTCTCCGCTCTCCAAGCGGTAAAGTTGCTAGAAAGTGGATGTCGGGTTTCATAGCCTCGGTACTGATGTTGATGCAAGAGTTACACCTCTAGAAGAAGTAAAGGTGGTCAAAGAGTTTCGATGTTTTCCCGATGATCCGATGCATTTACCACGATAGAGAGTTAGAGTTTGCCATAGACTTGACTCTGGAGCAGTCCAGATCTAAGGCTCCATACAGGATGGCACCGTGAATTGAAGGAGTTGCGGATGCGATTGCGGGAACTATTAGAAAAGGGTTTATTCGCCCAAGTGTTTCACCTTGGGGTGCCCCGGTGTTGTTTGTCAAGAAGAAGGATGGTAGCTTGCGTATGTGCATAGATTACCGGGAGTTGAATAAGCTAACCATTAAGAACCGGTATCCATTGCCACGCATTGATGATTTATTTGATCAGTTGCAAGGAGCCAGGGTATTTTCAAAGATAGACCTTCGGTCCGGCTATTATCAGCTCAAGATAAAGAGTAGTGATATACCCAAAACAGCATTTAGGACTCGATACGGTCATTATGAGTTCCTAGTGTTGTCCTTCGGGTTAACCAATGCACCGGCAGCATTCATGGATCTAATGAATCGAGTATTTCAGGATGTGCTCGACAAATGGGTAATTATTTTTATTGACGATATCTTGATCTACTCCAAGACCGAGGAGGAGCACACTCAACACTTGAGAATAGTGTTACAGAGGTTGAGAGATCAACAGTTGTTTGCCAAGTACAGCAAGTGTGAATTCTGGCTTGAACAAGTTGGATTCCTGGGGCACGTAGTGTCTAAAGCCGGAATCAAAGTAGATCCTGCTAAGGTGAAGGCAGTAGTGGAATGGGAAAGCCCCAAGAATGTTACTAAAATTAGAAGCTTCTTGGGTTTGGCTGGATACTACCGGCGTTTCATCGAGAATTTTGCTCGGATCTCAGCACCAATGACCAAGTTGACTAAAAAGGGTGTGAAATTCGACTGGGCAGAGGAATGTGAGAAGAGCTTCCAGGAATTGAAAGAAAGGTTGGTGACTGCCCCTGTGCTGACTATTCCTGAGGGCACAGGTGGAATGACGGTCTATACCGACGCTTCCAAAGTTGGTTTGGGTTGTGTTCTCATGCAACGCGGTAAGGTAATAGCGTATGCATCCCGACAATTAAAGGAGTATGAGAAGAACTACCCCACTCATGACTTGGAACTAGCCGCAGTCATTTTTGCCCTTAAGATCTGGCGACATTATTTGTATGGGGAGAAGTGTGAGATATACAGTGACCACAAAAGCCTGAAATACTTCTTCAACCAGAAGGATCTAAACATGAGACAGAGAAGATGGCTTGAGCTCATGAAGGATTATGACTGTGATATTCAGTATCATCCCGGCAAGGCTAATGTAGTGGCAGATGCATTGAGTCGGAAGACACAGACTGTGTCGCTCTCATACTTAGCAGTCAGCTCACCACTCGTGCAAGAGGCAATGCTAATGGATGAAACCCTCTTGTATGAAGGGGCAGCCTTGGAGCTTGAACCTCAACCAGAAAACCTTAAATGGTTGACGGTATCCTTGTCGGCTCTACAGGTGCATCCGGCAATTAGGCAAGAGGTGATAATGAAGCAACCTTTGGATCTGAATTGTAGCGGATCGAGTTAAGGTTCAAGACCAAACAATGAACGACCAGATTTTACTTTAGCCAGTGATGGGGCATTGATGTTTCGAGACAGATTGTGTGTACCTGATGATTTGGATATACAGGATAAAATAGTGAGAGAAGCACATAGCTCCGAGTACTCACTCCACCCAGGAAGTACCAAAATGTACAAAGACCTCAAATAAAGTTATTGGTGGCCAAACATGAAAGTCACCATAGCTTTATATGTGGCGACTTGTCTTACCTGCCAGAAAGTAAAAGCTGAAAGGCATCGACCTTATGGTACCCTTCAGCCACTCCCAGTACCAGAATGGAAGTGGGAAAGGATTACAATGGACTTCGTCACCGGACTACCAAGTACACCTAAGGGAATGGACGCGATATGGGTGATCGTGGATCGGCTTATCAAGACTGCTCATTTTATTCCTATCAAGACCAAGTTCTCCATGACCAAACTAGCACAACTTTACATGGACAACATAGTGCGTTTACATGGAGTGCCAGTGAGCATTGTTTCGGATAGGGACCCAAGGTTCACTTCCAGGTTTTGGAAAAGCTTACAGCGTGCCTTGGGATCACAGCTGAATTTGAGTACAACTTTTCACCCGCAGACGGATGGTCAGTCGGAGCGAACCATACAGATATTAGAAGACATGCTCAGGGCATGTGCAATGGAGATGAGTGGCAGTTGGGAAGAATATATACCTCTTATGGAGTTTGCATATAACAACAGTTACCAAGCCACAATTGGGATGGCTCCGTATGAGGCATTATATGGCAGAAAATGCAGGACTCCTTTGTATTGGGTTGAGGTAGGTGAACGTCGAATGTTAGGACCTGAGATGATACAGATGACTTGTGACAAAGTCGACGTTGTTAGAGAACGGATTAAAGCAGCTCAGTCACGTCAAAAGAGCTATGCGGACACCCGCAGGAAGGAGATTGAATTTCAGCCAGGAGAAAAGGTATTTCTCAAGGTCTCTCCTACTAAAGGGTTGCAAAGGTTTTACAGAAAGGGGAAGTTGAGCCCAAGATACATTGGACCATTTGAGATCTTATCCGGGTTGGCTCAAGAGCCTACATGCTTGCTCGCCACCTTCGCTAGGGATGTTCACAATGTATTCCATGTATCCATTGAAGAATACGTGCATGATCCATCTCATGTACTACCCGTGGAACCGAGTACCTAGAAGTCGATATGACCTACAGAACAGACCATGAAATTTTGGACCGGGAAAGGGGAAAACCCTTCGCAACCGCTCCATTTCCTATGTAAAGGTGCGATGGGCTGATCATTCACCTGAAGAAGCATCTTGGGAGGTAGAAGAAGAAATGCGAGCCAAGTACCCTCATCTTTTTGATCAACCAGGTACGCAATTTCGAGGAAGAAATTTTTCAGAAGGGGGGGTAATGTAATACCCCGCTTCTTAAACCCGGTCTGATTTCGCGGTTGAACCGGTTTAACCATGTAGGAACCGAGCCAGAGGAAATTAGAGCAGGTTCCTTGTGGGCTATGATGGCACGGGTGACCTTAAACACCGGCTGGCCCGACAAGTCCGAGCCAGTGCCAGAAGAGACGGGAGTGCCCAAACCGTGTACATGCACCTACCATAAGGCTATGTACGGATAAAACAGGTATTAGATCCATATTTTAAGGTATATATGTATGCTACATCGTATGCTTAGGGTGGGGTTCGCGCCGAGGTCCGAACCCGGTCAAAATCCCAAGTTTTGGCTCTCAGGTGGGTAGGACAGGTGGGTACACCCACCCACCTGAGTGACCCGTCCAAGACTACTCACTTAATTAGGAATGGTATATAAGGCTTCATGATTTTCTTTTCTTTCCATTTATTACCCTCAGATCGTTGGTGAGAAAAGTAAAGAGAGAGAAAGAAAGGGAAGAAGAAAGGAAGAGAAGGAAGAGGAAGAAAAGGGGGATTTCAATGGCGCCGAAGCTCGGTCTTCCCATTCCGGTGCCGGGAGAGTGATCTTCAACTCTAGATCTACGGTTGGAGGTAAGAAAAGTTGGGTTTTGTGAACATTCACCATACCCAAGCTTTAAACCCTTGATTCGAGTATGGTTTTTTGAGATCTTGTAAATACCCTTTGAAATGATGAATCTAAGGTTTAATAGATGATTTATGTGTTGATCTTGAAGGATTTGAAGAGATATTGACAAGGTAGAAGAAGCATTGTAAGTTTGAAGTGATTTGGAGGGTTTGAAGTCGTTCTTGAGCAAAGAAGGTAAGATGGTTTTCCCTCACTTGAATCTAACCTAGATCTAGGTTAGAACCATCCTATAGGACCTTGAAGGTGTGAAGAATGGGTGGGGAAAAGCCCCATTTGATTCCCCAAAGAATGGAGAAAATGGGGAAGAAACAGTGTCTTTTCCGCCAAGACCGGTGGGTACAACCGGTGGGTACAACCGGTGGGCCCCTACCCGCCTGTGGTACCCACCTGAGAGGGCAGGGGCCTTGTGGCCCAACCGGCGGGTACAACCGGTGGGCTCCTACCCACCGGTCCAAACCGGTGGGTAAAACCGGTGGGTAGACACGCCCTGCTCACCCATGTGTCCCAAGGTGATCCTTATATCCGATCGAACCCAAATCGGACGTGTGTCCTTCTTTGACGTTCTAAACACGATTTTGACATCGGTTTCATTAATTTTGATTCTAAAATGGTGAAGTACTAACCCGCTCAATTATGTTAGGTTCACCAAATCCTACCCGATTCGCTCCGGATCTCACCCGTCAACGGGGAAACCTTTGACCTTCAAGTAAGTGGGAGATGACGTTTGGCCTTGTTTCAAGGCATTTGTTTGGCATTCATTTAATTATATCTAATCTAGTCATGTCATCATGAATATGCTATATAGATTAATCATTCCACACATTGATGTGCATATGTGCTATGTTTACTTTTCAAATGCCAATTGAATGAGATGTTTATATGTTGAATGTGGACATCATGGTGCATAATGCATTGATAGACTAGATGCCGTAGTCGGCTTGGAAACGAATGCATTGGTGGCCCGTGGAATGGGACACGGTGGCACTATACAATCGTACTATTGTCATATAGGAGCATGCGGTATTAGGATTTTCACCATCCCGTGCTACGACCCTTCCCAATAGGGGTTAAGGTGTTGGGTTGCCATTTGTGGGGAAGCAGGGGTCGCGGTTGTCGGACACTGTGGCGGTTAGGCATTACGCCCGACGAGTCATGTAGGACAGTCGGCAACCCCGGTGGTACATTCAAGAGGGCCAATCGTACTGCTTTTAAATTGCTGGAGTCAACACCTTTATTTTCAGTCATTTACATTTCTGTTGAGAGCCGGTGGACAGCATTGTCTTTACTTTTTCGAGTACTCACGGTGGGCCTTCTCCGACAGCCCTATGGGCGTATCGCGGGAGGGAGTTCGCGGCTCGTACCCGGAGTATAGGCGCACTGTGGTTGTAGTAGCACTAAAACCAAAGACTTAGTAATGTTGCTTAGGTGGATGTGATTTAAAATGTATAGCATGGCATGTAGTGCATATGATGTGTTGTGATGTGTGGACTGCTGTGTGGTCCATCTTTCTACTTACTGAGCTAGTGAGCTCATCCCACGTGTACACCCCTTTTTAGATGATTTTGCGGTCATGCATCCGAGGAGCATGGGGTGGGTCCCACAATCGAGGTTCTCAAGAGGACTGGTGGACCTCGAGGAGTTTGAGCACGGTGGCTGCTCGCGAGAGCTGTCTGGGACAAGCTCGAGGCCGAGCCGAGCTCCACCTTGGGGGCCGTGCTGAGCTCCACTACCGAGGCCGAGCTGAGCTCTTCTATGTGATGCCGAGCTGGGCACAACCCCTGATGCCGAGCTGAGCTCCATCCTTGAAACCGAGCCGAGCTGTGTACTCTGATGGTTTTTGATGATTTCCTGTATATACTTGGTATTTGAATCATATTCTTTTTGTGTATATATCATGCCTTCGGGCTCAAATGTATATAGTTATTGTATCAAAATTCGGGTATCAAGTATATGGGATTTATTCACAGATAAAACTTAGTCTTCCGCTGATCTGATGAGCTTATGTTAGTGTGTGTATCGTGGTGGAATCGATTCGATGATCTTGGCAGGTTTGGGTTAACCGGTGTTAACTCGGTCACCGCCCCGGTTCAGTGTGAACGGGGTGTGACATATGCCACATTTGACACTAAAATTCCTTTTTTGTCCTATGCTGTACTTATATTTCCTTGGATTTGTAGGTCACTTGGAGGCCATTACAGTCTCTCAAATTTCCAGACTCTAATGAAGTTGTCTTGGCCATGTGCTTATCTGAGAACTGGGTCCTGTTCTAAGCCATATAGGGCCATGTCTGGTACCTGGGAGAGAGAGAGTCATACCCAGTGGTCTGATCTTAAGTCATACCTCTCTCCTTGTCTTCCCCCAGCTACCATGCATTGCCCAGAGATCATCCTCGCGGACGAGATTGAGAGTCTGGTTGATAAAGTATGGGATGAATCATTTCTCGACCAGAATAGGGACTATAGGGCCTTCTTGGAGGAGGAGACAGTCTACACCCCTCTTGGTCCTGATGGTCCAGTGGTATGTTGCCCTTTCTTGAGTATTTCCTTCATGTTTCAACTTCTTTTTGCTTTGGTCTTGACTGATGTTCTTTCAGGGGAGAACACGATGTGTAGATCCTTCTACTGTTCAGTCATGCGTCAGTGCTATTGATCCTTCATAAGCTGGACCCTCTACTAATGTGGGGGGAGCTCTCAGAATAGCCAATATCCCCTTTCGTGGCTTCCCAGCTTGGTGTTATCCCAACACAGTCAATCTTAGCCTCCCTCATCTTCTGGAGTGGAGAACAGATGTAAATGCTTCCCTTGGGCCGCCCATTCCTTATGACTATGTGAGTAACTGATCATCCTTCAATTAACTTTTGACTTCCTTTGGCTGATATGCTCTTTCTCAGGTATCTCCGGAGGTCTATTCTAAGATCAGGAGGATGCATTATGACTTGTATGAGGTGATGGTTGCCAAGGTATTTCCTACTTTCTCCTTTTTTTCTTTTTTCCCTTCTTCTTTCATTATTCTTCTTCTTGATCCTTTCCTATATTCCTTAGGATGGAAGGATTGTCGCCTTTGAGAGCCAAGTAGCCCCTACAAGCAGGAAATTGCACAGCAGGATGCACTGATTCAGGATATGATACAAAGGCTGGAGCAGACTGGACTAGCATCCGCAAATTCCCCAGTATTCCCTGAGGGTAATGCTGAGTATAGTTCAGATGATGACTTTACTTCTTAGGGACCTATTCTTGTAGTTCTTGCAAGTGTAAACACATGTATAAATTTTTTTTGTTTTTCTCTCCCCCTTTTATTTTGGCATCTTATGAATGAAAATCTATCTTTGACATAAAGAGAAACTTTTCCTTTTGTTTTTGTTTGTGGTTTGTAATGTTTAGGCATAATCAATTCCACAACTCAAGTCATAATTAGAATAATCGGGATAACCCAAAAATCCAAATACTTGCTCATTCTATTATCAAGTGAATTACATGGAAAAGGGAACAATTTTCCCGCGATAGATAGGATAGGTAAGTAATAAGGTGGGGAGACAACTCATGACTTCTTAGGGACCTGTTCTTGTAGTTCTTGCAAGTGTAAACACATGTATATTTTTCTTTTTCTTTTTCCCTCTCCCTTTTATTTTGGCATCTTATGAATGGAAATCTATCTTTGACATAAAGGGAAACTTTTCCTTTTGTTTCTGTTTGTGGTTTGCAATGTTTAGGCATAATCAATTCCATAACTCAAGTCATAATTAGAATAATTAGGATAACCCAAAAAACCAAATTCTTCCTCATTCTATTATCAAGTGAATTACATGGAAAGGGGAACAATTTTCCTACCATAGACAAGATAGGTAAGTAATAAGGTGGGCAGACAACTCTTGAGGTTCGTGAAAGTTCACTAACTCTTCTGGGTCCATCACCTCGAGCCCATGTTGTTGACTAATGTACGTAGGCAAATAAAAGAATGTGTAAGTCAATCTCATCAACCTGACGTAATTGTAGCCAGGGGTCTTCATAAAAAATTCTTCTTGTGGCCCCCCTGGGCATCTCCATGTAATATCTCACCCAGTCCTTTCCTGCAGGTACTTCTCCTAGTCAGTGATAAGGTTGAATTCCAGAACTTCCCTCTTATCCTAGTAGCAAAGAGCTCTGAGCGGGCCTTCTTTTAATGGCTTAGTTAACTTCAGTTTCTCGTGGAGCCAAATTTGAAAAATAGCAGGACTCACTTGATAATGATCTAGTCCGAATCTATGGCCATGGCTCATGCTATCGAATCCCTTAAATGTTTTTGCAAGAACTGTAGGGATGATGTCACCTCCTTTCTTCAACTGTTTTACCACCTCAACCAAAATGGGTGGTGCACCATGCCTAGGAGTTCGGAGAACATAGCGAGCTATCATGCAAAGTAAATAAGCATCCTATGACCTCTATTGATGGATTCCTCCCATTAGTAGATATTGGGCGAAGATCTAGGCCACCTTCAGAATATCAATCTTCCCATACCTAACGAATTGCTTCATTTCCTCTTCTTTCCATCTGAAGAAGTCCTGAATTTCCTCTGAATAATCTTTCTTCAAAGGTGGTTGGAACAACCTGCATTTGGGTGGAGATAACATACAAACTCAAAATTCTTCGAGAGTTGGGCAGATTTCTACTAATCCAAACCGAAATACATGCAGGTTGGCATCCCAATGTTGAGGCACCTACCGGAGTTATTAGTGATGTAATTTCACACACCCGATCCGACCGAGAAATGACACATTCATGGATTCCAATAATCCTGGCACCCTCATGTTCATGTCCAAGGTCCATTTCCTCAATGTCTTATTTAACGAGCTCATGACTTTTTCTGAAATCATCACAAAAAAAAAAGAGATATGATGATTTATCAAAGCATTACTCATTAGCTAATGACTCAAACAAGCCTTTACCACTATTACATCAAGCTCTTTTTTTTTTTTTTTTTTTGACTAATCAAGGATGGGGAGTAAATCAGCCTTGACAAACTAGTGCCAGGTGGCGATTTTCTTGTAGGGGATGGAATCTTAGATAAGCGTTTGATGGACCCTAGGTGAATGACAGATACCTAATGGCCTTGTATGTCAAATGGCGATTCTTAGGGGATGGAATCTTGGATAAGAATTAATAGACCAATAGGACAATGACAGATACCTAATGGCCTTGTATGCCAAATGGCGATTCTTGGGAGACACAAACTATGATGATCTTTTAAGATACTTTGATTATTAATTGAGGAACCAATTTATTACCTTTAGATGGTTGAGACCGCATTTGCTTATGTCAAGTTGCCTATGTATCCCTCAAAAGGAATTAGGTCTGACATAGTTCAGGATGTTTACCCTTTTAGACATAATATTTCATGAGTTGATCCATGTTGACCAGTCCGGGTATTTCTTCGCTGTTGTGGTCTATGAGTTTCACAACTTTGCCTAGTAAAATCTCTTTGACAGTGAAAGGCCCACTCCAGTTGGACCTAAATTTTCCTCTTGGGTTATGAATTTTGGCTCTTTGTTCTCGAAGAACAAGTTCACTCTCTTCTATGTGGCGGGGCTCACATTCTTGTTAAAGGCCATGGCCATTCTTAGTTGATTTAGATTATCCATGGCTTTCACACGCCTTCATCGAGAAAATAGAGTTCGCCATGTCTGGCCTTCTTCACACACTCTCCTTCAGGTAGCTGACTATCAAGAAGTACCCTTAGGGATGGTACCAAGATTTTCACAGGTAGAACCACCTCAACCCTATATACCAAAGAGAAAGGGGTTGCCCCCGTCGAAGATCGTACAGAAGTCCGATATGCCCATAAGGCAAGGGGTGACTTATCAGCCCAATCCTTATGTGTTTCTACCATTTTTTGCATGATGAATTTGATGTTTTTGTTGGCTACTTCTACTACCCCATTGGTCTGTGGCCTGTAAGTGGTAGAGCGTTGCCTTTTGATACCAAAATTTTGTGTAGATTTTATCGATCTTGCCCCAAAAATGGGATCTCTGAATTGATATCAATTCTTGAGGTACTCCATATCAAGAAATGATATTTTCTTGAATAAATTTGGCTACTTTAGCAGATGTGAGGACCGCATATGACTGAGCTTCTACCCACTTGGTGAAATAATCAATGGCTACCAAGATGAACTCATAACCATTGGATGTTTTGGGGTTGATCTTCCCAATGATATCGATGCCCGAAGTGGAGAATGGCCATGGTAAACTGAGCGAATGCAACTTTATTGGCAGGATATGTATAATGTTAGCAAATATCTGACACTTGTGGCATTTCTTGAAAAAGTCCACACAACCAGCTTCCATTGTGTTCCAGTAATATCTCAGCCTAAGGATCTTCTCAGATAACATCTTAGCATTCCATGTGGGATCCACAAAAACCTTGATGAATTTCCTCCATGATAGTTGTGGCTTGCTCCTCGTCCACAGTAGGATCTCTTGTATAACAAATCCTCTTGAAGAATAAACTGGGTGGCATATCTTCTTAGAAATTTCTTTCCTCTGTCAGTTGATTCAATTGGGTACTTCCTTTCCTTGATGAAATCCACTATGTGAGCGAACCAAGACTAACCATCCGTAGTGAGTGAGTTTACCGAATTCTGATAAATGGGCCTGCTTCTTTGTTCCACCAAGAATGGTCAGACCCTAGCCATAAGATTGCATTCTACCATAGAAGCCAAGGTTCCAAGGGCATCAAAAAACCTATTATTATCTCTCTGGAAGTATGCGAACGAGATCTTCTCAAAGTGTTCAACCACCTCTTCTAGATGTTCTTGATATGGCTTCAACTTTTCATCTCTAGTTTCCACTTTCCTTATGTCTGGTAGATGATGATGGATGAATCACTGTAAACCTTGATCTTTTTCACTCCAATAGTCAAAGCAGTTTCAAGTCCCAATGCACAAGCTTCATATTCAGAAATATTGTTGGTATAGGAAAAATCGAGGCGGAATGATGAAGGCAAGTAAAGGCCATCAAGAGTGACAAGCAATATTCCAGCACCACATTCCCTCTGATTGACTGCTCCATCAAAGAATAACTATCATTCATTAATTATGTCTTCTTCCTCTATTGTTGTGATTCCTTCATCGAGAAAAGGCATCATCCAAGGATCTTTCATCTTCTGTAGGGTGGGCAACCAAATGATCGGCTATGGCCTGCCCCTTGATAGATTTCTGAGTAATGTAGGTGATGTCAAACTCTGATAGCAAAAGCAACCAACGGGTCATCCTTCCTGTTAGGGCTGATTTCTCGAAGAGGTATTTGATGGGATCCATCCTTGAGATCAAGTGCACCGGATAGGAAACAATGTAGTGTCATAACCTTTTTGTTACCCAAATCAATGCCGCACAAGTTCTTTCCAAAGATGTGTACCATGTCTCATATTCTAGGAACTTCTTACTAAGGTAGTATATGGCATGCTCTACCCCTTCTTTCGTCTCTTTCTGTGCTAGCAAAGAGCCCATGGAATATTCTCCCATAGATAAGTACAAGAGAAGTGGTTTTCCTTCCACCGGTGGTGTCAATACTGGTGGGTTCATGAGGTATCCTTTGATTTTGTCAAAAGCTTGTTGACATTGGTCATTCCTTTCTGTGGGCTGATCCTTCTTTAGAAGCTTGAAAATTGGTTCATAGATGGTAGTCAATTGAGCTCTAAATCAGCTAATATACTGGATATGACCCAAAAATCCTTATATTTGCTTCTTAGTCCGAGGTGTGGGCATTTCCTGAATTTTCTTGATCTTGATAGGGTCAACCTCAATGCCTATTTCACTCACCAAGAAACCTAACAACTTTCCTACTGTTGCCCTGAATACACACTTTTGAGGATTCAACTTTAGCTGATACTTCTTGATTCTTTCAAATAATTGACTTAGCTTGGGAATATACCCCTGCCGGTCTTTTGATTTCACTATCATATCATCCACATAGACCTCCACATCTTTGATCATCATGTCACGTAATATGGCCATAGCTACTCTCTGATAAGTTGCCCTGGTGTTCTTCAGTCCAAAAGGCATCACCTTGTAACAATAGGTTCCCCATGGAGTGGTGAAGGTTGTCTTCTCATGATCTTCTGGGTGCATGCTTATTTGGTTGTACCCCAAGAATCCTTCCATTAATGATAACAAAGTATGCCCTGCCATGTTATCCACCAATACATCAATGTGAGGTAATGGGAAGTCATCTTTATGGCTTACTTTATTAAGATCGCGGAAGTCTACGTACATTCGTACCTTGCCATCTTTCTTTGGTACTGGTACTATGTTGGCCAACCATTGGGGGTATTTCACTACTTGTAGAAATCCTTCATTCCACTGCTTCACAACCTCTTCTCTGATCTTTTCGCTCTATTTTGGATGCATTCTTCAGAGCTTCTGCTTTACCAGCTTTGTCTCAGGGTAAGTCGACAATCGATGCTGCACGATGTTGGGATCGATACTAGGCATATCCTCATAAAACCAAGCAAAGAGCTTGGTGAATTCCTTCAAAAGACTAATCATTTGTTCTGCTTCTTCATCATCAAGGGTAGTGCCAATTTTTATCTCTCGAAGGTATTTGTTGGTTCCTAGATTAATAACCTGAGTATCCCCATGGATGGGGTGGGTTTTCTTTGGTTTTTATTGTTTTATTGATTCTTGATATTTATTAAGATCATCATCAGAAAAAGGAGGCATGTCATACTCAGAATCAGAAATTTCATTCATAAAAGAAGGAGTAACATACACAACGTATAAGGACTTTGGACTCTCCTTGAGAGGAGAGGGCGACACGAAATCATAAACAACAGACTCGATTACAGACTTGATAACTAGCTTGATGCTTTCACCGGGGGTATTTAAGCTGGTTGACTCAATAGCATGAGCAAACTTGAAGTTTTCTCCAATGCTTGCTCAGTTTAGGAGTGGTTCAATAGCTCAATGGATGAGGAGGTGTGGCAAGGGGCCTTCTTCTCCTTCTGAAAAAGTTGCTGCTACTTCTTCAACGGTGCAGTGGTTCTTCTGGATAGATGCCTTCTTCTTCACAAATACCAGCTGATCAATCTCATGCTCTCGAAAACCAAACTTTTTGAGGGTGAGGATTGGTGGAGACTGCTCAATCTTCTTTCTATAAAGTCCATCCTTTCAAGCCTATTGAGGGATGCCATCCCGATGCCTCGGTCACATCTTTGACCACCTTCATAGACCTTCTCGTTACAGTTGATTCTGGCACAGTACATGCAAACCATCATTCTTTGTACTCTTCTTTGCTTTGCATGTGCACTTCTTCCTCTAAAAAGGATGAGGCTTGAGTTCATATAGCTCTTGGGCTCTTGGTTCTTTTAAAAGGGAACAAATGCAGATTTTTAAATCAATGGGAAGCGGTAGATTCTAGGTGAGCCTTATCATCTTTTCCCATTCTCTTTTCAGGAGGACTCAAGGATGTGGTGCCTCCTTTAATCAGATCACTATTGTAGGATTATTTGAGGAAAACCCAATCTCAATCAGTGCAATTTCTGTTATTCCCGTGATGCAACTGTCTTGATTACTTTCCTTAACTAGTATTTGCTGTTGTTCCACTTCATGAGTCACCCAATCGAACTTGCTTTGAAAAAATACTTCAAATTCTGGTTACATCTTTGCGACGGTTTCATCAAACCATGGCTCCACATTACCGCAGAAAGGGAAATCCTCTCCTTCTTTTATAAAGTACCCATTGAGAGTATGGTAGTAAGAGACGGAGATCTTCCTAGTCATCCTTAGCACTTTCTGCCCCTTGGTGGTCCGAGGAGTGTACCCAAGACCATTCTTTCCTTTGTTCACTGCCAAACTAGGATGCTTTGGAACTCCTTGATGATATTTTCCTAGTCCCATGCTAGGAAAATATTGCATATTATTCATCATATGATTCACTGGCGGACTCTAGATGGCTTCTTAGGTTGCCAAGATTTCCTCCTTTGGAACTTCTTTGGCAATGGCTGCACAAGTTACATCTAACTGAAAACCACTTCGTTAAACTTCCTGGTCTTGTTCTTCTCCATTTTCAATATTGGCTAAGGTGTTAACCACCTCAGGATCTCCGACTATCGTGATCACCTTTCCTTTATGAATGAACTTTATTTTCTGATGGAGACTAGAGGACAGTGCCTTCGCATGATGTAACCAAGGCCATCCCAAGAGCATGTTAAAATCTGTCGGTATATCAATGACTTGAAAATCAATATCAAACTTCATCGGGCCAATCTTTACAGCAAGGGTAAGGTTGCTAAGGATTTTCCTCTTGGTATTGTCATATACCTGTATGGTTTGGGTAGTTGGCCTCATTTCTTCTAGGTTGATGCCAATACTCTTCACCGATCTCAAAGGTAGCACATTTAAAGCATACCCGTTGTCAACAAGAACTTGGGGAACCACCTTGTCAAGGCATTCTACCGTGATGTGAAAAGCTTGATTATGCTGGACCCCTTTGGGAAGCTCTGAATCTGAGAACATCAAGGATTTTTCCGCATAGGTTGCCCCTACTATATGTGCATGATGTGTCAGATTTATCTCGATCGGCACTTGTACATTGGTGAGAGACTTCAAAATTACTTCACTGTGTGTGGGGGATGCCATTAAAAATCCCTAAATTGAGAAATTAGCTTGGGACTTCTTAAGTTGAGCTAGGACCGGATTCTCAGGTTCTCTTTTCAAGATATTTGTTCTAGCCTCACTGGTCCTTGATTGTTCCACTACTAGAGCCTTGCCCTTATAGTCTCTTCCACTTCTAGTTTCCATCACGTTGACATGTTTTTTTTATAATAATCTCTATGGGATAACAATCTTCATCATCACTATTTGTTATGGTGATTATCCCTACCATGGGATCATCCTCTTCTTTTGATTCTCCCTCCCTGCTTGGGGTGAGAAGTAGAGGTCCTCCACAAATATCCACAGCCTTGGCTCATAACTTTTTGACTGTATTAGAAAGCTGTTGGAATGCAGCATCTACTGCCTTTGTGAATGTGTCGTCTGGCCCTATTTCGTTCAGATCATCCAACTACTCATGGTAGTAATGATCATTGACAGTTACTTCACCCAGCATGTTGTCAATTTTTACACTCTTTCCTACATCCTTAATGTGCTCGAGTACACTTCACACAGGTTTTCTTCCATTTCTAATGCAGAGTCCCATTCATCCATATAAACTTGTGTCAGCTCTCCAAATTCTTCATCATTTTCTAAATCTGATGTAGAATCATCTCCTCCATGCAGAGAAAAGACTGAATGCCACCTGTCAGATCAACTATTAGGTCATCACCACCGATAGCATAGACTGAGAAACATGTCTGGTGATCTATTGAGTAATATTCAGACTCATCATCATTATCATTATACCCAGGCCCTTGGTAGTCATCCCAGTCTGGATACTCGTCATCCTTTTGAGAATCAGAGTCATCTCCATCATTCTCATCCTCATTCTCATCCTCATCATCGTCGTCATCATCCTCTTCTTCACTGATTTTCCCCTCACTTGGTTCTCCATCAGATTCCTCTTGACCATCAAATTCTCCTAAATTCTCATTCAGAGCGTATAGACTGAACGATTTCTATAGGGTTAGACTTGACATCACTGGTTCGAAGTTGGATCAGACCTAATTCATCATCCTTTGTGTTACTCCCTATGTGGGTTAGGTAGGTGTGCTCATTGATCTGTTCCCCTATGGCCATTGCGGTTATTGCTCTGAAAAGATCATGTAATCTCTTCAATTACCTCTGGATTGTCCTCTGAAGATATAGTGGATTGAATTAGAGAAGTGGGATCACCCTCCTGGTCTTTCCCTAATGCATTCACTAACCCTGTTGATGAAGTTATCTTTGGGGAGTCTAGTAGTGCAAGCATATCCTTCCAATCGTACCCGTCCGTCCATCCTTCTTTTGGGTTATATACCGAACCTTGAGAATGGGATTGGTATGAGAGTGATGAGGGATACGAAGCGGGATGGTATGAAGATGATGTAATGTGAGAGGTAGGATATGAAGATTGGGGGTGATAGGATGAGAAAATTCCTTCTCCTTGATGGTGGGGGGAAGGTTGATGATATGGTGGAGGCTGATAATATGGTGAAGGTGGGAGGTATGGTGGAGGTTGGTAATATGATACGGTGGATTCTTTTGTTGATGAGGAAGGATGAATGGTGGGAGTCCAATCTTCTAATTCTTCTTCTGATGATCCTCTTCTTTTGGGGGTCCTCATGGCTCTGGCCCTTTAATTCATGATTTTCCTATAAACGCAGGCAGTCATGTGATTCTTTCGAGCTCTGGGTACAATGTGTTGAGTCGGATCACTCTTGTGGCTTTGTCATCTAGATTGTTCACATGATCGGGGAGTGGATTGGTATTGACATTGGGAGGTTGCTTCACCTTGACCTCAATGGTTTCATTGTCTATCAAGTCTTGAATTGCATATTGCAAACCCAAGCATCTTTCAATGTTGCGCCCCTTCTGAGTGTAGTAAGCACAATATTCATGATCCCCATACCAAGCTGGAGGAGGGTTTCTGATCACTCTTGGAGCCACTGTCCCTAGCAATCCTTGTTTCTTTAACTTCTCATATACTACTGTCATGGGCATTCCCAAATCAAAAAACTGCCTTCTTGGACAAGGGGCCTTCTGAGAGGGTGCATGCACTTGTATTACAAATGACTGTGAAGAAGTGGCTAGTGAGACTGACTGCTGAACTACACTCACCTTATTAGTTTCCAGACCCTTTCCAAGTCCGACTCGGGTATTCTTCCCTGCAACTTGGGAGGATCCTTAATACTGAGCTTCCCTTAGGATTCTATTTTCCACACATGTTCCGGTGGCTATAAAGGCATCAAAAGTTTGTAGATGTTGGTAGTAGAGGACATCATAATAAGGCTTTGATAAGTTCTCAATCAACATCTCCACCTGCTCTGCTTCTGAAGGCCGATCTGCCATCTTGGCAGCCTTATCCCTAAACATCATCAAGAAGGCGATGAATCCTTCTCTAGGCTGCTGTCTCATTGTCTCAAGCTTCCGATGTTTCACATTCACCTCGGTATTGTAGGAGTATTGTTTGGTGAAGGCTTTCACCACTGTTGTCTAATTCTAAGTTTGGGATGACTGCAACTGTGTGAGCCACCTTAGTGCTGGTCCCGATAGGGTTAACATGAAGGCTTGCCCCATCTAGTTATCTGCAAGTTGCCACGACTTGGCAATGCTAAGGAAGACTTTGAGATGAGCTTTGGGATCTCCTAACCCATCAAACCTATCGGTTTGCCACTTGAATTTCTCAGAAATCCTTGCCCCTGAAAGGAAAATCATTTCATCTGAAACCACTATTTAGATTTTTGAACTTTTCCCTGCTCGGAGCATATTTTCCAATTTTTCTAATTGCTCCCTAAATTTCCTTTCTCTATCTGTTTCTGGAGGTTCCATTGTGACATGCACCATAAATTCCTCTTCTTCATCTTCAATCACTACCCTAGGAGGAGGGACTATGGAATAGGCCCTTCGTTGGCCATTGGGTAGGTGAAGATCCTCTTTGACCAGTTGGTCTGACTTACTATGTTTCTCTTGAGTCAACTCAGGAGGAGTTCCCACGATAACCTGTAGCTCCATTCTATTCCAAATCTCCTGTAGCTGGTGCCGGCTTAGTCCTGGGATTAGTTATGGGAGGGTTCTGAAGTGCATGCAATATCTGAGCTATCCCTCTCTTGACTTCAGCCATTTCTGTCTGCAAGGTCTCCATGGGATGGACCCATACTTGTTTAGGTGATTCAGAGTCGTGTGGATCCATACTAACTGGGCTGCAATCACCTAGTAGTAAATAGTCTCGAAGAGATGATGAAGGTGACACTAGACTTAGGTGAATCAACTGATTACCCTGACATGTCTAAAGGGACCGCAGAGAATACTTGAGGTGTTGAATTGTGACTAAACCAAAAGTGGCTTATTTTAGGATTATTGAATTCCCAACCCCTTGTTCACACATTTAGTAGATTAACAACCAATGATCCATGCAAAGTTAGTCTGCTTAATGATAGGGGGTGGATAGAGTTTGATGCCCCAGTCAACTCAATGTTATAAGTGGGAGATTCATACAAATGGCCTGTTAAGAATATTCCCATAAGAAATTCCATGTAATAAATCCATGCTATCCTTGCTATTTTTTCCACTAGGTGTCCTTCCTCTTGATTTTCTCGGGACTTCTTGGGACTTTACATGACTCTGACGGGATTGACCCTGAGTCATGTATTTGGAAATTTTTCCTGAGGAGGAGAGACACCTTTTATCTGAAACCCACTTAGGAAAGCAATTCTTTATGATGGGAATATAATGTAGAAAAATTCTTTTTTAAGACTGCAAACAAGTTCTACAGTTAGCTTGTGGTGCTCCTAGCTTTTTCATCTATTTTTTACATAATGCTGAGTATCCAGTGGATGCAATAGGACCGACAAGGCTTCCTTGATAGGATCTATATACACAAGGTACGTGATCCTTTTAATATACCCGTAGGTATGAGATCAAGGGAGTGACTTCCCTACCCATTACTTATGACTACAAACAAGGTTAAGCAACTGACCATGGGGTGGTGGAGCTATGAGTGATTGTGTGCAAACGTGTAATGCGAGAATACCATTATTCGATCTTAGAATGTCATAAAGTGCATGAACCTCCCCGAGGGTACTAGGCACAATTATGAATATCTTCGCCGTTTAATAATACCCCACACCCTTGTACAAGAAGCAGGGATCATTTACTCTCAGAGTACTCTCTATAACATGTGCTGACCTCCCCGATGGTGTGAGCATGACAGGGAGTCCCTCGTCAAATGATTTCACTTCGAGCACGATGCATGATGCGGTTAGCAAGTATAATTACAAAAATGGGGTTAGCACACACGTTTTCAAACAAATGTGGTGGAAACTGTTCTTACATTTAAAGGTAGCGTCTAGTATCAAAAGTTTGACATCTTTCCTTAGTGAAGTCACCACTGTGAGGGTAGTGGCCAAAGAATGATGAGATGTCTCTCTTCCCCTGGGGGGGAAGGACTTGCATCCATTCCGTCCTCTCTCCTCTCTTTCTCTTTCAAGAGGGAGGGGTGTGTCATGTGTGCTTTTCTTGTAGGCCCCACACCGCTGTATGGTAGCTCGAAGATACGTGGAGGCCTATTTCACAAGAGTGTAAAGTTCATCATTCTAGAGGAGGGTTTGATGATGGTCCAATATGGGGATCGAGATCACACAAAAGGGTTTGGAGTCGCTACCTAGGATTATGGGCCTAGGACCCGAGGGTGGGCCTAATTCCAGAGAAGAAGACTCGAAAGTTGGTTTGGTCCAGCAATTTAGGATAAGTATTAGGTTGTAGAATTGGGAAGGTGTTAGGAACCCAATCTACTAGGTTTGACCGGTCTTTATGCTAGATGCTTAAGAACGAACATTTTTCATAATTATTCATATTCCACATGTATGCTAAGTTATCACATATATATACATTGACTGAATTTAAACGACTATATACACTAAAACAAGGTCTATACAAAGTCTACATGGTGACACTTCGGTTAAGAAACTATACCTGAACTTAACCCCTGTTTCGGGTCAAGAGGGGTTGGCCCCTAATTAGTATCGGTTTGGACTGTCTTTTAGATTCTCCTGGCTCAGAAGAAGATGGTCTTGACCTCCAACTTTCTTTCTCGAGAGATTTTGATTTTGATGATATTCGGGCAGAGTTCCAGCTAGGAATGGTTACTTTCGGATTTGAATTCGGACAAAGCTTCAGCTAGGGAAGGCTATTTCCAAATTTGGATTCAGATAGGGATTCAGCTAGGGAAGGCTATTTCTGGGCTTCGGATGAGGTGGCACTTAGGCAGAGCTTTCGCTGGGGATAGGCTATGGGGGCTAGGCTGAGGTGATACTTAGGCAGAGCTTCCGCTGGAGATAGGCTAGGGGAGGGCTAGGCTGAGGTGGCACTTTGGCAGAGCTTCCACTGGGAATGGTTATTTCTGAAAAGATTCTAAGGGCACTCAGATAGAGCTTCCGCTAGGAACTACTATTTTTGGAAAGATATGGATTGAAAATCTTCAAAGCCCTGAAGAACACTTTGAAGATCCGAGTAAACTCCGGATCTTGACAAAGATCTCTTCGTAGGCCCGAAGAACCTCAAGGGGGGAGGGATTTCTACTTTTGGTAAAGATCAAGAACACTTAAAAGGGGGGCAACTACAAACATGCTATTTTTGGCAAAAATGGATTGAACTATAAACTTAAATTGAAGATATTCAAAGTCTCGAAGAACACTTCGAAGATCGGAACAAAATTTCAGATCTTGACGAAGATCGCTTTGAAGACCCGAAGAAACTCAACGGGGGAGGGGAGGAGGAGAAAGGGCAAAGCTTCACTTCCTAAGGGTGGTTGTGGGGTTGTGATATTTTTCCTTTAAATCCAAAGGAGGCAATATTTATAGGATTTCTGGGCCAATAGGGAGGAGAGATCATTTTTAACCAATGGGTAAAAAGGGGTTTTTGGACAAACGGGAGGAGAAAGAATTTTTAGCCAATGGGTAAAAAGTGGTTTTTGGACAAATAGGAAGAGAGAATTTTTAGCCAATGGGGTTAAAAAGTGGGTTTTTGGACTACTAGGAGATTGCGGCGTAGGGTATGCTAGTGGAGTAGTGCATACATGAAAATAGGTGAAGAAAATATTTCTTCACCCACCAGGCCAGTGGAACGCAAATCCCGACCGTTAATGACAGCATGCAAGGTTGGGTTGAAATGCACGGGGTATGACCAGTACGGATACACAAGAGGGTAGGCATGGTGCAAGGATAGGCAGGCAATGTGCACAGGCTGGGCATGCATAGGGTAAGGATGGGCAGGCATAGTGCACGGGCTGGCCTATAGCTATGCAGGTTGGCCGATCGTCTGATCTGCAATAGGCACGACAATAGCAGAGGGGCCAAGCGAGCGAGCAGGCACGAGCAGCAGCAGGCAGGGAGTATGTAGAGGCAAGGTAGGGCCGGTAGAGCGCTGAGCAAGGCGATCGTGGGGCACATACAAACATGGAATTTTCTAATGACAATTATGGGAGATCCGACGGTCTGATTTTGTCGTGCCATATATCATTGGAATTGTATTTCTGAGCACTATTCATCTGGACAGTCATCTTGACTAGATTCTTTCGTATATAAAAAAATCAAGTTTGGACCCTCTTCTCTCCTACGTGGGGGTTTCTAGATTTTTCAGATAGGGTATGAAGTTGGCTTGCCAATGTGCATGGCATATGTATGGGAAAATGTAATTTTTCGGTAATGATTACGGGAGATTCGATGATCTGCTTTTGACGTGCCATATATCGTCAGAATCGCATTTTCGAGCACTATCCATCTATATGGTCATTTTGACTAGATTCCTTTGTATATTAAAAGTCAAATTTAGACCCTCTTCTCTCTCGTGCGGGGGTTTCTAGGGTTTTCAGATAGGTGGAAAATGTTTCTGGATTTTCTTAGTCAATCATCATCTCTGTTGATCGGAAGTCGAAAGTCGTGTCCAAGATCTGTATTTCATCATAGCCGAAGGAGGGTAACAAAATTGGGTGTCTACAATATGCCAAGGTTACTCATATTAATATTACATGCTCAGATAACAAGGCACTGGTTCTTTCTACTCTTCCAAAAGTACATCGCTCACCATGGCCTTTTCGTTTTGAGTCCGTTTTTGGTCTTAGAACCAGTTTTCCTAGGATTCGTGGAGAATTTTGGGACTCTTGATGTACAAGGGTCTCATTCTCATGTTCTATGCTCCAAGTTGCATGCCTTAAAAAATCTTGAATCGGTGGAATAAAGAAGTGGTGGAAAATCTCAATATCAAGTTTGCCGATTGCAAACGTCTACTCGCATCCATTCAAGAAGTACCATTTGAAAGCAGGGATCTTAATTGGGCATTAGCGAAAAGCATGCATCAAGCCAAGTTAAGAAGGTCACTATTTAGATTGAAAAATTATGGTAACAAAAGTCTCGAACAAATTGGACAAGAGAAGGTGACGCCAACACCAGGTTTTTTCATCTTACAACGATGGACAGATGAGCTCGGACAAATATTTCCTCTCTTAGTTACAACGGGCTAAATCTCACTGATGGAGCAAATACTACGGCTGCTTTCCAAACTTATTTTCAGGAACTATATACATCATCAAATTTACTAGCCAATGATGACTATTTCACTCCAATTCTTGTGGAAAATTTTCAAATGCGGACAACAGGAAACTACTCGTTCCCGTTTCAGAGGATGAAATTAGGCGCACAGTGATGGGAATGCCTAGGCTGAAAGCTCCCAGTCCAGATGGTTTCCCTGGCATTTTTTTTTTTTCACAAGGTGGCCTCCAATTTGTTCGGATGCCATTTCCTTTATCCAGAATTTTTTAGTACAAATAGTTTTTCATACATACATTTATTTGATTCCAAACGTTGAATTGCCTATGGCCATCTCATAGTATAGACCGATCAGTCTCTGTAATTTTGCATACAAAATTATATCTTGTATCATGGTGAATCAATTCCGTCCTTTGCTCCATAAGTTGGTTTCTTTTTACCATAATGGTTTTATTAAAGGCCGAAACATACATGATAATATTCTAATCGGTCATGAGATTTTGCATTGTATGAAGAAGAGAAGGGGCCGTTTTGGATATATGCCCATTAAACTTGATACGAGCAAAGCTTATGATAGGCTTGAATGGAGTTTTATTCGTTTTGCTCTGAACAATTTTGGCTGACTCTCATTGGATCGATCTTATTATGTTTTGTGTGGAACTATGCTTTTCATTTTTTTTCTCAATGGCTTGTCGTTGCAATTTTTTCGACGAACAAGAGGACGGCGCCAAGGAAACGCATTATCTTCTTATCTTTTTATTCTGTGTTGAAGTTCTATCTGCTCCATTTTTCAGTGGGAAGGATTCATGGTACACGACAGTCACATCTTGGGGATCCTATCTATCATATGGCCTTCACTGATGATATAATTCTTTTTCAGTGGGGTGGGCTAGTTATTTCTCCCACATATTCCATTTTCCCTTTATATTTATCTAAACTTTGAGTTGAGTTGCTGGAAAATATCTCTCCTTCTAACACTTTGTCTCCTCTCACCCCCATTGATAAACCTAATCAGTATCTGATTACTAGGTTGGCTCTACCGTTAATGCGGAGAACTCTCAGCATTCTTTTATTTCTACTTAATTTCAACTTTTAAAATACCTAAATTATATTTCAATGTCATATTTTCACTTCACGATTATATCTATCTCTTAAGTATATATTGAGATGCCCTAAATACGGATTAAATAATTTTTAGGAAAAATTACAGTACCATCCCTTGAGGCATACCTCAATATTAAGACCATCCCCTATTGTTCAGACAGTCACTTGCTGCAATCAGTGAAAAAAGGGGAATCTCGGTGTGACCCTTTTTCGCCGTTACTTGAAGGTACTCGACTCCTAGAAAAGTAAGGCCGATTCCCTTGGCTAAAAGAGAATGACTATAAGTCAATGCGAGGGGTAGGGAGTGCCCGCCCTATCGAAAATACACTTACCTCCCCTGAGTCAAATGGATCGATCATGACCCATTTCATAATTCCTTCTCAAAGCTCTTCACCATCGAACTTCAAATATTTTCTACTGAAAACCTTAATTCTGATGTTAAATCTCAGAAGAATCAGTGGAGATGCTCTTTCAAGAGAATAATGTCTAGGTCTCCTCTCCAAACCCTAATTCTGATGTTAAATCTCAGAAGAATCACTTTCTCCTTATGAAGAATCATAATTAAATATTCCTTACTAGCTAATAGACGACCCTTGACTCTTCTTCGATTTCAGCTCCTTTGACCTAATTTTCCCCCTTTTGGTTCAAATTCCTCAAGCTTGTAGTATGAATTCAAAGGTGAAATGAATGATAAGTAAAGTTGCAAGTCCTCAGGTGCAAGTCACAAGGATGAAGAAATGACTCCAGGGTTTCATTCGGTTCCTCAATGGTATAAAATAGGTTAGTCGGGGATAGGTTATTTGTGTTTTAGTGCAAAGGGTACGATAGTCAATTCATTTTTAGATTTAATACTGTTAAAAAAATGTGAAACTAATTGTATTTTCAGAGCAAGGGGGATGGTCTTAATATTAGGGGATACCTCAGGGGATGAGACATTAATTTTCAAAACCAATACTTGTTTCTATATATTATATATTAATTCATAAACTGCTATATTATCATTTCAAAACCTATACTTGTTTCCACCCACATGGCCTCTTAATCTAACAACTATATGGTATTTGATGTGGATTGAGAAATTTTTTAACACATTTTCAATCTATGTAATAATTTATTCTAATTATGTAAATAATTTGATACATTAATTAGTTATTAATTTGGTAAGGGTGTCCTTGTCAATGTTAAAATAAAGGAAAATTATCTTGTACCACCCCTAATTTGAAACCTTATGTCTTATACCACCCTAATTTTGCTATAATATTAACCGCACCCCTAAAGCATAATGCCGTTAGTTTAGAACTAGAAAAGACCCTTTTGACCCTGTTATGTCCATCTTCATCTTCATCTTCTTTGTTTCTCCTTTTGCAAACATGATAACCCGGCCCCTTCCCTTCCCTGCAATGCACCCTCGCCCATGAGAGCTTGCTTACAAACACTTGCAATTTCTCCTTACCCATAGGTGATTAATACAACTCTGCAAGCATTTTGAAAGAAACCTGCTAAGTGGTAAACAAAATAGATATTAAAATAGATACTAGCCAGTATGTAAAACCCATTTAATGAAATAATAAAGTTCCTTATTTACCACCAGTAAAGGAGGTACTTAGCAACTCAAACTCTCCCACATTAAACCATGCTAATCCACAACAGTGGTCCTGTTAGCTCGACCACTGGGAGAGGATTAATTAATTTGTGAGAGAAATTCTATTCAAAATTATGAAATTGAAATATAGCATGGAAGAAGCAGATCTCATAGATTAAATTCCAATTCACCCAAAACTAACACAATTTCCAACGGAAGGAAACTGAAAGGTCAAGCTAAACAGGCTCAATTAGCGAAATCAAATGAATAGTGAGTGGCGAGTGGTGACCTGACCAGACCATTCACCGATTAAATTAATTAGAATGACCAACAACCTGAGAAACCTCCTTACAACTCTCGAGATCTCTAAATTTCTCAGGAAATTGGGGTTTACACAGGATAGGAAAATCAACTAATATGGAAAATAACAAGCTCAAAAAAACAAGAAGTTAATCAGTGCTATTTGCAAGAACACTTAATGACATGGGAGAGTGATTTGAGTTCCAGCATTTTCCAACTTCCTATCTGAGGTTAGCAGCGCACCGTGTTGCTCAACGCTATAAGCTGCTCTGAATTTATTTAGGTGAGTGGTTGAGATTCTTCGCACCCTAATTTGTTGTTGCTGTTGCGGTTTGGGAGTGAATGAGCGATCAAAAACCCTAAATATAAAGTGGAGAACAAAACTGATGCGCTCAAATTAGTCATTCAGTAAAGTAAGAACACGTGGCATCCAAGGGAAGAACACGTAGCGCCCAACCGAGGGGTATCCACTATGACCATAACCCCGGAGACCAGGAGGAGAGGGAAACTAGAGTCCCCCTCAATTGATAGAGGCCGTGAGGAGGAGGGGATACCCGGATAGGGAATATTCCCCGCAAAGGAAGGAAGACGGATCCCAGTAGGACTCGAAAAAGGGGTAATCCTATAAGAGGGAACCCTAAAAGATAGAAGAGGTAAGTCGATATGCCCACACCATTACTCCTGTGAAAAAAAATTGTTCTGCCACTCTCTAACTTGGGTGTCGGAGGACTAATCCCAGAGACACCTCTGGGCCTCTGCCTTCTGTGCTTGTGCAGGATCGACGCTCAGCTTCATACAGATTTTTGGCAGTAATAGATTGGCACCGTCCGTAGGAATGACAGAGTAATGGTGGGGAAAACCTACAATCGTAAGAAAACAAGACCAGCGCCGAGTATGAATATGAATGAGGGGAAACCTTTAAAATCTCTCCCCCCTCGACGGACATCGATGAAGAATGGGAAAACAATGATCGGGAAGGGTTCGCAAGGGACCAACGCTTGATCAGACATTCCGTGCATAGAGACAATGATTATTGTGAAAAAACCAATCAACGTGATGGAAACTAGAGTGGGAAGGACTACAAGAGCAAGGCTGTAGCAGTAGAGAAGCCAAGGGCAAATGAGGCCGGAACTAGCAGTGTAAAGAAAGAGCCAGAGAACCCAGTCTTGGCTCAAATCAAGAAATCCCAGGCTAATATCTCCATTTGGGGATTGTTGATGGTGTCCCCTTCGCACCGTGAAGTAGTCTTGAAGTCTCTCGCTAATGTACAAGTGCCGATCAAGATAAATCTGATGCACCTCACACATATAGTAGGAGCAACATATGCAGTGCAGTCTCTGATGTTCTTGGATTCTAAGCTTCCTAAGGAAACCCAACACAATCGGGCTCTCCACATTACAGTTGAATGCCTTGACAAAGTGGTTCCTCAGGTTCTTGTTGACAACGGGTCCACTTTGAATGTGCTACCATTGAGATCAGCAAAGAGTATCGATGTCAACTTTGAAGAAATGAGGCCAACCACCCAAACCATAAGGGCATACGATAATACCAAGAGGAAGATCCTTGGCATCATTACTCCTGCTGTAAAGATTGGCCCAGTGAAGTTTGATGTTGATTTCCAAGTCATTTATATACCAACGGCTTTTAACATGCTCTTGGGAAGGCCTTGGTTGCATCCTACGAAGGTAGTGTCCTCTAGTCTCCATCAAAAAATAAAGTTCATTCATGAGGGGAAGGTGGTCTTAGTGGCCGAAGATCCTAAAGTGGTTAACACTTTGGCCAACATTGAAAATGGGGAAGAACAAGACCAGGAAGTCCAACTAAGTGGCTTTGAAATAGACACCAAAGAAGCTCCAAATGAGAAAATCTCGGCTAACTATGAAGCCATCTGGAGTCCGCCAATGAATCGGATGATGAAGAACATGCAGTATTTTCATAGCATGGGACTGGAGAAATATCACCAAGAAGTTCCAAAGTAGCCTAGTTTGGTGGTGAACAAAGGAAAGAATGGTCTCGGGTACATTCCTCCAATTGTTAAAGGGCAGAAAGTGTTGAGTATGAATAGGAAGACCTCCATCACTTATTACCCTACTCTCAATGGGTACTTCGTGAAAGGAGAGGATTTCCCCTTTTGCGGAAGTGTGGAGCTATGGTTTGATGAAACCGCCGTCAAGATGCAACCAGGACTTGAAATTTTCTTCCAAGACGAGTTCGATTGGGTGACTCATGAGTGGAACAACAGAAAATGCTAGTCAAAGAAGGTGACCAAGACAATTGCATCATTGGGATAGTAAAAATTGCACTGATTGAGACTAAGTCTTCCTCTGATGATCCTACAACATTGATCCAATCAAAGGAGGCACCTAGTCCTTGAGTTCTCATGAAGAGAGAATGGGAGAAGAAGATAAGGCTCACCTGGAGTCTTCCACTTCCCATTAATTTGAAAGGTTTCATTTGCTCTCTCCTCCAAGAGCCAAGAGCCTGAGAGTTGCATGAGCTAAAGCCCCATCCTTTCAAAGGAAGAAGTGTGTATGCAAAACAGAGGAGAGCACAAAGGATGATGGTTTGTATGTACTGTGCCCGAACATATTGCAATGGGAAGGCTCGTGAAGGTAGTCAAAGATGTGACTGAGGTACCAGGATGGCATCCCTCAATAGGCCCGAAAAGATAGACTTCATAGAAAAAGGATTGAGCAGTCTCCATCGATCTTCACCCCTCAGAAAGTTTGTTCCCGAGAGCACGAGATTGATCAGTTGGTGTTTATGAAGAAGCAGGCACCTGTCCAGAGGAACCATGACGCCACTAAGAAATAGCAGCAACTTTCTCAGAAGAAGAAGAAGGCCCTTTGCCACATCTTTTCATCCATCAGGCCACTGAACCACTTCTGAACTGGACAAGCATTGGGAAAAACTTCAAGTTTGCTCATGCTATTGAGTCAACTAGCCTGATTACCCCTGGTGAAAGTGTCAAGCCAGTCATCGAGTCTATAGTCGAATCTGTTATTTGTAATTCTGTGTCAATCTCTCCTTTTGAGAAGAGTCTAGAGTCCTTGTATGACGAGTCTGTTACTCCTTCTTTCATGAATGAAATTTCTGATTCCGAGTATGACTTGCCTCCTTTTTCCGATGATGATCTTAATAAATATCAAGAATTAATAAAACAATGCAAACCAAAGAAAGCCCAACCCATCCATAAGGATACTCGGGTTATTAATCTAGGAACCGACCAATGCCTTTGAGAGGTAAAAATTGGCACTACCCTTGATGACAAAGAACCAAAACGGATGAGTAACCTTCTGAAGGAGTTCACCGAGGTCTTTGCTTGGTCTTACGAGGATATACTTGGTATTGAACACAACATTGTGCACCATCGATTGCCGACTTACTCTAGGGCAAAACTGGTAAAACAGAAGCTTCGAAGAATGCGGCCAGAATGGTGTGAGAAGGTCAGATAAAAAGTTGTGAGGCAATGGAATGCGGGTTTCTTACAAGTGGTGAAGTACCCCCTATGGTTGAATATTGTACCAGTACCGAAGAAAGATGGAAAGGTACAAATGTGCGTAGACTACCGAGATCTTAACAAAGTAAGCCCTAAAGATGACTTACCATTACCTCACATTGATGTATTGGTGGATAATACGGTAGGACATGCTTTATTACCATACATGGATGGATTCTTAGGATACAACCAAATAAGCATGTACCCAAAAGATCATGAGAAACAACCTTCACCACTCCATGGGGAACTTATTGTTACAAGGTGATGCCTTTTGGACTGAAGAACACTAAGGCAACCTATCAAAGAGCAGCCACGACCATATTGTATGACATGAACAAAGATGTGGAAGTCTATGTGGATGACATGATAGTAAAGTCTAAAGATCGGTAGGGGCATATTCCCACACTAAGGCGATTCTTTGAAAGAATCAAGAAGTATCAGCTGAAGTTGAACCCTCAGAAGTGTGTATTCGGGGCAACGGCGGAAAAATTGTTAGGCTTCTTGGTGAGTGAAAGAGGCATTGAAGTCAACCTATCAAGACTAAGGTAATTCAGGAAATGCCTATGCCTCGAACTGAGAAGCAAATACAAGGATTTATGGGTCACATCCAATAGATTAGCAGATTCATAGCTCAGTTGACTACAATCTGTGAACCAATTTTCAAGCTGCTGAAGAAGGATTAGCCCACGGAATGGAATGACCAATGCAAACAAGCCTTTGACAAGATCAAGGAATACCTTATGAATCCACCAGTATTGACATCACCAGTGGAAGGAGAACCACTTCTGATGTACCTGTCCGTGGGAGAGTATTCCATGGGCTCTTTGCTAGCACAGAAGGAAAAAAAAAAGGGGGCAGAGCATGCCATATATTACCTTAGCAAGAAGTTTCTGAAATATGAGACTCAATTCACATCTTTGGAAAGAACTTATGCTGCGTTGATTTGGGCAACTAAAAGGTTACAACACTACATGGTTTCCTATCCAGTGCATTTGATCTCAAAGATGGATCCCATCAAATATCTCTTCGAGAAACCAGCCTTAACAGGAAGGATGGCCCATTGGTTACTTTTGCTATCAGAGTTTGATATCACCTATGTTACTCAAAAATCTATCAAGGGGCAAGCCATAGTCGATCATTTGGCTGCCCACCCCACAGATGATGGAATATCTTTGGATGATGCCTTTCTCGATGAAGGAATTGCCGTAATAGAGGAAGAAGATATAGTTAATGAATGGCAATTATTCTTTGATGGATCAGCTAATCAGAAGGGATGTGGTGTGGGAGTATTGCTTGTCACTCCTGAAGGCCTTTATTTGCCTTCATCATTTTGCCTCGACTTCCCATGTACCAACAATATTACTGAGTATGAAGCTTGTGCTTTGGAACTCGAAACTTCTTTAACCATTGGGGTTAAAAGGATCAAGGTTTATGGAGATTCATCCATTGTCATTTGTCAGACACAGGGAAAGTGAAAGACTAGAGATGAGAAGCTGAAGCCATATCAAGAGCATCTGGAAGAGGTGATTGAACACTTTGTAAAAATTTTATTCGAATACTTTTAGAGGGATAATAACAGGTTTGCTGATGCCCTTGCAACCTTGGCTTCTATGGTAGAGTGCAACCTATGGCTTCTATGGTAGAACAAAGAAGCAGGCCCATTTATCAGAATCCTGTGAACTCTCTCACTATAGATGGTCGGTCTTGGTTCGATCATATAGTGGATTTCATCAGGGAAAGGAAGTATCCAGTTGAAGCATCTGATAGAGAGAAGAAGTTTCTGAGAAGATATGCCACCCAGTTTATTCTCCAAGAGGAGGTATTATACAAACAGTCTTATAACGGAATACAGTTGTTGTGTGTAGATGAGGAAATATTATTTTTGATAGGGTGAATGGCTGAACTGCGTCAGACTTGATTCCTTTCGAGGGATACGTAGGTAAATTGATATGTGCAAGTGCGGTCTCAACCATTTAAGACAATAAATTGGTTCCTAAATTAATAATCAAAGCATCTGAAAAGATCATCATAGTTTGTGTCCACCAAGAATCGCCATTTGGCATGAAAGGCCATTCGGTATCTGTCATCCACCCATTGGTCCGTCACTTCTTACCCATGATTGTGTCCCCCAAGAATCACCATTTGGCATGAAAGGCCATTAGGTATCTGTCATTCACCTATGGTCCGTCCATTCTTATCTAGGATTCTATCGCCTAAAGAAAATCACCACCTGGTACCAGTTTATCAATGCCAGTTTACTCTTCACCCTTGATCAATCAAAGTCAAAAGAAAAAAAGAAGAGCTTGATGCAACAGAGGTAAAGGCTTATTTGAATCATTAGCCAATGAGTAATGCTTTGATAAATCATCATATCTCGTTGTTTGTATTGGTTTCAGGAAAATTAATGGGCTCGTTGGATAAGACGTTGAGGAAATGGACCTTAGACATAAATATGAGGGCACTAGGATTGTTGGAATCCATGAATGTGTCATTTCTTGGCCAAGTTGGATGTGTGAAGCTACATCACCAATTACTCCAACAGGTGCCTCAACACTGAGATGCCGACCTGCATGTATTTCAGTTTGGATTAGCAGAGATTTGCCCAACTCTTGAAGAATTTCTAGTTTGTATGCTATCTCCACCCAAAGGCAGTTTGTTCCAACCCTCTTTGAAGAAGGATTGCTTAGAGAAAATTCAGGATTTCTTCAGATGGAAAGAAGAAGAAGTAAAGCAGTTTGTCAGGTATGGGAAGATCGACATTCTGAAGGTGGCTCAGATCTTCATCCAATATTTGCCAATGGGAGGAATCCATCAGCAGCTATCCTTGGATGCTTATTTGATAGATCGTTATGTTCTTCACACTCCCGGGCATGGTGCACATTCTGTTTTGATTGAGGTAGTAAAACAGTTGAAGAAGGGAGGTGACATTGTCCCTACGGTTCTTGCAAAAACATTCAAGGGATTTGATGACATGAGCTATGGCAATAGATTCAGACTAGACCATTATCAGGGGAGTCCTGCTATTTTTTAGATTTGGCTCCTCGAGAAACTGAAACTCATCATACCATTAAGGGGAAGCCCACTCGGAGTTTTTTGTTACCTGGATAAGAGAGAAGTTCTAGAATTAGACCTTATCACCGATTGAAAGAAATACTTGCAGGAAAGGACTGTGCAGGATATCGCATGGAGGTGTCCAGAGAAGCCGCAAGAAGATTTTTTGATGAAGACCCCTGACCACAATTATGTCAGACTGATGGGATTGACACAAACATCTTTTTAATTGCCTATGTACATCAGCCGATAATACGGGCTCGAGGAGACGGACCCAGAAAAGTTAGTGAACTTTCACCCACCTCAAGAATTGTCTCTCCACCTTGTTATTCATTTATCCCATTTGTGGTAGGAAAGTGGTCCCTCTTTTCATGTAATTCACTTGGTAATGGAATGAGGAAGTATTTAGATTTTCGTGTTATCCCGATTATTCTAATTATGATTTGAGTTATGGAATTGATTGTGCCTAAGCATTGCAAGCAAACAAAAAAAAAAAAAAGGAAGAAATATTTTCTTTGTGCCAAAAGTAAGTTTTCATAGAGATGCTAAAATAAAATAATGAACAAGCAAGGGGAGAGGAAAAGAAAAAAGAAAGAAAATATCCATGTGTTTGTGTTTGCAGAAAATATAAGAAAAAATTCCTATGGGTCAAAAGCAAGCATCAATAATCAAAAGATTCCAAATCAACATCAAGAATCAAAATCAAAAATCAAATTCTGAACCGAAAATCAAGAATCAAGGAAAAATCAAGAAAAGACATGATTGACCTGGCCCTAGGCATCCCAATTGAATTGACCCGACCCCAAATGGTCCAATCTCATTGACCCAGTCCTAGATAGCCCAGCCCGGCTCAAAAGAACCCCCTGGAAGAATGGATAGTCCAGCTCAGTTCGAAAGAACCCGCCTGGAAGACCAGATAGCCCAGCCTGGTTCGAAAGAACCCACCTGGAAGACCAGATAGTCCTGCCCCGTTCGAAAGAACCTGCCTGAAAGACCAAATAGCCCAGTCCAGTTCGAAAGCTCCCACCTGGAAGATCAAAAGCCCAGCCCAGTTTGAAAGAACCCACCTGGAAGACCAGATATGTGATACCCTACTTTTAAAACCTAATTTACTTACACGGTTGACCCGGTTTAACCATGCAGGACCCGAACTAGAGAGGGTTAACGCGAGTTCCCTATGGACCATGATGGAAAGGGTGACTTTGAACACAGGTTGGCCAGACAAGTCCGAGTCAGTGCCAAAGGAGACGGGTGTACCCAAGCCGTGTACATGCACGTATCATTAAGCCATGTACAGGTAATGCTGCTATGTAGTCGTATCCAAAAGTGTAAACGTATGATATATCTTGTGCCGAGAGTGAGATACGTGCCGAGAGTAAGATACATGTCGGAGCCGAATTCCATCGTAATCTCAATTGTTTGGTTAAGTTTTGACCAACAGGTCGGCAATCACAGGAGGGCGAACTCGCCCACCTATGTGACCCACCCATGTGGTTACTAGATATTTTCTAGTATAAATAGTTCTTATTGTGTTTTTCCTTTTTCTCATTTAATGCATTAAAGAGTGGGTGAGAAGAGTAAAGAAGAGAGAGAAAAGAAAGTAAGAAAAGAGAACGAAGAAGAAGAAAGGAAAAGAAAAAGAGGAAGAAATGATTTTAAACGACACCGAGGTTTGATCTTCTCATTCCGGCACCGATAAAATGATCCCCAACACAAGACCTATGATTTGAGGTGAACGAAGGCTATACTTCTTAAACTTTCGCAAAACCCCAAGTGAAACCCTTGATTTGGGTAGAGTTCCTTGAGATCTTGTTAATCCCACTTGAGATGATGAATCTAAGGTTTAATAGATGGTCTATGTGTTGATTTTAAATGTTTAAAGAAATGTTTACAAGATTTGAGAAGCATTGGTGGTTTTCTTGAGTTAAGAAGTGATTTTGGGGTTTTGGAAGAGTTCTTGAGCAAAGAAGGTAAGATTTCTTTTCAATCCTTAAATCTAACTTAGATCTAGGTTAGAATCATCTTATAAGACCTTAGATGTATGGAAAATGTGATCGAAACAACCCCATTTGATTTTCCCAAGGTTAAGGAATGTTTCAAAGGTGAAAGCCGATTTTTTCCCCCACAGGTGGGCGAAGACCGACGGGCGAAGCCGCCCGCCTGTTGGGGCAGCACCTTAGTTCCCACAGGCGAATGAAGATTGGCAGGCGAACCCACCCGCCTGAGGGGGCCCATCAATTGAACCGGCGGGCCATCTGGCCCACCTGTTGGACGGACGAGCAAAGACAGGTGGGTTGTCTAGCCCACCTATTGGCCCACCAGTCGGATTTTTTAGCCCGAATGGGCCCAAAATGGGTGGGCAACCTTCTTTTATGATTTAAACATGATTTAAATATCAAACATCATTAGTTTTAACCCCAAGGTGGTGAAATGGTATCCCCATTCGCTTATGATAGGTTCCACTAGAATTTACGTTTTTCACGCCGGATCTCACTCTTACCGAACGTGAGCTTTTGTACCCAACAACTAAGTGGGGAGAGGACATTTGAATTTATTTCAAGGCTTATTTTTGCATCATTAAATTGTATCTATACTAGCCATGTCATCATGCAAATTATGTGTAGATTAGTCATCCTCGTATGCCATTCGCACGCATTGCTTGTGCATTCTAAGTAAATGATTTATGATATGTATTGTGCTTTACATTCTCAATGCTAAATGATTGATGTGCTTATGTGATGAATGATTGGATTACAGTGCATGATGTATTATTAGACTAAACGCCGTAGTCGGCTTGGAAACGAGTGCATTGATGGCCCGTGGTATGGGACGCGATGGCACTATGCAATCGTACTTCATCATATACGAGCATGTGCTTTAGGATTATCATTCCCTATGCTACGACCCTTCCCAACAGGGGTTGAGGTGTTGGGTTATCACTTGGGGGGAAGCAGTGATCAAGGTTGTCGGGTCACTGTGGCAGTTAGACATACGCCCGGCTGGTCATTAGGACAGTCGGTAACCTCAGTGGTATATTCAAGAGGGCCAATCGTACTGCTTTTAAATTGTCAGGGTCGGCACCTTTACATTTCTGTCATTTACTTTTATGTTGAGAGCCGATAGTCGGTATGCTTTACTTTTTTGAGTACTCATGGTGGGCCTTCTCTGACAACCCTATGGGCGTATCGTGGGATGGAGTTCGTGACTCGTACCCGAGCCATACGTGCACTGTGGTTGTGAGTGGCACATAACCTAAGACTTAGTAATGTTGTTTAGGTGGATAAGATTTAAAATGAATTGCATAGCATATAGTGTATATGGATGTGGCTATTGTGTGGTCTTTCTTTTCACTTACTGAGCTAATGAGCTCATCCCACGTTCACACCTCTTTTAGATGATTTTACAAGTCATCCGCCTAAAGATCAGGAGTCAGGTCTCACTGTCGAGTTTCCCATTGAGGATTGGTGGGTCCCTGAGGAGTATGAGCACGGAGCTGATTGCATGTGCGAGGGCTGTGCTGCGAGACCGCAGTAATGACACCGTATAGGATTTTTCTTTTTGATTCTTTTGATGACCTCCCCTTTTGTGTACCTGATACGTAAATTGTTATTCTTTTTGTATAAATATCATACCTACGGGCCCACATGTACTTAGCTATATACTACAATTTGGGTATCAAGTATATTGGGGATATTTACAGGTAATTTAAGTCTTCCACTGAATTTTTGAACACTTATCTTAGATGTTGGTATGCTGTGGTGGGATACTATATCAGATGATCCTGGCAGGTTTGGGTTAATCGGAGTTAACTCGGTCACCGGTCCGATTCTGTATGAACGGGGTGTGACAACGATGGTATCAAAGCTTGATACTCTATCCACTCACAACATACCATTTAGACCCCATAGAATCTATAATAGGAAATGGGGTTGGGTAAATGTAAAAAACTTTAAAGATTTAAAAGCCAAAATAAAAAAATGGCTGCATTTAATTATTTCATTTTATGGAATGCATTAGAGAAAGTTTGCTTGGAATAAATAAAAGATTAGTTATTTGATTGCATAACCCATCGAGTACGGATTTAACAAAATTTTGGCAGTATAACTAAAATAAGATTTTCCAAAATTTTTAAGTAAAAGCACCTGATAGACAACATACATATATGAATAAGTATAATCAACAAAGGCTAACTAACGTTGTTACAACCAAATTACAATAAGTTTATAAAGCATATAAAACTAACTAAAAGTCACCAACAACATCATAACACCACATTAGCAAGTCCAAATTACAGAGAAAAGTACCAAAAAAAAATATAGTCCACTATAAACACATAAACAACATAGAGACAAGTAAAAAGTTGATTAGGATAGGCAAGCTAAGTCCTCAGAGACCCTCATCATCATCTAGCTCTACTACTCCATCCCTCCTAGGCCTCAATTTAACTTTGAGCCAGCGATCGTAGTAATCAAACCTCGCATTCACTAGTTGCACATCCCTCCGGAGTCGGGTAAAGTCCCTGAAATGGCATTGGCCGTTGTGTTCAAATCCTCGCTCAATCTTAGGAAGGAATTCTCTAATGTAGCCTGCCTTTCTAAGATATTTTCCTCTCTAGTAACACTCTCATCTAGTCTTCTCAGAAGCTAATCTTGCCTATCTTTCAAGGCCCTCATACTGGTCATCTTGCTCTCAAAGTTAAATGCATCACTCTCAGGTGGTGGGGCTCTATGTTGTGCTGCAGCCCTAACAAAGTCAGGATCAGCATCTCTCGAATCAAGAGGCTCCTCCTCGAGGATATCCTTGTCCAAAAAGTCCTCCTCTTTGAATTGAGGATCATAATCCTCATCCTCCTCACTATTTTCTTCCTCCTCCTCCTCCTCCTCCATGTGGACATCCTCCCTGTGGACATTCCCCCCGTTCCTGCCTCCTTGAGCTCCTGCCCTCTGAGGTACATCCATAAGAGCTTGGAGACCCATCCTGCATAGGTTTTTCTTGCTAAATTTGTCCGCTGGAATCTTTCCCTCCTCACCACTCAAATCCACCCAAATAACTCAAAAACCCTGGTGAGGGTCCTACCATATGGGAAACCTCCGTCCGCAGGATGTGTGGCATGATGTTCCATAGTCTTAAATATAATGTAGAGCAAACATAAATGCTCGACACCTCCCTCCAAGGCCTTGTAGATGCAGAAGGCTATGTAGGTTGCCATGAAGCCCACTTGGTTCCTATGACCTCCTTTAAGGAGCAAATTAAACTGAACCAAGTGAGCAAATACACGAGCCTCTGGGTTGAATGTCGTCTCAGAATCTGGACGCACCTTACTACCACTAATGGTCTCGTAAATGTGGTCCTGCATCTCCAAACTTAAGGATGGGCCCACGGCTATAGAATTGATGCCCAACTGATGACATATCTAAAATACTAGCAAGAGTGTCTACAGTCAAATGAATGTTCAGCCCCTTCACCATGCTGGTGATTGAGTACTCCCCATACTAGTAAGAGACTTTCAAATTATAATAAAATCTTCAAACGAGGTGTTCATAGCATGGGTGGTCAATATTAAGGATGGATTGCCAACCCAGTGCAATAAGCCTCTCTTGTAATTAAATCTTATTGAAATCATAAGTTACCACAGTTTTCTCCATCATTACAGAATTCTTTAGAAAGGTCTGCCAATTCGTTACTGCCCTCGAACTCCGGAAGAGTCCCTCATCATAGTCTTGAGGATCTATGGGGGCATGTCCTTGTTGCCTTGAACGAAGGGCTGAGGAACTAGTCCCTACACCCTTCCTTTTTGAAGTTGTGGCCCTATGTCTATTGGAAGAGGATGCAGGTTCCTTACCCTTGCGAGAAGACATCCTAGTAAGAAAATAGAAGAAATAATGATAAGTAAGAATGTTGCATGACAAATGAAGTAAACAGGTGGGTGAGCAAGCACATGTAAATGCACCTAAATACATAATGTGGATCATTATAAAAAGAGGGGTGGTTAAGCCATGGAGAAATGAAGAGGAGGAAATCCCCAAACATGGCATCCACTAGCCTATTGTAAAATAGAAAAGTAACAAAGGAGTATAAAGCATGGCAAGTGAGAAGTGATGGAAAGCCTCATAAGAATTTTCTCAAGTGGGGTAATTGGTGTCAAATGATGGAAAGCTCCAATTTCAATGTGCAAGTTCAATCCAAGAGAATGAAAATCCCGTAAAAGTGTTGAACTTGAAGTTTACATGTCAATGATAGTAATACCTATCATTATACAACCAAGAATATGCAAAAAAATTTCTATTATGCATTGAGGTGCAAGGAATGAGAGGGATTCAAAGTTGTTCACAAGTATGGAATGAAGTGAAGAGAATCATAGAAACCCCAGGATTTTTTTCTTTTTTTCTTTTCAAGAAACCTAACACAAAAGAGATGGATTTTTATGGAAAAGAGATGGAATTGCATGCATATTTAAGTTTCTATGATCTTTCCAACAATGTAAGTGCAAATCAAGGATAAGAATCCCATTTGAGTTATTAGTTGAGGAGAAAAGGGTAGAGATAGAAGAAAACCCCATATTGGAGAAATTAAGGCACGGTCTGGGATTTTCTCTCATAGATTGGGTAGTAAAGCCCAAAACTATGAATGAGGCACAAAAGATGCATCATATTCTTATGGAATGATTATTATATGGAAAGAAATATGAAAAAAATCAAGTTTTGGGAAGTATAAATGGATTCAACACGCAAAATATATGTTCCAAGAAGAGAAATGGAGAAGAGACTTACTTGAGAGTGAAAGGCACTTGAATCTTCCAAAATCCGTGGAATCATTGAATGAAATCGTGAGTGAATGCACCAAGTAACCTTTCAAAATTGCCCTGAGTTGAGCCTAAGGTAGAAGATGGGAGAAATGAAGATCGAAAGAGGCTAAAAGCCCCTTTAATAATAATAATAGGAGAAATAATAATAATACATTATTAGCAAAAAAAAAAAAAAATATCGCACAGGACCGCCATCCTACTTGTCAAAGCGCTAGCACAGTACTCTTGGATCTAAGCTATGGCTGGATGCAAGACATCATACACTACAATACCTTGTGTTTTGGCATATGATTTTGTGGCCAGGTTGAGAGTTTAAGGTCAATTTAAGAGTGTGTGAACCATAGAGTGAAATTGATTTCATGGGCTATGTCATAGAATGGGAAATGATTATGTGCTTATGTAAATTCTAAGGTACTTAACCAATGTTTTATGTCCGGTATGATCCAGGTGCAAGGACATGATGGTGCGCACTAGATCCGGTAGTAATGCTCGAGGAACCTCACGTGGTCCTCGTCCTATCGGTCGACCACCAAATCCTTGAAGGTCCCGCTCTGTGGGGTAAACCCCACTTCCCCAATCTCAAGAAACCCTTGACCAAGGTGTGGCACAAAGGGACCCACCTTTGACCACACTTCTGGATCCTCCACCTGTCATCACTCCGATTGATGTTGTGACCATAGTTCAGTAGTCACAGCAAGCCTTCCAGCAACAAATTCTTCGGCAACAGCAGGCATTTATGGCTGCTATACAGCAACAGTTAGACCTTCCTCAACCCGGTCAACATCCTCGGATAATTACTCCACCAGACCCACCTGGAGGGTCTGGTATGGGACCACAAGCCGGAGGTACACCTCCAATTCTGCCACTCAGCACTCCTCCATATATGGTGCCCCTTCTGTACCCTTACTATCCGGCATATGCACCCAATTATCCGTCGACGAATAATACGACAAGGGTAGTGGAATCTTTCAAGAGGAACTTGCCACCTGTATTCTCTAAGGTGGGGAGTGATTCTCTAGAGCCGGACCAGTGGATCCAAGAGTTGGAAAAGATATTTGAGGTAGTTGAGTACACTGAGGCACAGAAGCTTATTTGTGTAGGGCTACAATTCAAGAATGAAGCCAACTCTTGTTGGTAAGCCTCTAAGCCTATATTGTTTACCGCACATCCGGAACCCACATGGGAGCAGTTCAAGGAGTTGTTTTTGACAAACCATTACCCTCGTAGCTTCAAAGACTGTAAAGAGACGGAATCCATGGCCTTGACTCAAGAGAATAAGACTATCCTTGAGTATCAACAGTAGTTTGAAAGCTTGTTCCATTTTACCCCTAGGCATATGAGGTCAGCTGAAGAAAAGGCTGCAAGGTTTCTAAAGGGATTAAAGGCATCTATTGGGTCAGTGCTCGAGGTCTTAGATTTGACAGATTATGGCCAGATTGTGCAAAAAGCTAATACCATGGAAGATAAGTAGAAGGGAGAGCAATCCCTCACACCTGGATTGTGAAAGAGGACTAATCCATTTCCGGACATGGGCAACTCATCCAAGGTATACCATGGGTCGTATAGTTCTGGGCCTGTATATAGACAGTCCTATAGGCCATCTAGCTACCTTCCTCGACCAGTTGGTGGTCCGGACTCTACATCTTTTCACCCGAACACTAGTACGGTGCCTACAGTCACAAGGCCACCCCGTCCCCCATCTACATCAGGTCAAGTACAAAGGGGCCTTGCCCCAGTTTCGGTGTCACAGATCCATTGCTTTAATTGCCACTCTTATGGGCATTTTGCCAAATACTATCGAGTCAGACCAGCCTTACCCAGCCTTACCATCTAGTCAGCCCTCTGTGTACAGACCTCCCTTAACTCGGGGGAATCAACCGCAAGGAAGAATGTATGCCTTATCAGCCGAGGAAGTTGAGGCCAGCACGGAAGTTGTAGCAGGTACATTTTAATTTAAGATTTTCCTTATGCTGAATTTTGATGACCTGCTATACTTATATGCATTGTTGCACTAGGTGTCTACCTATATCGGGTATACCAGCCTATGTCTAGTTTGATTCAGGAGCTACACATTTGTTCATATCTAAGATATTTGCTAAGAAACTTGGTATATCGCCCAGGTCACTAGATCATGAGATGATTGTTAGTATGCCTATAGGCAAAGTTACACAGTTGAAGGAGGTGTATGGGCCATGCCCAGTTGAAATCAGTGGAAAGAAATTGAATGCACAACTCATCAAATTCAATATGTAGAATTTTGACGTTATACTGGGCATGGATTGGTTGCTGGCCCATCGAGCAAATGTGATGTGTGCCAAAAAATTAATTAGGTTGATAAATGATGAAGGGAAAGAACTGGTATACCAAGCAGATAAAATAAAATGGGCTAGAAAGGTCCTCATCTCTGCTCTTCAAGCGGTAAAGTTGTTGAAAAGTAGATGTTTGGGTTACTTAGCATCGGTACTTGATGTTGATGCAAAGGTTACACCTCTAGAAGAGGTAGAAGTTGTTAAAGAATTTTCTGACGTCTTTCTAGATGATCTGATGCATCTACCGCCTGATAGAGAGTTAGAATTTGCCATAGCTTGATTCCTGGAGTAGCTCTAGTGTCAAAAACTCCATACAGGATGGCACCAGCCGAATTGAGGGAGTTACAGATGCAGTTGCAAGAATTATTGGAGAAGGGGTTTATTTGCCCAAGTGTTTCACCTTGGGGTGCCCCTATATTGTTTATCAAGAAGAAGGATGGCAGCTTGCGTATGTGCATCGATTATCAGGAATTGAATAAGCTAACCATTAAGAACCGGTATCTATTGCCACGCATTGATGATTTGTTTGACCAACTACAAGGTTTAAATGTATTCTCAAAGATAGACCTTAGATCAGGCTATTATCAGCTCAAGATAAAGAGCGGTGACATACACAAGACAGCTTTCAAAACTCGGTATGGTCACTAGGAGTTCCCAGTGTTATCTTTTGGATTAACCAATGCACCGGCAGCATTCATGGATTTAATGAATCAAGTATTTCAAGATGTCCTTGATAAATGGGTAATTATTTTTATTGATAACATCTTGATCTACTCTAATATGGAAGAGGAGCATACTCAACACCTGAGGATGGTATTACAGAGGCTGAGAGAACAACAATTGTTTGTCAAATACAGTAAGTGTGAATTTTGGCTTAAGCAAGTTAGATTCCTAGGACACGTAGTGTCTAAGGATGGAATCGAGGTGGATCCTGATAAGGTAAAAGCAGTAGTAGAGTGAGAAAACCCCATGAATGTTACAGAAATTAGAAGTTTCTTGGGTTTAGCTGGGTACTACCGGCGCTTCATTGAGAATTTTGCTCGGATCTCAGCACCAATGACTAAGTTAACCAAAAAGGGGATAAAATTTGAATGGACAGAGGAATGTGAGAAAAGTTTTCAGGAATTGAAGAAAAGGTTGGTGTCAGCCCCTATGTTGACCATCCCTGAAGGCACAGGGGGAATGACAGTCTACACTGATGCTTCTAAGATCAGGTTGGATTGTGTTCTCATGCAACGCGGTAAGGTGATAGCGTATGCATCTCGACAACTAAAGGAATATGAGAAGAACTACCCCACTCATGACTTGGAACTAGCCACAGTCGTTTTTCCATAAATATTTGGTGACATTATTTGTAAGGGGAGAAGTGCGAGATATACAGTGATCACAAAAGTCTTAAATACTTTTTCACCCAAAGAAATTTGAATATGAGGCAGAGGAGATGGCTCGAGCTCATGAAGGATTATGACTGTGACATTTAGTATCATCCTGGCAAGGCTAATGGAGTGGCAGATGCGTTGAGTCGGAAGGCACAGACTGTGTCACTCTCATACTTAGCAGTCAGCCCACAATTAGTACAAGAGGCGATAATGAAACAACCTTTGGATCCTGAGTTACAACAGTAAGATTCAAGAGCAAACAATGAATAACCTTGCTTTGGGATCACAAGTGAACTTAAGTACTGCTTTCCACCCATAGACTGCTGGTCAGTCAGAGCGAACCATACAAATATTAGAAGACATGCTCAGGGCATATGCAATGGAAATGTGTGGTAGTTGGGAAGAATATATACCCCTTATGGAGTTTGCCTATAACAACAGTTATCAAGCTACAATTAGGATGGCTCCGTATGAGGCATTATATGGTAGGAAGTGTAGAACTCCTCTGTATTAGAATGAGGTAGGCGAACGCTGAATGTTAGAAATAGATGACATGTGACAAGGTCGATGTTATTCGAGAAAGGATTAGGTAGCTAAGTCACGTCAAAAGAGCTATGCAGACACCCGTAGGAAAGACATTGAGTTTCAAGCAGGAGAAAAGGTGTTTATCAAGATTTCTCCCACTAACGGGTTGCATAAATTCCATAGAAAGGGTAAGTTGAGCCCGAGATACATTGGCCCATTTGAGATTTTGACTCAAGTTGGCTCAATAGCCTACATGCTTGCTCTTCCACCTTCGCTCGGGAATGTTCATAATGTATTCCATGTATCCATGCTGAAGCGATACATTCATGATCCATCGCATGTGTTACCCACGGAACCAGAATATCTAGAAGCTGATATGACCTATAAAGAACAGCCAGTCGAAATCTTGGACCGAAAAGTGAAAACCCTTCGCAACCGCTCCATTTCCTTTGTAAAGGTGCGATGGGCTAATCATTCACTTGAAGAAGCATCTTGGGAGAAAGAGGATGAAATCCAAGCCAAGTACCCTCATCTTTTCGAACAACCAAGTACGGCAATTTTGAGGACAAAATTTTCAAAAAGGGGGGGTAAATGTGATACCCTACTTTTAAAACCTGGTTTACTTACACGGTTGACACAGTTTAACCATGCAGGACCCGAACCAGAGAGGGTTAAGGCAGGTTCCCTATGGATCATGATGGCAAGGGTGACTTTGAACACAGGTTGGCCAGACAAGTCCGAGTCAGTACCAAAGGAGACGGGTGTACCCAAGCTGTGTACATGCACGTATCATAAGGCTATATACGGGTAATGCTGGTATGTAGCCGTATCCTAATGTGTATACGTATTATATATCTTGTGCCGAGAGTGAGATACATGCCGGAGCTAAATTCCATCGAAATCTCAATTGTTTGGTTAAGTTTTGACCAACAGGTGGACGGTCATAGGCGGGCGAATTCGCCCACCTGTGTGACCCACCCATGTGGTTACTAGATATTTTTTATTATAAATAGTACTTAGTGTTTTTCTTTTTTCTCATTTAATGCATTAAAGAGTGGGTGAGAAGAGTAAAGAAGAGAGAGAAAAGAAAGGAAGAAAAGAGAACGAAGAAGAAGAAAGGAAAAGAAAAAGAGGAAGAAATGATTTTAAGCGATGTCGAGGTTTGATCTTCTCATTCCGGCACCGAAAAAGTGATCCCCATCACGAGACCTACGATTTGAGGTGAGCGAAGGCTATACTTCTTAAACTTTCACAAAACCCCAACTGAAACCCTTGACTTGGGTAGAGTTCCTTGAGATCTTGTTAATCCCACTTGAGATGATGAATCTAAGGTTTAATAGATGGTCTATGTGTTGATTTTGAAGGTTTAAAGAAGTGTTTACAAGATTTGAGAAGCATTGGTGGTTTTCTTGAGTTAAGAGGTGATTTTGGGGTTTTGGAAGAGTTCTTGAGCAAGAAGGTAAGATTGCTTTTCAATCCTTAAATCTAACTTAGATCTAGGTTAGAATCATCTTATAAGACCTTAGATATGTAGAAAATGTGATCGGAACAGCCCCATTTGGTTTTCCCAAGGTTGAGAAATGTTTCAAAGGTGAAAGCCGATTTTTGCCTCCATAGGTGGGCGAAGATCGGCGGGCGAAGCTGCCCGCCTGTAGGGGCCCGCCTATTGGGGCAGCACCTTAGTTCCCACAGATGGGCGAAGACCGGTGGGTGAACCCACCCGCCTGAGGGAGCTTATCGGTTGAACCGACGGGCCATCTGGCCCACCTGGTGGACCAGCGGGTGAAGACAGGTGGGCTGTCTGGCCCACCTATTGGCCCACCAGTCAGATTTTTGAGCCCGAATGGGTCCAAAACGGGCGGACAACCTTCTTTTATGATTTTAAACATGATTTAAACATCAAACATCGTTAGTTTTGACCCCAAGGTGGTGAAATGCTAACCCCATTCGCTTATGATAGGTTCCACTAGAATTTACGTTTCTCATGCCGGATCTCACCCGTACCGAACGTGAGTTTTTGTACCCAACAAGTAAGTGGGGAGAGGACATTTAAATTTATTTTAAGGCTTTTTTTTACATAATTAAATTGTATCTAGACTAGCCATGTCATCATACAAATTATGTGTAGATTAGTCGTCCTCGTATGCCATTCGCACGCATTGCTTGTGCATTCTAAACAAATGATTTATGATATGTGTGTTGTGCTTTACATTCTCAATGCTAAATGATTGATGTGCTTATATGATGAATGGTTGGATTACTGTGCATGATGCATTATTAGACTAGATACCGTAGTCGGCTTGGAAACGAGTGCATTGGTGGCCCCTGGTATGGGACGCGATGGTACTATGCAATCATACTTTATCATATAGGAGCATGCGATTTAGGATTATCATTCCCTGTGCTACGACCCTTCCTAACAAGGGTTGAGGTGCTAGGTTATCACTTAGGGGGAAGTAGTGGTAGCGGTTGTCGGGTCACTGTGGCAGTTAGACATACGCCCGGTTGGTCATTAGGGCAGTCGACAACCTCAGTGGTATATTCAAGAGGGCCAATCGTACTGCTTTTAAATTACCGAGGTCAGCACCTTTACATTTCTGTCATTTACTTTTATGTTGAGAGTCGATAGTCGGCATGCTTTACTTTTCTGAGTACTCATAGTGGGCCTTCTCCCACAACCCTATGGGCGTATCACGGGATGGAGTTCGTGACTCAGTATCCTGGGCATACTCGCACTGTGGTTGTGAGTAGCACATAACCTAAGACTTAGTAATGTTGTTTAGGTGGATAAGATTTAAAATGAATTGCATAGCATATAGTGCATATGGATGTGGTTGTTGTGTGGTCTTTCTTTTCACTTACTGAGCTAGTGAGCTCATCCCACGTTCACACCTCTTTTAGATGATTTTATAGATCACCCGCCTGAAGATCAGGAGTTGGGCCCCACTGTTGAGTTTCTCGTTGAGGATTGGTGGGTCCCCAAGGAGTATGAGCACGGTGCTAATTGCACGCGAGGGTCAGGTCAGGGACAAGAGTAATGACACTGCATGTGATTTTGCTTTTTGATTCTTTTGATGACCTCCCCTTTTGTGTACTTGATACGTAAATTGTTATTCTTTTTGTATAAATATCATGCCTACAGGCCCACATGTACTTAGCTATATACTACAATTTGGGTATCAAGTATATTGGAGATATTTACAGGTAATTTAAGTCTTCCACTGAACTTTTGAACACTTATCTTAGATGTGGGTATGCTGTGGTGGGATACTGTATCAGATGATCCTGGCAGATTTGGGTTAACCAGAGTTAACTCGATCATCGGCCCAGTTCTGTGTGAACGGGGTGTGACAAGAGAGTCCAGCCCGGTTTGAAAGAACCCGTCTGGAAGACCAGATAGCCCAGCCCGATTCGAAAGAACCTGCCTGGAAGACCAAATTCCCTGACCTGGCACATGTGAAGCCCAGCTAAGGAAAATCAAAAAATCAAATGTTTTTTATTTATTGCAAGATTGGAAGAACAAAGAATTTCTCTCTTGTAACCATCGGTCCCAGATAGTCCAGATTGGCTCGAAAGACCCAACCTGGATACTATATTTCCCTGAATTGGCACATGGGAAGCCCAGCTAAGGAAGAATCAGAATCGAAGTACTAACCTTTTTTACTGGATTGGAAGAGCAGTGAATTCCTTTCCACAATTGGATGTCCCAGGTAAGTCCTCAACTTCATAGATAGAAGATATTATCTATTGCTTGTTTCAACTCTGTCATAACTGAGCAAGATGATGACAGTATATACTCCGGGTGACAAAATGTGGTCGTTCTTTTCTTTGCCCTTCGGTCATTGGCACAGGCCTCTACCAAAGAGGGGCATTCTGTAGACACATAATTTTATCACCCTCCTCTGGCTATGATGAAATATGGATCTTGGACGTGACTTCCAACTTCCGACCGACAGAGATGCTGATGAAAACATTCCCCTACCCAAAACCCTAGAAATCCCCACGTGGGAGAGAGGAAGGTCTAATTTTGACTTTTCATATATGAAGGAATCTAGTCAAGATGACCATACAGATAAATAGTGCTCAAAAATATGATTTCGATGATATATGATACGCCAAAATCGAAATGACGGATCTTTGGTAATCATTCCTGAAAAATCACATTTTTTTATGCTCATGTCGCGCCTTCCCGCACATATGCCGCACACACGGACAGTCCTGCTGGAAACCTAGAAAATCCCTTACCTGACCCAAACACCCTAAAATTCATCCCCTACCTACCCAGATAACCTCGAAACACTACCAGGTCTGAAACCCTAGAAATCCCCGCATGTAGGAGGGAAGGGGTCCAATTTTGACTTTCCATATATGAAGGAATCCGGTCAAGATGACCATACAGATGGATAGTGCCTGAAAATTAGATTCCGATGATATATGGCATGCCAAAATCGGACTGACGGATCTCTAGCAATCATTCCCGAAAAATCACGTTTTTCTGCGCGTATGTCGCACACACCGACCCAGCCCGACCACCCAACCGACTGGCTCAGCCAAGCCCAGCCTGCCCGTACACCTGTGCACGGGCCTTCCACACACTGTGCGTGGCCCTGCTGCACGCTGTGCGGGGGCCTGCTGTACGCTGTGCTTGGGCCTACTGCACACTGTGCGCAGCCCTGCCTCACGCTGTGTGCGGCCCCACCGCATGCTGTGTGCAGCTCCGTCGCACACTGTGCGCTGCCCTACCGCACAGTATGCAGGCCCCAGCCGCACACCATGCACACTGTGCCCACACACCTGGCCTGCACACCTTGCACATGGCCCGCACACCATGCACACTGTGCCTGCACACCATGCACACATGGCCCACACACCGTGCACTTGGCCGCACACCATGCACATTGTGCCCGCACACCGTGCACATGGCCCTCACACCCATGCATTCATGCACTCGTGACATCACCCGCACCCTCAGTAAAATTTTCTCTCTCCTCTCGCTTTTTCGAAAACTACCTTTTCTAGTAAAATTCTCTCTCCTCTCGCTTTTCAAAAAATTACTTTTTCCGACAAAATTTTCTCTCCCCTCACTTTTTGGAAAACTGCTTTTTTCAGAAAAAATTTCTCTCTCCTCTCGCTTTTTCAAAAATTACCTTTTTTAGCCAAACTTTCTCTCTCCCGCTTTTTCAAAAATACCTTTTTCGGTAGAACTTTCTCTCTCCTCCCGCTTTTTTGAAAATTACCTTTTCTGGTAAAACTTTCTATCTCCTCCTGCTTTTCCAAAAATCACCTTTTTCCAAGCTAAAATTTCTCTCTTCTCCCATTTTTTCTAAAAACCCCCTTTTACCCACTGGACAAAAGCCCTCTCCACCCATTTTTTCCTTCAACCCCCTTTTTTACCCATTGGACAAAAATACAATATCTTCAATTTAGGCAAGAGCCCCCCATTTGTCCACTGAATAAAGGGATTCCCCCTCTCCTACTTGGTTGAAAAAAAAATATAAATATCCCCCTCTCCCTTAGAAAAAAGACACCAACAAACACCTGAATCCCCTTTCAGAGTGAAATTTTCCTCCCCTTCCCCCTCTTGATTTTCTTCTGATCTTCGGAGCGATCTTCGTCAAGATCCGAAAACTCATTCGGATCTTCGAAGTGTTCTTCAAGATCTTGAAGATCTTCAATCCAAATTCCTAGTTAGATCCTATTTTTAGCCAAAAATAGTATGTTCTTGAGCCACCTCCCTTGAGTGTTCTTGAGCGTTCTTGAGCGTCCTTGAGATAGAACCCCTCCCCCCCTTTTTTGAGGTTCTTTGGGTCTACAAAGAGATCTTTGTTAAGATCTGAAACTTTGTCGGATCTTCAAAGTGTTCTTTAGGACTTTGGAGTTCTTCAATCCATTTTTAGGTTAGCCCGTTTCTTTTTCAAAAATACCCTTTCCTAGCCGAACCTCTGTTCGAATGTCCCTAGAATCTTTCCAGGAATAGCCATTCCCAGCGAAAGCTTTGTCGAAGTGCCACCTCAGCCTAGCCCTCCCTTAGCCTATCCCCAGTGGAAGCTCTGCCGGAGTGCCACCTCATCCCAAGCCTAGAAATAATCATTCCCAGTGGAAGATCTACCGAAGTGCCACTTCATCCCAAGCCCAAAAATAGCCTTTCCTAGCTGAACCTCAGTCCGAGTGTCCCTGGAATCTTTTCAGAAATAGCCATTCCCAACGGAAGCTCTGTCGAAGTGCCACCTTAGCCTAGCCCTCCCTTAGCCTATCCCCAACGGAAGCTCTGTCGGAGTGCCACCTCATCCCAAGCCCAGAAATAGCTTTCCCTAACTGATGCTCTGTCCGAATCTAAATCCAAATGTGATTGTTCCCAGTCGGAACTCTGTCCCGATACCATCACAATCAGTATCTCTCGAGAAAGGAAGTTGGAGGTCAAGACCATCTTCCTTTGAGCCAGGAGAATCCAAAAAATTGTCCGAGTCGGTACCAATTAGGGGCCCACCCCTCTTGACCCGAAACAGGGGTCAAATTTAGGTATAATGTCTCTCCTCATTCAAGCATAATGTAGACATCTAATAAGCCTTGTTTTAGTGTATATAATAGTTCGAATTCAATTAATGTATATATGTGTGATAACTTAGCCATACATATGGAATAGTAATAATTATGGAAAATGTTCGTTCTCAAGCATCTAGCAAGAGGACCGGTTGAGCCAGGTAGATTGGGTGCTTAACACCTTCCTAACTCTGTAACCTGACACTTATCCCAAATCTCTAGACCAGACCAAATTTGGGTCCTTTTCTCAGGAATTGGGCCCACCCCAGGTCGTAGGCCCATAACCCTAGGTGGCGACTCCAAACCCCATTTGTATGATCCCGATCCTCAAATTGGACCATCATCAAAACTCTCGTCTCAAATGATAAATTTTACACTCTTGCGAAATAGGCCTCCACGTATCTCCAAGCGGCGATACGGCGGTACGGTGCCCGCAAGTGAAGCACACACGACTCGAGCCACCTCCCCCTCACATGAAGGTGAAGGGAGAGAGAGGAGAGAGGATGGGGATCCAGCTCCGGCAGCTACCCTCACACCTGGGTCTGCCTTATTTTATAGGAGAGGGTCTGAGCCGCTCCAGTTGATGGACCCCATTATAAGACTTGTCCTGATTTTGAATAATGGTCAAAAATTAAAAAACTGATGAATTTTTTGCAACCCTTCAATGAAATTACAGTTTTGCTTTCTAGTTCCAAGTATCCCACTACAAATTTATATTTTCCCAATGTGTGGGAGATCCACCAAAGTTTGTTAGAAGAGACATCAAATTAAGAAAGTTTAATGAAGGGAATGGCTTTAGAAATGAAGAAGGAATTTGATAAGTATTGGAGTCGGTATAGTGTGATATTGGCTATTGCGTTAGTGTTTGATCCTCGCTACAAGCTTGGATTTGTGAATTGGGCATTTAAAAAACTTTCCCCCTTGGACCCAAACTCATCTGAGATTCCTAGTCGTGAGAAAAGTGCATTATATGGGCCATTCAATGAGTACAAGAGCATGGATGCAAGCAAGGACTTCTAGATCTCGTCGAAATATAGAGGTATATACATGTATCATTTACAACCTTATTATTTTTTTTATTTGTAAATTTCTCCAATCATGAAGGCTGAGTACTAACTACTTGTACTATGTATTTTCCATTTATTTTGTAGGAATTTACGGCATCTGAGATTGCTGAAGTTGATAAGGGATCTAAACTACAATTAGATGTGTATCTAGATGAACCAAAGACCCCATTCAATGATGACATCAATGGTTTTGATGTGTTGTCATTTTAGAGATCAAATTGGACAAGGTTTCTAGACGTGGCTCGAATGGCTTATGATGTCTTAGCTATTCCAGTTTCAATGGTTGCCTCGAAGTCTTCTTTTAGTGCAGGGGGTCATGTTATTGACAAGTATCTAAGTAAACTACTTCCTACCAATGCTGAAGCATTGATTTGTCTTCAAGATTGGATGTTTGATTTAGATTTCAGAGATGATTTCCATTCACATAATTTTTTTTTTTTGGTACTTTCTTAGTTACTAAGCCTAGTAATAATTATTGACTGGTTGTACTTTGTCTACAGCTGAGCCTGTTGATGATGCAAATGACATGGCCGATGTAGTAAAACATGTGTTGTTAATGCCAAAGCCAAACAGTGAAAGGGGGTGTGGACCAATTGGAACTCCTCAAGCTTCATCATGGGCTGGTTCTTCTCACTTTAAAGTGTAGTAGAGAACTGTGCAAATCAATCTTATTCTCAAACTTATCATATGTTGGTTCTTATCTTTATGAATTGTGGCTGATAAGTCCTCTTTTCATTTTTTGTAGGTTCTAATTTGTGAGAATAAGAGTGAACAGTGGCTGATTTTACTCAATGGATGAATGGATCACCCGATCATGGATAATTTGATATTATAATTTTTATTTTCTTTTGAAATATTTTAACATGTGAGAATGTGAGTAAACAATGGTTAAATTTGTTTTTCTAGTAGATGACCAATGATTGAATTCATTCAATAAATGGATGGATCATGGATATTATAATTTTTTTTTCTTAAGTTTTAACTTGTCAAACTTGATGTACCAGCTTACTTTTTTTTTTTTTTAAGTAGCTTCTTAGACTTTTTTTTTTTTTTCTAGTAGAGGAACAATGGTTGAATTCATTTAATAAATGGATGTTATAATTTTTGCTTTAACTTGTCAAACTTGATGTAGCTTCTTACTTTTTTTTTTTTTTTTTTAAAGTATCTTCTTACTTTCTTTTTCTTTTTCTTCTATAAGATTCAATTCTTTAAATGTAGATGAATGCATTTGGTTTATTTTTATTCTATGAGTATGTGAAAAGAGCTACACCCAAACCACACCAATAGTAACCCGATACGAAAAAACCAAACTAAACCGAAACCAAACCAAACCGAAAACCAAAATTTCTTAATGGTTTGGTTTTGGACTCACACATTCTTGAACCAAAACCGATTTGAATCAACCAATTGACATCCCTACTGCCAATTGGGACTAAGACCAATCGATTTGGTAAATGGTCCCCTACTTGTGAAGGACCATTTAAGGTCTATCAAGTGCTAAGGGGAGGGGCATACAGGCTACAGAATACGGAAGGACGGATTCAACTGAAACCAATCAATGGGAAATACCTAAAGAAGTACTTCCCTGCCATGTGGGAACCAGAATGAAAAAATGATGGCCCAGTCTCACCTACGATCTAGGACACTGATCCTACACACACTAATACGTATAGACTGACAAAGAAAATATGTAAGCAACAAAGAAGGAACGGTTGCTTCATTGCTAATACCTTAAACCTTCAAGAGAGAAATTCCAAAAGGGAGGGACATGATGAAATGGGGGAAGAGGAAGAATTCGTCCAAATTCACTAAGGGGCATTCCCCCTAGACTTTGCTAGCACACCTAAAACTGAAAGTGTTCAACAAGGAGTGACCAACCAACTTCAAGTTTATAATCCACCTAGGACAGAAGGTGATTGGCCTCGAGCAAGTCTTTTTCCCATGCTTCAACTTGTTGACCGGAGGTCTACAAATCTTGCGCCAAAGGAGCTATCTCCTTATAAAGCTCCTTGAGATCTTGAGTGTGGGAGTCCATTAGCCGTGTCTCCTATTTTTCCCTCTGTAGCCTGCTGATCTTAAGCCTTGACTTTGGCCTTAGAGGTTGTTGAAGTAGTCTTAAGGTCTTTCAGTCTGATCCTTCCGGCGTCTACTCTCTGAGAGGAAGCCTTGTGCTCATTGAGAAGAGTGCCAGATGTCTCTATGATTTGACTGCCTCATGAACAGAACTTTCCATCATCCGACTCAGGTCTTTAAGGTACTCTGCACTCTTACATTGCTCAACTGAGAGATTAGGATTTGCCAGGAGCCCATCAACAACACATTCCATGGTGGCAGTCTGTTCATGTTTCCAGACCTCCTTTGTGGGCAGGCCAACCAAAGATTGATGTAGGGCCCTCACATTGTCAATATCAGAAGGGGCACAGGAAGACTCGCTCAGTGCTACCCTAGGGGGAAGGCATTTAGAGGATCTCAGGTCATTCAGTTGGCTACGCATGCTATCAAAATCCAGTAGAGAAGGAGAGACCTAGCAGGAGTCAATCCAAAAGATCAATTTCCCTTCTCACTGACAAAAGATACTGGCTAAGGGAAAGGTACTCACCTCTTCAGAATCTGGAGGAGTCAAAGTCGCTAAGTCAGTGGGAGGAGTAGCAGGCTGAACAAAGGGTTTGCCTTCACTTTTAAGCACAGGCTAAGAAGCACCAGAATCCTTAGAAATCCCAGTAGGATTAAGAAAAAGCATCGTAGTCCCTTCATCAGATTTCTTGGATGGAGAGCTGGATACAAGGACTTCTGGTCAAAGACTGGTCCACCCAAATGTGATGGAGGTAGCCTTGGCTGGAGTTGCAGTTGGCCTTTTTCCTTTCCTAAGCCTCTTCAAGGGAATATAGTCCTCAAGAAGATCATTCTTCGGTAGGTCAAACAGCTCCTTAACAACCTAAACTTCATCAGGCCTCTAGAAGATTCTGAAACAGCACACGCAGGCAAAGCATCTAAAAGGGGCAAAGTATATATAGTTAGACGAAGAGAAAAGACGATGACCAAAAGCAAGAGGAGAAAAAATACCAATGCTAGGGTAGTACTCAACCACAGCCACGTGGTCCCTTACACTGTGCCACTCATGATTAGTGGCCAACAAACCCGAGAAGGTCACACTCTTTATGGCTTCATACGATGGCAAAGGAAGCATCTGGCAAAGGGGTTTTTCTCGAAAAAATGTTTTTCAGATTCGATCTCGATAAATTCCGTGCAATACCACTCTCGTGCGGGTGACACGGTATTAATTCCAATGCAATGGTCCATCGATTTAAATGTCTCTTACCGATTTAATGTTTTATTAGTTGTAGCAGATCTGGACCATTGTATTGGTATCAATACACGTGTCACCGCCTAAAGGTGGTATTACACGGAATTGTACGAGATCGGAATTGCAGACGATTTCAATCCGTTTTTTCTCCATCAAACGCGTGAGCTTGCAGTGGAAATGGTCATACCTTATAGTGAGACCACGGAGTAACTTTTTCGCAATCTCTGGCCATTCCATAAATTCATGGCACTCAACGCGTTCAAGCCTCTCTAAGGCCTTTTGGTGTTTCTCCTTCATGGCCTGACGGTCTGGGTCATACTTGACTCGAAAGGCTTTTTGATACTCTATAATGGAGTTGTAAAGAGATTAACTTTAGCTGATCTAAGGTGCCGCATCCGATTGTCCTTGCTCTGCATGTCAAAAAAGAAGCAATATTAGAACCATCACTATGAGCGTAGGTGGTAGATGCACGATTAGATAGAGTCGCGTCCAATTCCTAGCATAATAAGATTGCCACTAGGATTGAAAATCATCGAACATGGAGGGAGATGGCTGAAAATGGAAAGGGATAAACTCAGAAAGAACAAGCACCTTGATGTGAGTGATCCTTTGGATCTCTTGCTCGCTGAACAGCACCAGTTGGTCAAGCTTTTGGTTGGTCAAAGAATAGTTGCAAGGGTAAGGAGATGATTGAACCAGACTGAATTGACGCACAAAAAAGTGGGGGTTATAGCACTCCGCACCACACTTATTGTTCTTAGAATGTTCGAGGGTAATCCGAAAATGAAGCTCAAGACAATATAAGAAGCTGGCCCATAGGTCAGTCACAACCAGAGGATCACGAATGGCAGCTACCAACCACTCTGGGATGTTCGTAAGGGAACTAAATGGAGTAAAGAAGTCATGAGGACGACCAAGGGTGAGACCAGAAAAGAAGTCGAAATACACTCTATGAGAGGGAGGTGGGGCAAGCATATTCACAAAAGAATAACCCATCGAGAGGTATTCTGGACTTGGACAAGGTAAATTTCGGGCAAGTACACACTAAGCCGAAGCTGTAATACCTAGAATGGCCCACCTCCGTTGGTTCAATTGTCCTCAAGAACTTCATTGCACCCTAGGTACAAGGCAGAAAGGACCAGGGAAGCCAAGTCTACTAGGCTACCATCGGCTAAGGCGTCGGCTAATTTTCGAAATGCTTTGGAAATCTTCTCCTCCTATGAGCATGTCATGCAGCGACAAAGCCAGGAGAGTAAGAATGCCACATACTCCTTCCTGGTGACTAGACCATCCTTACACCTATAAGTCGCTATATAGTTAGGGTATGTGCTCCTTTAGGCAAACTCCAAGTTGTGTTCATCAACAAAACCATAAGAGGCCCCATTAAATTCTTCACCTCAGGAGCGAAGGCCCAATAGAGCTCCTATGTCTAGGAGAGTTGGGCTGAGCCTGCCACAAGGGAAATGGAAGGCATTGGTCGACCGTGACCAGAAACACAAGCCTGCCTGAAGAAGGGGGCAATCAGGAGGAATGGGACATTTGGCTAACTGAATGGCATGGAAGATTCCCATTGATTGCCACTCGATAGACCTGGCTACGGTCATCCGCTCTACCCAGTCACTCCCCAGCCTTCTCAGTGACGAGGCCAGAAGTGGTGGCAAGCCTTAGGTTTCGTCTCGTCCCTAATAGGATCGGCTTGTCGAAAGAGTAGTTCCTCTCTCTTATGTCGAGGAAAGTTCTTGATCCTAAAGGACGAGGCCAAGAGAAAAATGAGAGCCGTAGAAGATCATTACCTTAGGCTGAACCGTGAGGGCACGAAGGGAATTCGTTGATCCTCCAAACATGGTTTGTCACTATGGGGGCAGAAAAGCTCATGTTTTCTCTGAGTGCATGAAGGGAGGAAGAATGACTGTGAGAGGGATTGAGGTTAAAGAAGATGAAAAGTACCTTTGGGTACCAATTCACCTTTAAAGAGAAAGGTGAAAATATCTCATTGAAACCATGCCGATCAAGGGGCACATGGCAGCATAGCATTGGCGAAACAGGAGGTTGATTGAGGTAATGGACGGCTGGGTAATTATCACCCAGAGTTTAATTTTTTTTTAAAATATGCCGCGAAAGGCAGTAATTGAATGGTAATCCTGTGCACATGGGACATTTAAGGAGAGCCGTAAAAGAAACGTTCCAATGGTATTCTTATCCTAGAAACCTAGATGCGAGACCCATTACCCACTAGCCGTTAGCTACTGTTAAAACTATAATCCATCCACACTTTTGGCCAAATGATGGTGTCATATGGTGGATTATGAGGGGCAATTGTTAGCACCAAAATTTGAAAACCCATACTCGCTGATGTGGCAATCCTCGTGTGAGAAAGAAACATGGGTTGGCGGAGAGGTTTAAGCAGTCCACCACCCATAGAGGCATGATACCCATACGTGAAGGCAGCTGGGAATGTGTGTGTGAGGAGAACTATGGTCGTGGGACAGATGTCATGAGGACATTAGAGACCCTGCTTATTGGGAGTAGTGGACTAATGGCATACGTGGGAAGGCAGTTGAACTCACAAGCTATTTAAGACAGAAGAAGTCGGCCAAAAAGGGGACAATAAACAAATCACACAAGAGCCAATCAGTAATGCAAATCCCTTTAATTTATTGTCATTTTCTAGTGTTAGATACAATTTAGGATTCATTGTTCTTTACAATTAGTTTCTTCTCACAATTTCCACCCTTGTGGAGTCTAGTGTTCTGTGTTAGAGAAATATCCCAAGGAATATACTATTCATCTTATTCGTGTAGTTTATTTGTAGGTTTTGTCTCATCAAAATCCCTAGAGCAATAGGGGCAAGAGGAGAACCAAATAGCTTGATTGAAGTTAGAGTTACTAGTGAATCCGATCAAGAAGGATTCTAGCATGCCTGAGCATTAATCAATACAGCCAACAGACCATAATAGACCAGGGCAAATTTCATGCCAACAAAACCAAAATAGAAAAATCGGGATGAACTACTATACCAATCCCACCACACTGGCTGGGTGGGAGGACACGAGAAGGAGAGGGAGAGGGACAGTGAGAAGACAAAGATAAGAGAAAGAGGGGGTGAGGTGGTGAGCAAGCGTGGAAAAGTTTTAGTGAAATTCCACCATGGATGTAGTGTTTCATCCAGAGAGAGAGAGAGAGAAGTAAACATGGTGGCGGGTGAAATCAGGAGATGAGTAAGCTCCTTTGACTATAATCTTTTGACGAAATCGATTTCAACCAGTGGAGTGGATGGAGGGAATAGACAAGAAAGAAGCCAAATTGATGAAGTACTTGAGCTTTCTATTGAAGGAAGTGGTGATGTCCTTGAAAGAGTTGGTGTAGACACCACATTTTTTCACCCCTGAAAATGCTAAGCAATAATGAGTTGGAACCCCCTAAGACGCAAAGTGATTTTGCATTTATGATCAATATCTCATCTTAGATCTAGGTAGTGTATCATTCCTTCCATATCGGAATAGGATGGTTAATTAATTGGATAAAAATATTTTCAAAAATTGGTAAATGATTTTGAAACACTTAGAATTGATCAAGATCACCTAACAAGCAGTAGATCGATCGTAAACTAGGTAAAAAAACTCAATTGGACCAGACTCACTGAGTCAACTAGAGTCTAATTCAAGTCGGCATCGGATGCACTCTGGACGATACCATTTACATACAAGCCTACGTCTACCAAATTACAAATTTCAATGGCCAAGAGACAAAATTGTGTTGGCTCTGCGATTTCATAGGGATTTTTCATATATTCGGCGTTATCTCAGTCTAATCTCCTACTGGCCACCCAAGTCATACACTTAGACACATTCTAAGATCTCAAAGACAACTAAAAGACTCTAGAAAACCCATAATGTGAGTATTTATCAACCACTTGGGAAATATATACTTCCCATATATAGACCATCAAACCTCTCTCTAAGGAGAAAAGAGATCAATCCACATATGGAAGCATTCCACACCTTCCTTAGTTGACCATGAGGTCTATAAATACCAAACCCATCCCATGCTTTTGGGAGCCCGCAACACTCACTATCGACTAGATTCGCTCATTAGAATCACACAAAGGAGATGTTTTGTTGTACTTCATATCAGCCCCTGGTATGCAATTATGATACTTAAGTCCACACTCTTCCAACCATCAAGCACCCTTCACGGAAGTTGTAGAGGGGGTAAGTCTTCCTTTATTTACATTTATGGTTTCACATTTCAAGTTTTGAACATTCATTTATCGTACTTTTACTGAGCTCACTATTGTCCCTAGCAGAACGACAGTGGAATGCAACAAGTTACATGGGTTTTATACCTATTTTTGTAAAACTTCCTTCTTCAAAGTTATAGATTAGGCCCTCATCTATCTACTATAAATTTTTTTAATTTTTTAGATTTATTTTACTATTTCTCTCGGATTTACTCCTTTGCTGGTTTGTTCAAACCCTTAGATTTCCAAATCATGGAATCTCACATTGCAAGCCATCAAAAGGTTTTTCCCATAATATATATATATATATATTTTTTAAATTCTTCCTCAAACTTGTAGTTAGATATGATTTTCTCGATTTTTTCTTAAGTTTTATTAAATCTTTACTGGAAATTTTCTCATAGTTAGTCCTCTTTTCCTCTACTTTCACATTCTTTTCTCTATCTCAATGTAATATGTTGCTCAAGGCAAGAATTCTTAATCCTCAATAAGCAACCAGGGTCTATCGATAAACTAAGATAATTAATGGCGGGACATCCATTGCTCGCATCTCAACTAGACATCAGCATCAGATAAACCGAAGGTAAGAAGAAAGAAGATCTATCTGGTAGTGATATTTTAGAGTGAATACACCAATTGCTATTGTGATACCCTACTTTTTAAACCCGGTCTAATTACACAGTTGACCCGATTTAACCATGTAGGACCCGAACCGGAGAGGGTTAAGGCGGGTTGCTTATGGACCATGATGGCAAGGGTGACTTTGAACACAGGTTGGCCAGACAAGTCCGAGTCAGTGCCAGAGGAAACAGGTGTACCCAAGCCGTGCACATGCACGTATCATAAGGCCATGTACGGGTAATGCCGGTATGTAGCCGTAACCTAAAGTGCATACGTAGAATATACCTTGTGCCAAGAGTGAGATACGCGTCGAGAGTCGAATTCCATCAAAATCCCACTTGTTGGCAGATTTTTGGCTCTCAGGTGGGCGGTCACAGTTGGGCGCATCCGCCTACCTGAGTGACCCACCCATGTGGTTACTAGTTGTTTTACGAAAGCATAAATAACATTGTTTTGTGATTTCAATATCTCATTTATTATATTTAGAAGTTGGTGAGAAGATTAAAGAGGAGAGAGAAAAGAAGGGAGAAAAGAGAACGGAGAAGAGGAAAAGGGAAGGAAGAGGAAGAAGAAATGGATTTAAATGGCGCCAAGGTTTGATCTTCCCATTCCGACACCGGAAGAGTGATCTCCAACACGAGATCTACGTTTAGAGGTGAGCGAAGGCTATATTCCTTAAACTTTCACCATACCCAAGTAAAACCCTTGATTGGGGAGTGTTTCTTGAGGTCTTGTAAATCCCCCTTGAGATGATGAATCTAAGGTTTAATAGATGGTCTATGTGTTGATTTTGAAGGATTTGAAGAAGTGTTTACAAGGTTGGAGAAGCATTGGTGATTTGAAGTGATTTTGGGGTTTTGAAAGAGTTCTTGAGCAAAGAAGGTAAGATGGCTTCCATTCCTTAAATCTAACCTAGATCTAGGTTAGAATCATCTTATGCAACCTTGAATGTGTGGAAAATGGATTTGGAAAAGCCTCATTTGTTTCCCCAAAGGTTGGGGAATGTTTCAGGGAAAATGGTATTTTTTCGCCGAGACCGGTGGGCCAAACGTCCTGCCTGAGGGCACCCGCCTGAGAGGGCAGGCCCTCGAGGCCAACCGGTGGGCCGATCGATGGGCCAACCTGCCCGTCGGTCCTAGTTGACCCTCAGCCTCCACCGACGGGCCCCTACCAGCGGGCCGATCGGTGGGCCGACCTGCCCGCTGTCATGACTGGTGGGTCAGGACCAGTGGGCCTACCGGTCAGGATCGGTGGGCCGACCCGCCCACCTGTGAAGACCGGTGGGCTGTGACAGGTGGGCTGTCCGACCCACCCGAGAGGCTCCCAACGTGATTTTTACGTCCGAATGGACCCAAAACGGACGTGCGACCTTCTTTTAGGATTATAAACATGATTTTTCATCAAATCTTGTTAGTTTTGACCCCAAAGTGGTGAAATGCTAACCCCACTCACTTATGATAGGTTCACCAAAACTTACGCTTCTCGCACTGGATCTCACCCGTACCGGGTGTGAATCTTTGTACACAACAAGTAAGTGGGGAGAGGACGTTTGGCTTTATTTTAAGGCTTGTTGTACATCATTCAATTGTATCTAGATTAGCCATGTCATCATGCAAACTATGTGTAGCTTAGTCATCCTCATATGATTATGACATGCGTGTGGTGTTTTACTTTCTCAATGCTAAATGATTGATGTGCTTATTTGATGGATGATGGAATCATTGTGCATGATGCATTATTAGACTAGATGCCATAGTCGGCTTGGAAACTAGTGCATTGGTGGCCCGTGGAATGGGACGCGGTGGCACTATACAATCATACTATGTCATATAGGAGCATACAGTTTAGGATTATCATCTTCCCATGCTACGACCCTTCCCAACAGGGGTTGAGGTGTTGGGTTACCATTTGAGGGGAAGCAGTGGTCGCGGTTGTCGGGTCACTGTGGCGGTTAGACATACGTCCGGCTGGTCATTAGGACAGTCGGCAACCTCGATGGTGTATTCAAGAGGGTCAATCGTACTGCTTTTAAATTGCTGGAGTCAACACCTTTACTTTCTATCATTTACTTTTATGTTGAGAGCCGGTAGTCGGCATGCTTTACTTTTCTGAGTACTCACGGTGGGCCTTCTCCGACAGCCCTATGGGCGTATCGCGGGATGGAGTTCTCGGCTCGTACCCGGAGTATACGCGTACTGTGGTTGTAGTAGCACTAAACTCAAGACTTAGTAATGTTGTTTAGGTGGATGTGATTAAAAATGATTTACATAGCATATAGTGCATATGGTTGTGATTGTTGTGTGGACTGTTGTGTGGTCCTTCTTTTCACTTACTGAGCTAGTGAGCTCATCCCACGTGTACACCTCTTTTAGATGATCCTGCAGGTTACCCATCTGAAGATCAAGGGTCGGGCCCCACAGTTGAGTTCCCCGACGAGGATTGGTGGGTACCCGAGGAGTGTGAGCACACACGGATTACGTGTGCGAGGGCTGTGCTGTGGGACCGTAGTATTGACGCCGTGCTGGGTTATACTTTTTGATTCTTTTGTTGACCCCTTTTTGTGTACTTGATACGTGAATTGTTATTCTTTTTGTGTAAATATCATGCCTGTGGGCCCACATGTAATTGTCTATATACTACAATTTGGGTATCAAATACATTGGGGGTATTTACAGGTAAATTAAGTCTTCCGCTGAACTATTGAACGTTTATCTTAGATGTGTGTATGCTATGGTTGGGTACTGTATCAGATGATCCTGGCAGGTTTGGGTTAACATGGTTAACCCAGTCACCGGTCCGATTCTGTGTGAACGGGGTGTAACAACGGTGGTATCAGAGCATGATGCTCTATTCACTCACAGCATATCATATAGACCCCATAAAATCTATAATAGGAAATAGGATTGGGAAAATGTAAAAACTTTAAAGAGTTAAAAGCCATAGAAAGGAAGTAATAATAATGGTTGCATTTAGTTAACGCATTTCATGGCATGCATGAGAGAAAGTTACTTGGAAACAATAAAACATTAGTTAATTGATGTCATAACCCATCGAGTACGAATTAACGAAATTTCGACAGCATAACGGTGCAAAACAAGATTTCCAAAAATTTTCACACACAAACACCTGATAGACAACATATACATATATCACTGAGCATAAATAACCAATGACACCACAACTAAACTACGGTAAGTTATCAAACCTACAAAACTAGCACAAGCCACCAACAAAACATACCACCCCACAAGTAAGTCCAATTACAGAGAAAGTACAAAGAATAAGAAAAGAAAGAAATATATAATAAGATTAACAACATAGAAATAAGTGAGAAGCTGATGTAGACGGGCGAGCTAAGTCCTCAGAGATCCTCATCATCGTCCAATACTATTACTCCGTCCCTCCGAGGTCTCGAGCTAACATTGAGTCGACGGTCGTAGTAGTCAAACCTCGAGTTCACCAGCTGTACATCCCTCCGAAGTCGGGAAAAATCCCCTAAAATGGCATTGGCCGTTATATCCAAGTCCTCGCCTAACTGAGGAATGAACTCTAAGGTAGCCTCGCCTCTAGGATGTTTTCTCTCTAGAAGCACTCTCATCCAGCCTTCTTAGCAGCTGATCTTGCCCGCCTTTTAAGGCCCTCATAGCGTACATCATGCCATCAAAATCAAATGCACCACCTCGTGTAGTGGGGCTCTATGTCAGGGGCCCCCAACCTCGTGAAGCCGTGGATCAGCACCTCTCGAGTCGAGGCTCCTCCTCGAGGATATCCTCGCCCACAAAATCCTCCTCCTCGCACCGAGGAACATAATCCTCATCCTCCTCACTGGTCTCCTCCTCCATGGGAACATCCTCCCATGGGCATTCCTCCTATCCCCGCCCCTTTGAGCTATCGCTTCCCAGATACATCCATGAGAGTGTGGAGACCCATCCTCAAGATTTCGCCAAACTTATCTCCGGAGTCTTCCTCCTCACTACTCAGTCCACCCTAAAGAACTCAAAGATCCCGTGAGGATCCTACCATATGGAAACCCTCCATCCTCGGGGTGTGAGGTATGGTGCTCCATAGTCTTAAGGATGACGTAAGGCAAGCATAAGTGCTCGGCACCTCCCTCTAAGGCCTTATAAATGCAGTAGGCAAGTAGGCTACCATGAAGCCTACCGGTTCCGGTGACCTCCTCTGGGGAGCAAATTGAACTGGACCAAACGGGCAAACACACGAACCTCTGGGTAAAATGACATCTCGGAATCCAGACGCTCCCTGCTGCCACAGATGGTCTTGTAGATATGGTCCTACATCTCTAAACTCAAGGATGGACCCACGGGCTTACTCCTTAGAGGACTGTAGAAATGCTGCCCAACTGAAGAGATGTCCAAAATGCTAGCCAGGGTGTCCACAGTCAGGTGAATGTCCACCCCCTTCACCATGCTAGTTATCGCATACTCTCCATACTGGTAAGAGACCTCTAAGTTGCAGTAGAATCTACGAACCAGTTGCTCATAGCAATGACGGTCTATGTTGAGGATAGACTGCCAACCCAGTGCGGTGAACCTCTCATGAAGCTGAACCTTATGGAAGTCGCTGACTACCACGGTCTTCTCCATCATCACAGACCTCTTTAGGAAGGCCTGCCAGTTGGTTGGTACCTCTGAACTTTGGAAGAGTCCCTCATCGTAATTTGAAGGATCGATAGGGGCCTGCCCTGGTCGCCTTGGGCGAGGGGCTGGGGAACTAGTCCCTACACTCTTCCGTTTGGAAGTGGTGGTCTTACGCCGAGTGGAAGAGGATGCGGGTTCTTTGCCATTGCGAGAAGACATCCTGGCAAGAAAAGAGGAGAAAGAATGATAAGTAAGGATAAGGAATAACAAAGGAAACAAATAGATGGGTGAGCAAGTACAATACATAATGTGGATTATGATAGAAAGAGAAGTGGATAAATCATGGAGAAATGAATAGGAGGAAGCCCCAAAACATGATATCCACTAGTACATTGCAAAATAGAAATGTAACAAAGGCATATAAAGCATGGCAAGTGAGGAATGATAGAAAAACCCCAAATCTCAATGTGCAAGTTCAATCTAAGAAACATGAAAAGTCTCACAATAGAGTAAAGCTTGAAGCTTACATGTCTATGAATGAAATGCCATCATTATACAATCTAATGCATGCAAAGAAATATTCTATTATGACATTGAGGTGCAAGGAATGAAATAGATTTAAGTTGTCCACAAGTATGAAGTGATGGAAAGAAAATCATAGAAACCCAACACAAAAGAGATGGGTTTTCATGGAAAAGAGATGGATTTTCATGGAAAGGGATGGGATTTCAAGCATACACAAATTTCCATGATCTCTCCAACATTATAAGTGCAAATCAAGCATAAGGAATGTCATTTGAGTTGTTAGTTGGGGAGAAAAGGATAGAGATAGAGGAAAGCCCCAAATTGGAGAAAATTAGGGCACGGTTGGGATTTCTCTCATAAATTGTGAAGTAAAGCCTAAAACTATGCATGAATCACAAAGAAAACATCACATTCTCATGGAATGATTGTTCTATGGAAGGAAACATGGAAAAGATTCAAGATTGGGGACTACACATGGATTCTACCCCCAAAGTACACGTTCCAAGAAGAGAAATGGAGAAGAGACTTACTTGAGAGTGGAGGAGTTGGATCTTCCCAAAATTCGCGGAATCGTTGAGCGAGATCGCGAGTGGAAGCATCAAGGAACCCTCAAAAATCGCCTGAGTGAGAGAAGGGGGAAGGAATGAGAGAAAAAGAGGAACAGGGGCTTAAAAGCCCTGTTTGTATTTCTGCCTCGGGTCAGACCGACGGGTTGACCCGAGCTGCCCGCTGGTGGGCAGCCCACCGGTTGGGAAAAAAAAAAAGAGGGGACCATATATAGATGAGTGGGACCATATATAGACGAGGGGGTGTGTGGCTAGCACCATATATAGACGAGTGGGACCATCATCCTACTTGTTGAAGCACTAGCCCCGTATTCTCGGGATTAAGCTATGGCTAGTTACAAACATCATACACTATAATATCCCGTGCATTGGCATATGATTATGTGCCGATATAAATTCTAAGGTGCTTAACTAATGTTGTGTATCGTATGTTCCAGGTGCAAGGACACGATGGTACATACTAGATCCGATAGCAATGCACGAGGTACCTCACGTGGTCCTCGTCCAGTCAGTCGACCACCAAATCCTTGAAGGTCCCGCTCTATGGGGCAAACCCCACTCCCACAACCTCCAGAAACCTTTGGTCAGGGTGTGGCACAAGGGGACCCACCTGTGACTACACTTCCGGATCCTCCACCGGTCATTACTCCGGGTGATGTTGCTATCACAATTCAGCAATACAAAGAAGCTTTCCAAGAATAAATGCTTCAGAAGAAGAAGCATTTATGGCTGCTATACATGAATAGCTAGACCTTTTCAAACAGTCAACCTTCCTGGATACTTACTCCACAGACCCTACCGAGGGTCTGCACGGGCCACAAGTGGGAGGTACACCTCCAATTCCGCCCTTCAGTATTCCTCCGTATGTGGTGCCCCCTTCATACCCTTACTATCTGGCATATGCACCCAATTACCCGTCGACGAATAATATGTCAAGGATAGTGGAGTCATTCAAGAGGAACTTGCCACCTGTATTCTCTAAGGTGGGAAGTGATCCTCTAGAGCCGGACCAATGGATCCAAGAGCTGGAAAAGATATTTGAGGTGATTGAGTGCACCGAGGCACAGAAACTTATTTGTGCAGGGTTACAACTCAAGAAAGAGGCCAACTCTTGGTGGCAAGCCTCCAAGCCCATATTGTTGGCTGCACATCCGGAACCCACATGGGAACAGTTCAAGGAGTTGTTCTTGGCCAACCATTACCCAAGTAGCTTCCGAGACCGTAAAGAGATGGAATTTATAGCCTTAACTCAAGGGAATAAGACTATCCTTGAGTATCAGCAGCAGTTTGAAAGCTTGTTTCATTTTTCCCCTAGGCATATGAGGTCACCAAGAAAAGGTCAAGATTTCAAGGATTAAAGGCATCCATTGAGTCAGTGCTTGAGGTCTTAGATTTGACAGATTATAGCCAGATTGTGCAAAAGGATAAGACCATGGAAGATAAGCAGAAGGGAGAACAGTCCCTCACACCTGGATTATGGAAGAGGACAAATCCATTTCCGGACATGGGCAACTCATCCTAGGTATACCGTGGGTCGTATAGTTCTGGGCCTACATATAGACAGCCCTATAGGCCATCTGGCTACCCTCCTCGACCAGCTGGTGGTTCGGGCTCTACATCTTTTCGCCCAAACACTAGTACGGTACCTACAGTCCCAAGGCCGCCCTGACCTCCATCTACAGCGGGACAAGTGCAGAGGGGCCCTGCCCCAGTTTCGGCGTCACAGATTTTTTTCTTTAACTGCCATTCCTATGGGCACTATGCTAAAGACCTGCGGGTCGACCAGCCTTACCTCCAACACCCTCTCAGATACCGACCTCCCTTAACTCGGGGAATCAACCACAGGAAGGATGTATGCCCTATCACCGAGGAAGCCGAGGCCAAGATTGAAGTGGTAGCAGGTACATTTTAAACTTAAGGATTTTCTTATGTTAAATATTGATGACCTGCTGTACTTATATGTATTGTTACACTAGGTGTCCTACCTATATCGGGCATACCAACCTATGTCTTATTTGATTCAGGAGCTACACATTCATTCATATCTAAGAGATTTGTCGAGAACTGGTATGTCACCCAGACACTAGATCATGGGATGATTGTTAGTATGCCTACCGTAAAGTTACACATTGAAGGAGGTGTATAGGTCGTGCCATGGAAATCAATGGGAAGAAATTGGATGCACAACTCATTAAATTCAATATGCAGAATTTTAATGTTATACTGGGCATGGATTGGTTATCGGCCCATCGGGATAATGTGATGTGTGCTGAAAAATTAATTAGGGTGACAAATGATGAAGGAAAAGAATTGGTATACCGAGCAGATAAAATGAAATGGGCGAGAAAGGTCCTCATCTCCGCCCTTCAAGCAGTAAATTTGTTGGAAAGTGGATGTCAGGGTTACTTAGCATCGGTACTTGATGTTGATGCAAGGGTTATACCTCTAGAAGAGGTAAAGGTGGTTAAAGAATTTCCTGACGTCTTTCTTGATGATCTAATGCATTTACCGCCTGATAGAGAGTTGGAGTTTGCCATAGACGTGATTCCTGGAGCAGCTCCAGTGTCTAAAGCTCCATACGGATGGCACCATTAATTGAAGGAGTTGCGATGCAGCTTGCAAGAATTGTTGGAGAACGGGTTTATTCACCCAAGTGTTTCACCTTGGGGTGCCCCAAGATTGTTTGTCAAGAAGAAGGATGGCACTATGGATGTGCATTGATTACCGGAATTGAATAAGCTAACCATTAAAAACCGCACCCATTGCCACGCATTGATGATTTGTTTGACCAACTACAAGGTGCAAGGGTGTTTTCAAGATAGACCTTAGATCAAAGCTATTATCAGCTCAAGATAAAGAGCGCGACATACCCAAGACAGATTCAGACTCGGTATGGTCACTATGAGTTCCTAGTGTTATCTTTTGGGTTAACCAATGCACCGGCAGCATTCATGGATTTAATGAATCGAGTATTTCACGATGTCCTCGACAAATGGGTAATTATTTTTATTGATAACATCTTGATCTACTCTAAGACAGAAGAGGAGCACACTCAACACTTGACAATGGTGTTACAGAGGTTGAGAGAACAACAATTGTTTGCCAAATACAGTAAATGTGAATTTTAGCTTGAGCACGTTGGATTCCTGGGACACGTAGTGTCTAAGGCCGGAATCGAGGTGGATTCTGATAAGGTGAAAGCAATAGTAGAGTGGGAAAGCCCTAAGAACGTTACTGAAATTAGAAGTTTCTTGGGTTTGGCTAGGTACTACCGGCGTTTCATTGAGAATTTTGCTCGGATCTCAGCACCAATGACTAAGTTAACCAAAAAGGGTGTGAAATTTGAATGGGTAGAGGAATGTGAGAAGAGTTTTCAGGAATTGAAGAAAAGATTGGTGTCGGCCCTCGGTCGACCATCCTCAAGGCATGTGGAATGACACCACACCGACGCTTTCAAGGTTGGGTTGGGTTGTGTTCTCATGCAACGCGGTAAAGTGATAGCGTATGCATCCCAACAACTAAAGGAATATGAGAAGAACTATCCCACTCATGACTTGGAACTAGCCGCAGTCATTTTTGCCCTAAAGATTTGGCGACATTATTTGTATGGGGAGAAGTGCTAGATATACAGTGATCACAAAATCCTTAAGTACTTTTTCACCCAGAAAGATTTGAACATGAGGCAGAGGAGATGGCTTAAGCTCATGAAGGATTATGACTGTGACATTCAGTATCATCCCAGCAAGGCCAATGTAGTGTCAGATGCGTTGAGTCGGAAGGCACAGACTGTGTCACTCTCATACTTAGCAGACAACCCACCACTCGTATAAGAAGCGACGCTAATGGATGAAACCCCCTTATATGAAGGAGCAACCTTAGAGCTTGAACATCAACTAGAAAACCTTAAATGGTTGATCGATCAACGAGCTTCTCGTGTGCATCCGTCTATTAGGCAAGAGGTGATAATGAAACAACCTTTGGATCCTTAATTGCAGCGGATCAGAGTTAAGATTCAAAATCAAACAATGAACGACCCTGATTTTGTTTTAGCCAGTGATGGGGCATTGATGTTTCGAGGCAGATTGTGTATGCCCGATGATTTGGATATACAAGACAAGATAGTGTGGGAAGCACACAGCTCTGAGTACTCACTCCACCCAGGAAGTACAAAGATGTATAAAGAACTTAAACAAAATTACTGGTGGCCAAGCATGAGAATCACGATAGCCCTGTATGTGGCGACTTGTCTTACATGCCAGAAAGTAAAAGCTGAGAGGCATCGACCTTATGATACTCTTCAACCACTCCCAGTACCATACTGGAAATGGGATAGGATTACAATGGACTTTGTCACCGGACTACCATGTACACCTAAGGGGATGGACGCGATATGGGTGATCGTTGATCGGCTTACTAAGACTGCTCATTTCATTCCCATCAAGACCAAGTTCTCTATGGCCAAATTAGCACAACTTTATATGGATAACATAGTACGCTTGCATGGAATGCCAGTGAGCATTGTATCAGATAGGGACCCAAGGTTCACTTCCAGATTTTTGGAAAAGCTTTCAGCATACCTTGGGATCACAATTGAATTTTGACTACTACTTTCCACCCACAGACTGATGGTCAGTTGGAGTGAACCATACAGATATTAGAAAACATGCTCAGGGCATGTGCAATGGAAATGTGTGGTAATTGGGAAGAATATAAACACCTTATGGACTTTGCCTATAACAACAGTTGCCAAGCTACAATTGGGATGGCTCCATATGAGGCATTATATGGTAGAAAGTGCAGAACTCCTCTGTATTGGAATGAGGTAGGCGAACGCCGAATGTTAGGACCTGAAATGATACAGATGACTTGTGACAAGGTCGATGTTATTCGAGAAAGGATTAAAGCAGTTCAGTCACGTCAAAAGAGCTATGCAGACAACCGTAGGAAAGACATTGAGTTTCAAGCAGGAGAAAAGGTGTTTCTCAAGATCTCTCCTACTAAAGGGTTGCAAAGATTCCATAGAAAGGGTAAGTTAAGCCCGAGATACATTGGCCCATTTGAGATCTTAGCTCGGGTCTGCTAAGTAGACTACATGCTTGCTCTGCCACCTTCACTCGGGAATGCTCATAATGTATTCCATGTATCCATGCTGGAGTGATACGTTAATGATTCATCGCATGTATTACCCGTAGAACAAGAATATCTAGAAGCTGATATGAACTATACAGAGCAGCAAACTAAAATATTGGACCGAAAAGTGAAAACCCTTTCCAACCGCTCCATTTCCTTCGTAAAGGTGCGATGGGCTAATCATTCGCTTGAAGAAGCATCTTGGGAGAAAGCGGATGAAATCCAAGCCAAGTACCCTCATCTTTTCGAGCAACCAGGTACGCCAATTTCGAGGATGAAATTTTAAAAAACAGGGGGTAAATGTGATACCCTACTTTTTAAACCCGATCTAATTACACGGTTGACCCGGTTTAACCATGCAGGACCCGAACCAGAGAGGGTTAAGGCCGGTTCCTTATGGACCATGATGGCAAGGGTGACTTTGAACACAGGTTGGCCAGACAAGTCCGAGTCAGTGCCAGAGGAGACGGGTGTACCCAAGCCGTACACATGCACATATCATAAGGCTATGTACGGGTAATGCCGGTATGTAGCCGTAACCTAAAGTACATATGTAGAATATACCTTGTGCCGAGAGTGAGATACGCCGAGAGTCGAATTCCATCAAAATCCCACTTGTTGGTAGATTTTTGGCTCTCAGGTGGGCGGTCACAGGTGGGCGCATCCGCCCACCTGAGTGACCCACCCATGTGGTTACTAGTTGTTTTAGGAAAGCATAAATAGCATTGTTTTGTGTTTTTTAATACCTCATTTATTACATTTAGAAGTTGGTGAGAAGATTAAAGAGGAGAGAGAAAAGAAGGGAGAAAAGAGAACGGAGAAGAGGAAAAGGGAAGGAAGAGGAAGAAGAAATGGATTTAAGCGACGCCAAGGTTTGATCTTCCCATTCCGACACCGGAAGAGTGATCTCCAACACGAGATCTACGTTTAGAGGTAAGTGAAGGCTATATTCCTTAAACTTTTACTATACCCAAGTAAAACCCTTGATTGGGTAGTGTTTCTTGAGGTCTTGTAAATCCCCCTTGAGATGATGAATCTAAGGTTTAATAAATGGTCTATGTGTTGATTTTGAAGGATTTGAAGAAATGTTTACAAGGTTGGAGAAGCATTGGTGATTTGAAGTGATTTTGGGATTTTAAAAGAGTTCTTGAGCAAAGAAGGTAAGATGGCTTCCATTCCTTAAATCTAACCTAGATCTAGGTTAGAATCATCTTATGCGACCTTGAATGTGTGGAAAATGGGTTTGGAAAAGCCCCATTTGTTTCTCTAAAGGTTGGGGAAGGTTTCAGGGAAAATGGCATTTTTCATTCGAGACCGATGGGCCGAGACCGGTGGGCCAAACGGCCCGCCTGAGGGCACCCGCCTGAGAGGGCAGGCCCTCGGTGCCAACCGGCGGGCCCCTATAGGCGGGCCAACCTGCCCGCCGGTCCTAGCCGACCCTCGGCCTCCATCGATGGGCCCCTATCGGTGGGCTGACCAACAGGCCGACCTGATTGCCGGTCATAACCGGTGGGTCAGGACCGGTGGGCCGACCCGCCCACTTGTGAAGACTGGTGGGCTGTCCGACCCACCCGAGAGGCTCCCAACGTGATTTTTACGTCTGAATGGACCCAAAACGGACGTGCGACCTTCTTTTAGGATTCTAAACATGATTTTATCATCAAATCTTGTTAGTTTTGACCCCAAAGTGCTGAAATGCTCATTTATGATAGGTTCACCAAAACTTACGCTTCTCGCACCGGATCTCACCCGTACCGGGCGTGAATCTTTGTACACAACAAGTAAGTGGGGAGAGGATGTTTGGCTTTATTTTAAGGCTTTTTGTGCATCATTCAATTGTATATAAATTAGCCATGTCATCATGCAAACTATGTGCAGCTTAGTCATCCTCATATGATTATGACATGCATGTGGTGTTTTACTTTCTCAATGCTAAATGATTGATGTGCTTATGTGATGGATGATGGAATCATTGTGCATGATGCATTATTAGACTAGATGCCGTAGTCGGCTTGGAAACGAGTGTATTGGTGGCTTGTGGAATGGGACGCGGTGGTACTATGCAATCGTACTATGTCATATAGGAGCCTGCGGTTTAGAATTATCATCTTTCTGTGCTACGACCCTTCCCAATAGGGGTTGAGGTGTTGGATTACCATTTGAGGGGAAGCAGTGGTCGCGGTTGTCGGGTCACTGTGGCGGTTAGACATACGCTGATCGGTCATTAGGATACCGGCAACCTCGGTGGTGTATTCAAGAGGGTCAATCGTACTGCTTTTAAATTGCTAGAGTCAACACCTTTACTTTCTGGCATTTACTTTTATGTTGAGAGCCGGTAGTCAGTATGCTTTACTTTTTCGAGTACTCACGGTGGGCCTTCTCCGACAGCCCTATGGGCATATCGCGGGATGGAGTTCGTGGCTCGTACCCAGAGTATACGCGCACTGTGGTTGTAGTAGCACTAAACTCAAGACTTAGTAATGTTGTTTAGGTGGATGTGATTAAAAATGATTTGCATAGCATATAGTGCATATGGTTGTGATTGTTGTGTGGACTGTTGTGTGGTCCTTCTTTTCACTTATTGAGCTAGTGAGCTCATCCCACGTGTACACCTCTTTTAGATGATTCTGCAGGTTACCCACCTGAAGATCAAGGGTCGGGCTCCACAGTTGAGTTCCCCGACGAGGATTGGTGGGTCCCCGAGGAGTGTGAGCATTGCACGGATTGCGTGTGCGAGGGCTATGCTACGGGACCGCAGTATTGACGCCGTGCTGGGTTATACTTTTTGATTATTTTGTTGACCCCTTTTGTGTACTTGATACATGAATTGTTATTCTTTTTGTGTAAATATCATGCCTACGGGCCCACATGTAATTATCTATATACTACAATTTGGGTATCAAATACATTTGGGGTATTTATAGGTAAATTAAGTCTTCCGCTGAACTGTTGAACGTTTATCTTAGATTTTGTATGCTTGGTTGGGCATCGACGAGGATCTCGGCAGTTTGGGTTAACTCGTTAACCTTGGCCACCGTCCAGTCTGTGAACGGTGTGACAATATACTATAAAACATGGAGGTGAAAAGAGATTTTCTAGGATAATAATAGATCTCCTATTCTATTAACAGTAGGAACATGGGTAAAAGAATGAAAACCACAACATTTGGAGAATGCAAGAAAATTAGAAATACCAAGCTTGGTTTCAGAAATGAAAAGCACATCAGGTCTATATATTCGTGAAAGAGAATAGAGTTTCTGTCTAATCGAGGACCGATGACCAAATCCTCGACAATTTTTGCAAGAAGAATCATCGTTGGGCCATTGAGAACACAAGAAGAAACTCTGTAAACATCAAGGCCAAAATCCAAGTATAAAGAACACCGAAGCCGATGATTTGCTACTTGCTAGAAGCATGTTGGAGCTCGCTTCAAAATGTTGCGCCAATGCATGTTGAGCAGATGTAGCATAGAAAGTGCATGCGGCCAATGGCAAAGAATGGTGAAAAAAATCAAAGAGTGCATGCAAATGCCATGTGTTCAAGAAGCCATAATAACTCTGATAATCTAACTTTCCGATGGACGAAAAAGGTACCAAATGTATCGTTCGATTCATCAATGAAGACCAGAAACAAAAGAGACACCAATGATCCAAGGAGAGAGGGAAAAAGAAGCAAGAGAGGGGATCATCGCCGATAGTGAATGCCCACACCAAGGATACAAAATCCTCATGATTGAAGATGAAACAACTAGAAGGACAATAAGAGATCGCAACAGAGAAGCAAAAACCACATAACAACTCTCTCTCTCTCTCTCTCTCTCTCCTATTTAGATGTAGAAGTCTTCGTCTTTGTTCATGCCTCTTCTCCCTCTCCATTTAGCTTTGCCCTTTTAGTTGCAGAACCAGGAAGGGAAACTTATCGTTTTACCTATCCTTAGTGGGCTTGTTTGTTTAAGGGGGGTTTTGATGGGGTGGGATTTAAGAGGTGGGAGAGTTGTACTCATTTTCCCAAAAGCATGGTAAAGTCATGTGTTTGGATATAATGGGGTGAGAAATACTCTAGACAACATTGAGAGATGAGCTTTCCTGTCTATTGATGTGGCTTTCACCCCAGCTCCTTCCAAAGTCCTACCAAATTGATGGGACTTTATAGGTTGGGAAGTCCTTGCAATCAATGACTTTCTTTCTACATTCCTCTGTTCTCTCTCTCCCACAGCTATATGCTAACCAAACAAGGTTGGGGTGGAAAAATCCAACTTTCCTCCAACTTTACATTCCTTGCCTTTAACCCCACCAATATATGGGACCCAATAGTCAGACATTCATACCCTAAACTCTATAAACAAACGGAACCTAAAGGAATAGACTAATATCTTATAAATTTAGTAAAATGAGGCGATACGTGTAATTTTTTTAAGGGTAATTTACAGCGCCACCCCCTGAAGAATGCCAATATTATAATGACACCCCCTCTCTTTCACCAAATTGACTCGGGCCTTTATCGTACCACCTGTAAGTGTCGACTTAAAATGACCATTATACCCTTGCTATTGAAAAACTCATATTTTTACATTACAGTGAAGCTTTCAAAATACAGAGAACCACAGATTTCAGCCATAATTTGCCGGATTTCCAACCAAGACCACCACAGACTGCAGATTCCGAACAGATTGAAGGAAAAAAAGGAGAAAAAACGCAACCTTCGATTATCTTCTCCGCCGGATCTCCATCGCCGGTATTTGGATTGATGAGGCCGGATCTGTCGGTGGCGGATATGGAGCAGAGGCGGCGACGGGACTCCTCTCTTCCCTACCCTATTGTGATTCTTCTTAAGCCTCGGGCTCCAAAATCTTCAAGCTTCCTAAAAAAAGAACACGGCTCATAGTCACATCGTCCTACGACCTGAAGAAAAAGAAGAGCTAGAGAAGAAGAAGAGAGGATTTAAAAACAAAAATAAAACCTTATTGCCCGGGCTCGAACACGATCAAAACAGAGGATTTAAAAAGAGAAAAAGAAAGCCTTATTCCACAACTCGAGATGTATACATATATACACAAAGCGGAGGATGAAAAAAGGACAAGAAGATCATCCCAAATCTACAAATTAATAATTTATATCCTACCATGAACTTGGTTCCCAAATCTCTTCGTGGCAAGGGTATGGCAAGAATTGTATTCTTAGGGTGCTCAGAAGCTTCTGCACCACCGCTCATGGTGAAGAAGAAGCATCCGTAATTCAAACGATAACAATTTGATGAGATCAAGGAAACAAGGAAAAAAGGGTTCTAACTCCAAAACAAAATTAGGATCAAAAGAGGGATGAGAAAGATCATGATGATTACCCTGAGGGAAAGATGCAAGAGACTTTCCACAAGCACCTTTGAGCAAGTCGGCATCGTCAAAAGGCGACGTATCCAACTACCGTAATTCCCAAAACAGAGGAACCTTTCCGAATTGATCCTGTTTATTTTCACAGCAAACCCAAAATTGTCATCACTTAGGAGAGAGAGAGAGAGGTGTTTGTGAAAAAGCCCAACTGGACCGCTTCCCTTCTCTGATTCACAACCATTAAGGGCAATTTTGGTATTTCCCTATTTTAAGGGCAAAATGGTATTTAAGAAAAATTTAAATTGCTGATGTCAGTATTTTTTATATATTTTGTAACGATGACTGACGGCAAGGGGTCCGAGTCTAATTTGGTGAAAGAGAGGTGTCCCTCTAATATTGGTATTCTTCAGGGGGTGGCGCTGTAAATTACCCTTTTTTTAAAAGATTATCAATCACATGTCATATGGAAGTTCTTAAGGATGGTACATACAATTTTCCCTCAAATTTAAGGGAAAAATTCCCACATTAGCTATGCTATTTACATGTCCCTCACTCCCTCTTCTTTCCTTCCGACTTCCGTATATCTGACATTTTTACATATAAAAAACTCACGATTCCCCATAAAGCGGAGTGAGAGACAGAGAATTTAGCAGTGAGAAAAAAAGGTCAGAGGCAGAGGCAGCCAGGCGGGAAAGATGGTAAAAAGAGAGAGGGAATTAGGGGAAGGAAAACGGAGGGCCCTTTGTCTTCTTTTATTTTATATTTTTTTGGTAGAAGAGCCTTTGTCTCTCATGCTTGAAAATATAATAAAACCCCCCACATTTGATACCTTTCTTCCCATTCTCTGTGTCGCTTCTCCTCTTTCTCTGTTCATCGATCCCTGTCATGGCTACAAACAACATTAACGACGACAACAACAACAGGTTTTCCCTTCCACCTGGGTCTGACTCAGTTTCAAGCCACACTACTTTCGTGCAGGCCGATCCATCAACCTTCCGAGCTGTGGTTCAGAGACTCACGGGCTCCACCGATGACCCATCACTTGAAAAGCTCCCCGTCACAGTCCCTGCTCGACAAACTGGTATTAAAGGCGTGTTTGGCGAGTTGGGCCCTCGAAAACCTTTGTTTAAGCTCCTAGAAAGAAGGCACAGCCTGAGGAAGCTTGAGATTAAGCTTGAAGCTGCTAGTTTTAGTTCTGGTTCAGGGCCCTATTCACCATCAGCCGTCGCTGCTGCGAGAAAGAAAAGCTTCATGGGTGGAAGAGTAAGTGAGATGCCGTTGTTTTCCCCTGTTTCGCCTCTTGATTTATGGTCTCAAAGGAGCGCAAGAACCCCAACTCAACGGTTAACACTGGAGGAGGAAGAAGAGAAGAAAGCGATTGCAGAGCAAGGTTTCTATTTGCACGCATCGCCTCTCAGTACCCCGAGAAGCTCTGAACCTGAACTGCTTCCTCTGTTTCCTCTGCATTCTCCCAGAGACTCTGCTTCTTCTTCTTCTTCTTCTTCTTCTTCTTCTTCGTCACCTCCTTAGATTGATTTCTGAATTCTGATTTTCATTTCCCAGAATTGAACTTCTAAGCATTAATTATTCATGTGAAGATTATATGATATTTGTCTTTCGTTTGGGTTATTTTTTGGATTTTCCTTGTTTCCTCAGTATTACAATAACCACAGAACAGTCCATGGCTCCAAGCCATTGGATTCACGACTACATGACGTCATAAAAATGTGAGTGGGATTCTGTGAAAAAATGTCCATTTGTTTGGAGAATCCTAACCGTCAGCAATAATGACCATGATTTGGACGGTTGAGATGTCGTGGTAGGTGATCATTGACACCAGAGATGCGTGTGTTAGGCGGAAGCTAGAAGGAGACGCGCCAGAGTCCTCAGAGGACAGAGGAAGGACCAAAGGCTTGCGCTTCGGGAAGTTGAAATTGTAACTGCAAGGTCCTCCTCGACTTCGATGCTCAGGGTTAAATTTGTAAATTCGTCTTTACTGCAGAAATTGAAATTGTTGCGTTAGGATATTATCTGATGGAAAAGCTCTCTATTGGGTCGGGCTTGATTTTTTTGGGTTCATTATCTTTATAAATTCTAGGGTAATTACATAACCATCCCTTAAGAGAATGCCACTATTAACTGGACATCCCCTATATAATATCAAATTATATTAAAATTTCTTGTCAGTCCATGATAAATGAAGAGTTGAAATGACTGTTATACTCATGGGTCGCGAGTTCTATAGGGGAAAAAAAAACCGTTTTTCCTCTTCGTTGGCGATTTTTAGGGTTTTCAGAGACGTCGAAGGAATTGTAGGGATCTTCCCGAAACCTTAACCCACTAATGACCTCCGTTCGGTCAAAATGTAGCCTCTTCTCTGCCCTTGTGGCGTGATCTCCTCCGCCCCAGTGGCGTGTTTTGTCTCTGCCCTTGTGGCGGGTTTTTTTCTTGTTTTTCTGATTTTCTTTCTCCTCCGTACTATCTTAAGTGTTTACACATATATGCAATAAATCTTTCCTATTCACCCTCTTCCACTTCTACCGTATCACCACCCCAACTCCCATTGTTTCTATAGTCCATCTAGATCTTCAGAAACAATAGTTTTGCTGAATCCTCATCCAGGTCTACAGACAAAAGATTTGGGTTCTAGATCTCATCTCGTTTCATTTAATTTTTCGGTTAAGATAAACCAGATCTCATCTCGGTTATCTTTGAACTTGAGTCCTGATCGAGATCTAGTGCTCTCTGTCAATTTTCTAGGGTTTCAGTGATTCTTCTATTGCTGGTGAAACCACCCGACGCTCTGCCCCAAGTGATGTTTCTGCAACAACCGCCGCCATTTTGTTTTGAATAGATCGGCGTGTCAGTTCTTTGCTTTCCCATCTGCAGCCATGGCTATCTTGAGCCTTGAAGACCGACCTCGGTATCATCGTTAGAGGTGAGTTCTTAGTTCGGATCTACAGCCAAGCTTTCGACGTGACCATGAATGAACTACCGACGTGACTGCGGGCAATTTCTATTCGCTGGAGAGGGTATGCGGTGCATGGAGATAATGATGCAGGGATGTATGACTTGTCTTCAATCAAGACTCTGACGGTTTGGGGTGCCCCATACGACTGTGTTGCCTTGTCGGCCACCTATGATGGCCATTTTTTTTTTATTTTAGTCGGTTGTGTTTTTGTTTTTATAAATTTTGTCAGTTGTGTTTTGGCTTTTCTAATTCTAGGTAGATTTAGTCAGTTGGTTTGTGGGAAGATGTGGGTCCTCTGGTACCTTCACATTCTTTCCGGCCATATGGTTGGGCCGCATGCATATTGTGACAAGCTTTGTCTGACATGCGTAGAGCCACATGCATACTGTGATACTTGGTGTCTGGCCTGTGTCGTTTCTTTGCCCATCATGGTTTTCTCCCTCCATGTGAAAGAGAAATGTGCCCATGCTTATGTTAGTTGTGTTTACAACTGTATGTTTAGGGAAGTTATTGGTTTCACCCATCCTCTATCTTGGAAGGCTCCGTTAATGATATGTACAACGGATTGGCTATATTACACTCCTTGGTTTCATGTTTTGAGCACTGAGACCTTGTGTAACTCATGTTTTCTATTTAATTGAAGTTTGCTTTTATATAAAAAAAAAAAAATGACTGTACACCTTTTGACTTAACACGTGTCCAAAAAGACTTTTGTTCCGTCGCTGTAAAATCTCGTCAACGGATTAGATAAATTAAAAAGAATAAATAATGAGTTTTGTTGACTTCATCTCAACACCTTCAGAGACAGCAGCTGCAGCAGGGGGAAGGAGAGTATTGTCCAAGTCAAGACCAGGGTAGAGAAAAATAGCTAGGGCAAAGAAGGAGATGGCCATGAAGAAAAGGAAGATAATGAACCAGGTCTGCTGCTAGAAAGGGAGATCGGAGTTAGAAGGTGGAAATGATCCTCTGTAAACAATACGAGCAGGCCTTGAAACTGGGGTTTGTGAAGAGGAAGAAGAGGATGAGGGTTTCCTCCGAGACAGACTCTGTGAACCTGAAGAAGCCACGGTTCGCTCTGTTGGATATCCAGAGCAAAGCTCCATAGAAGATTTCAACCCAGGAACGAACTGTTGGGTTCCTGAGTAAAGATCTTTGAATCCATCTATCAAACCAGATCCTACAATCTTCAACCGTGTACACCAAAGAACTCTTCAGTTCAACTGGTTTTCGACTTCTCTAATAAAGGTCTTGGAACTTCACCAGTAAATCATCGCCGGAGCTAATATAAAATTCACTCATACAAACCAATTCCCTATTTGTATATGCATTAAATCGTCCCCCTCTTCAAGGGAATGAGCCATGAACTACTAAACTTAAATGTGGTTACACTTGCAATCTGGGATGTACCAGATAACATCTAACAGAAAACTCCTTGAAATTTCCAGGATTTATGGCTACCCCCACCATTAAGTTCTGACCTTAATCTCCCTAGGAAAAAGGTTTTAAAAAAAGTGCAAAAAGAGACTTTACGAAGAATGCATTGGAGGATGACACCTCTTGAACCCAAAAGCCGTCTGTACACTTCTTAAACAGGCCTAAAAGACTATCTGAGGAGGTCGTATGAAGGCATGTCCTCTAGCCGTGTGATTTCTTCAAGCAGTAGCTCCCTTTCTAGTTGTTGGCGTGTGATTTCATCACAGACTGACAGGAGTTTCAAATTAAGATAAAGGATCAGACTTACAGACAATCAATTGAGGTAATGAAAACAAAGAAAGTTAAGATGAGATTACTATCATTTTTCTAGGAACTCGTCGATTGGAGATGCACGAACTGCTGGGTTCTTGGAAGCAGCAAAACACCAAGAGTTGTCAGGGGGACGATGGTGGGAGCACTTGGAGGGTCACGTTTATGGAGGTGGCAAGTAAAACCTCCGGCAGAGGAGGAGGAGTGGTCCGGGGAGTTCGGGGAGATTCAGAGAAAGGAAGAAAAGAGAGAGAGAGAGAGAGAGAGAGAGAGAGAGAGAGAGAGAGAGAGGGAGTATATTAGGTACTTCACCTTTTGCAAGGGTATTTTGGTATTTAAAAAAATATATATAAGGTGACATTAATATATAAGGTATATTCCGTAACAGTGACTGATGACAGGAGAACTGAATATAATTTGGTATTATACAGGAGATATCTCTCTAGTAGTGGCATTCTCTGAGGGTGGTGCTATAAATTACCCTAAATTCTAAATAAGTTTTCCATGCAGTCAGTGTGTCATGTGTTGAATCATATATGTTTTTGGGAAGAAAAAGCTCCCAGGTTGTGTGGCCTTTGCATCCAAACAGTAAAGATAATAGAAGTAGTTAGTCTAGTTCGCTATCTCATTTCTTAAAAATGAAATAAATATGTTTTCCCATCTGAGTAAGGTGCTAAATAGGGCTCTGCACGGGGGCCTATCTCTCAAGTTTCAAGAAATATAGTAATCCACAAGAGCTCAGCCAACGGGAGAGGAAAAATTTGTCAACACCCTTGTGAAATAAAAAATACCATTCATATTGATGCCCTCTGTGTGGGGGGCCATGCAACCTGACAACGATCTCTTGCCCTTTTATTTATTTATTTTTTATTATTATTGTTTTTTGGGAGAACGTTACCTAGAAGGTAGCATGGGTCCTGTGCTAGCACAAACGCCAACAGGAGACCATGTGGAACCATCAACAATAGTGAAATTTTCACTTTTCATGAGGAGTAGGTAGTCATTTCGCCCTCCTCTGCATCGTGGTGTAGGAACCAAGTTGCCTTCTACGCTTCTTTTTCCCGACTGTGGATCAGGTTCTCGTATGGTCTGATCCACATAGATGGAATCCACCTCAAAGTTTGTTTTTAAATGGATTCTATCTGTTTGGATCAGACCCATACGAGAATGATTCTCGTACGAGGACCTGATCCGTTCTACTTTTTCCCTTATTTCTTGCAAGATTTTTTTTTTTTTTTTTTTCAGTCTGGAAGCTTGGCTTCCATGCCAACACCCTTGTGTTTGTCTCTCCGATCCTCTTCGCTAAAAAATGCCTTTCCTACTCCCCTCATAAATTGAACCAAGAAGGGCACTAACGCACAAGTGTAAGGTGGCATGCTTTCGTGCAAAGAACACTTATTTCTTCTCTCTCTTTCTCTTGCTCTTACCCTTACCCTTACTGGGTGTGCCCTATGGGGTTGATATCGTACTCTATATTGGTGTGATATGGAAGATTCCCCTCCAATGGCAGCGTAGAAAATCCTCTCACATCAAATAATGAACATTTGCTTACTTCAGTAAATTTCATTCTCTCCATTTTATTATTTTTTCCACTCTCTACTTCTCTACTTTCGCGTCATACAGAAGCCTCTGTAAGTAGATGGGAATTTGTTGACTGGGCAGTAATTGACGTTCAAGTTTGATGGATATGCAGTTCATTGACCTTTGCTCATCCTAAGATTCCGCTAGAGTGGACCTCCATCATGTTGTGGAATAAAGCTTGAAAAATGGTAGAAAAGTCAACTATTTTAAAACAATTATTTGATGGTTGAAAGTGTTAGGTGAAGGGTACAATTCATAATTTAATATTTGGTTTGTGCTGGGCTACAATGTTGAGAAATGTGATCAATCCTAATATTCTCAAATTATCGACCTATTAATCAAGTACATGAAAAAAAAAAAAAAAAAAGAAGAAAAGACTTCAACCAACCAGTCCATTTGGGCTATATACCTAAGGAAGTAGAGGTCCTAAGTTAAACTTGCCTCATTTGGAATCGAAATGAACCTTTTCCCAATCACTTTTGAAATCGAAATCGAAACTTACCGTTTAAAACCAGACCAAATCAAAATGAAGAAGAATCGGCTCAATTTTGATTTTAAAACAAAGAATATTTTCTTAGTTTGATTGGATTAGAACTAATTCAAATAGGATTAAATTATTATTATTATTATTATTTTTTTTTTTTAAGTAAAGATTACATTCACATTGATCTTGGAATTTCAAGGAAACATGCTTGTAATAGAATAATATTATAATATATAAGATGGTACAAATAGGGAAGACTTGATCAAGTATAAAACAAAATGGTCTATATCCCTTGATCTTAGCATTTCTGGTTGACTTTCTTTTGTACAATTTCGATTGATTTAAGTACTGTAATCTAATAGGTTTACCAAAAACACAATCTGCATTAGTTGTTGGAAGCCCAATATTATATATTATTTATTGATGAAATGTCTTCGAGAGTGATTATATATGAATGCCAAAAACATAATCTATATTAATAGTTGGAGGCTCAATATTTTCTATTATTTATAGAAATGCCTGCACAAATTCTAAAATAAGACTTGAATCGAATACGAAATCAAATAGAAACCAAATCGAATTGAACCAAGACGGTTCAGTTTTGGTTTTGAAAATATTTTCTTATTTTTTGTTCGGCTGGGTTTTAGTTTATGCAATTTGTATCTTAAACCGAATCAAAATCAAACCAAATAATTGAAACTAAACCAATTGACACCCTTATTTATATCATTGATTGCACGAGTGTCCAAATCGATTGATTACCCGTAGAAGAAAAGAACACATTAACCAAGTAGGCACATAGCTCAAAATCAGTGATCAAAGGATAGAAGCTTTTCTTTTGTGGCAAAGTTAGAAGGCATTCTACACACAAAAAAAGGAAGTCAAAAGGCTTTGTCCATAGCATCGGGATCCTCTCCAGTGGCTAGGATGCCCAAAAAGGCATCTAGGTCTAGGAGGACCAGGCCATGTGTTGGGGTGTGTGTCCGGATCCTCCCACTAATCGGATGCCTCTCTAAGCAGCCCAACCGTTGGAGAGGATCTAGATCCTTGTCCATGAATTTTATTTAGAAAAGATTTTGTCCAAAACTCCCAAAACCCATTTCATGACATAATTTTCAGAGTGAGCTGATCCAAACAGTTGAATGGAATTAAAGAAGATGCTATGTGTGTTGGTCACATTTCAAATGTGGCTCTTAATTCAATCGCATGACTCATCTTGTATTGTACACCTTTTCTTGTATTTGTAGTGGTTCAAATAAAAGGAAGAAAAGAAAAGAAAAAAAAACTACTTATTATTTGAAAGAAAGAATGCTAGCTCTTGGTATTTATCTGTGCATAGACAATGGATGCGAAAAGATCACACTGCCTTATATTAATTATGCTTATATGTGCTCTCCCATTGGCCGTGCTCACTGATCTATAACTTTGCCTTTTGCCCTTTTTATTTTATTTTGAGACATAACAAATTTGAAAGTAATCTCAAAGTTAGCATAAGTAGGTAGGACGTACTTAACTATCACTAAATCCTTAGGGATATGAAGCCTTAGTTGCTTCATTGAACTACGATCCCTAGGGAGTTGCAACCTCCTGTTTATTTGTTTTATTTAAATGGAGAATGCTAGCGGAGCATCCCTTGATACACAACATTCATAGGATCCAATAGGGGTTTCAACGGTCGGGCCTAGCCAGGCTTGGTGGGCCTTTTCGCTTGCATCATGTCTTTCCCATTTATGTAATGGGTCGGGTGCAGTTGGGTTTCGAGCTTTAATCAGGCTTCTACTAATCGGTCTAATAAGGTCTTAAGGTCTAAAGCTTTCGAGCTTTAATCGGGCTAATCAGGTCTTAAATGGGCTAATGCATCATTAAATGGGCTTTAATTGTCTTCGATATTAAAAATTTTAATATGTTTATAAAATCATGAATAATTTAGGAAAGAATTTACACTTAATTTGTCACACCCCGTTTATACAGAACCGGACCGGTGACAGGGTTAACTCTGGTTAACCCAAACCTGTCAGGATCATCTGATACAGTATCCAACCACAACATACACACAACTAAGATAATGTTCAACGGTTCAGCGGAAGACTTAATTTACCTATAAATATCTCCAATATATATACTTGATACCCAAATTGTAGTACATAGATAAATACATGTGGGCCCACAGGCATGATATTTACACAAAAAGAATAACAATTCACGTATCAAGTACACAAAAGGGATCATCGAAAGAATAAAAAAGTAACCTCGTATGGAGTCACTGCTGTGGTCCCACAGCACAACCCTCGCATGTGCAATCCGTGCCGTGCTTATAGTCCTCGGGGACCCACCAATCCTCCTCGGAGAATTCCACTATGGGGCCCGACCCTTGATCCTTAGGCTGGTGACCTGCAAAATCATCTAAAAGAGGTGCACACGTGGGATGAGCTCACTAGCTCAGTAAATGAAAAGAAGGACCACACAACAGTCGACACAACAATCACAACCATATGCACTATGTGCTATGCAATTCATTTTTCATCACATCCACCTAAACAACATTACTAAGTCTTTGGTTTAGTGCTACTACAACCACAGTGCGTGTATACCCCGGGTACGAGCCACGAACTCCATCCCGCGATACGCCCATAGGGCTGTCGGAGAAGGCCCACCGTGAGTACTCGGAAAAGTAAAGCATGCCGACCACCGGCTCTCAACATAAAAGTAAATGATAGAAAATAAAGGTGCTGACTCCAGTAATTTAAAAGCAGTATGATTGGCCCTCTTGAATAAACCATCGGGGTTGCCGACTGTCCTAATGACCAGCCGGGCGTATGTCTAACCGCCACAGTGACCCGACAACCACGACCACTGCTTCCCCCCAAATGGTAACCTAACACCTCAACCCCTGTTGGGAAGGGTCGTAGTACGGGAAGATGATAATCCTAAACCGCATGCTCCTATATGACATAGTATGATTGCATAGTGCCACCGCGTCCCATTCCACGGGCCACCAATGCACTCGTTTCCAAGCCGACTACGGCATCTAGTCTATTAATGCATTATGCACAATGATGTCATCATTCATCACATAATCACATCATCATTTGTCATTGAGAAAATAAACACAACACACAAGTCATAATAATATGAGGATGGCTAAGCTACATATAATTTGCATGATGACATGGCTAGTCTAGATACAATTTAATGAATTCCAAACAAGCCTTAAAATAAGGCCAAACGTCCTCTCCCCACTTACCTGTAGTGTACAAAGACTCACGCCCGGTACTGGTGAGATCCGGTGCGAGAAGCGTAAGTTTTGGTGAACTTATCATAAGTGAATAGGGTTAGTATTTCACCACTTTGGGGTCAAAATTAACAATATTTGATGACAAAATCATGTTTAGAATCCTAAAAGAAGGTCGCACGTCCGTTTTGGGTCCATTAGGTCGTAAAAATCACATCGGGAGCCTCTCGGGTGGGTCAGACAGCCCAACTGTCATAGTCCACCGGTCTTCACGGGTGGGCGGGTGACCCACCGGTCATGACCGACAGGTAGGTCGGCCCGCCGGTCATGACCGACAGGTAGGTCGGCCCGTCGGTGGAGGCCGAGGGCCTGCTAGGACCGGCGGCCAAGTTAGTCTGCCGGTCGGCCCACCGGTAGGGGCCTGCCCTCTCAGGCGGGTGCCCTCAGGCGGGCCATTTGGCCCACCGGTCTTGGCGAAAACATGCCATTTTCCTTGAAACCTTCCCCTACCTTTGGGGAATCAAATAGGGCTTTTCCAAATCCATTTTCCACACATTCAAGGTCTCATAAGATGATTCTAACCTAAATCTAGGTTAGATTTAAGAAATGAAAGCCATCTTACCTTCTTTGCTCAAGAACTGTTTCAAAAACCCCAAAATCACTTCAAATCCCCAATGTTTCTCCAACCTTGTAAACACTTCTTCAAATCCTTCAAAATCAACACATAGACCATCTATTAAACCTTACATTCATTATCTCAAGGGGGATTTACAAGATCTCAAGAAACTCTACCCAAATCAAGGGTTTTACTTGGGTTTGGTGAAAGTTTAAGAACATAGCCTTTGCTCACCTCTAAACGTAGATCTCGTGTTGGAGATCACTCTTCTGGCGTCGGAATGGGAAGATCAAACCTTGACGCCGCTTAAATCCATTTCTTCTTCCTCTTCCTTCCCTTTTCCTCTTCTCCATTCTCTTTTTCCCTTCTTTCCTCTCTCCTCTTTACTCTTCTCACCAATGCCCGAGTGTAATAAATGAGATATTGAAAAATACAAAATAATGCTATTTATACTTTCTTAAAACCACTAGTAACCACATGGGTGGGTCACTCAGGTGGGCGGATGCGCCCACCTGTGACCGCCCACCTGAGGGCCGAAAATTGGCCAACAAGTGGGATTTTGGTGGAATTCGACTCTCGGTATGAATCTCACTCTCGGCACAAGATATATTATACGTATACGCTTTAGGATACGGCTACATACCAACTTTATCCGTACATGACCTTATGATATGTGCATGTACATTGCTTGGGTACACTCGTCTCCTCTGGCACTGACTCGGACTTGTCTGGCCAACCGGTGTTCAAAGTCACCCTTGCCATCATGGTCCATAAGGAACCCGCCTTAACCCTCTCCGGTTCGGGTCCTGCATGGTTAAATCGGGTCAACCGTGTAATTAGACCGGGTTTAAAAAGTAGGGTATCACATAATTACCTTCAATAACTAATTAAAAAATATATGTCAATATATACCCTACCAAAAAAAAAAAATCAATATATACCTTATAAACGATGGGGCTGAATTGGGTTTGTTGAGCGACTGTCAGGCTTACACCATGCACCAAGAACAATTGATTATAAACGGTCCTGGCTTGAGCCTGACATGTTTATTAATCAGAGCCGTCTTAGTCGGGATTTAAATTAGCAGGCTCGGTTGAACCTACTGGGTCGGGCTTGAAATTGACACCCCTAGGAGCCAATATAGGGTTATGCCATTAGGTTTACTCTAGTTGTGTACGTTCTTCATACATCCTTACTCATTTGTTGATGGTTCTTCTTTCTTGTAGAGTAGCTTGTGAGTGGGATGTAATTGTAGAACAATTTTAAATATTTTTGGCACATAATTCTTCCCTAGGGCGATATGGTCAACTGACCGTACTTGAGATTGCGTGGGCGTGCTAGAATTCTTCCTAATCGGATTCATTTGTAAATCTGACTTCGATCAAATGAATTGGGTTCTCCTCTTGCCCCGATCGCTCCAAGGACGTTGAAAACCAAAACCACCAATGGACAAAAGGAATAAAGCAATAGTATATTCTTCCAAAGGAGTTCGAACATAAAACACTAGAGTCCAATTTATGGATGTTGTGATAAGATAAAACAGAGGGTCTTACTCTACATCTGATTCTAAAAAATGACAAGCAAAGAATAAAAGAGTTGCATTGTTATTGAATTGTTGTGTGATTGGTTGATTGTCCCCTTTTGGCCGACTTTCTCTTCTTTATATAGCTTGTGGATTAACCGTCTCTCCACGTACACTATCAGCCCACTACCTCCGGTAAGCTGGGCCCCAATGTGCTAATGACATCTTTCCCATGGCAATAGTCTTTTACGCGCATGCCGTTAACTACCCTCATGTGTTGGTGCCATGCTGTTCATGGGTAACGAACTCCTTAAACATTACGGCCATCCCACATTTCTCTTCTACACATGAACTGCCTCTACCACGTCATTGGGCACATGTTTTCAAAATTTGTCACCAACACATATTTATGGTATTGTCTTCACAATCTTGTCTTTTGATTCTCGTCCTTCTTCGCTTTGTTTCTTTTCCTTCTATTTTTTTTCATCTTTCAGTTAAAAATATATGAGTCCCTAAACCCTTGATGGCCTTTGGTTTTCATCTTGTTGTTTTGGCTATATGGAGTTTTTTTCAACAAGGGTGCAAGTAATTTTCCTTGTAGTTACGCAATGGGTTTCATGATTAACAAAACTAAGGAGGTTTTTTTTTTGGATCAGTAGTCCTCAAAAAATTTCAGCTCCCTTATTCTTATGAAGATATATGCATGTTTAATCTGCTCAGCATCAGTCTACCAAAGGGTTTCGAAGGTCACATTCGAAGTGTTAAAAATGGTATGGTGGTGTTGTGGGGTGTTTCTTAATTTTAATTGATCTGGGTTGAACTGGGTCTTGACCCATGTTTGGTCGTGGGTCACCCACTTTGGTTATTCATAGACCCACTAGGATTAGGAACCCTAGCGAGCCAGAGCTCTATAAATAATAGGTAGGGTGTTTCTTAATTTTAATTGATCTGGGTTGAACTGGGTCTTGACCCATGTTTGGTCGTGGGTCACCCACTTTGGTTATTCATAGACCCACTAAGATTAGGAACCCTAGCGGGCCAGAGCTCTATAAATAATAGGTTTGCACTCAACAAAGCAAGCTTTTGACATAATCTCAAAAGCTTTATCTTTCTCTCCATTCTCTTCTATCTCTCCAATTGAGAGTTTGTGTCTCTAAGGATATCTATTGCAATCCTTAGATTTGGATGGTAGAATTTTACCTAGTGAGATCAATGTAATCCTTCGTTCATTGCTATTCATGCCGATCAACTCGTAGTGCAACTGTAGACACCCAATTTTGTCACCCTCCCCCGGCTATGATGAATTACGGGTTGTGGATGCGGTCTTCCCTTCCAATCAACAAAGATGATAACTGACTGAGGTAGTCCTACCTCAACACACTTCCTCTACATCTAGAAACCCTAAAAACCCTAAAATTAGAGAAAAGAGGGGTCCAATTATGTCATCATATATACAAAGGAATCCAGTCCAAAGTAACTATATGGATGGATAGTGCTCGGAGTTATGATTCCAACGATATGTGGTACGTTAAAATCGGACCATCGGATCTCCCACAATCATTCCCGACAAATGGAACCTATCAGAACCATGGGATTGAGATCTGGGAATATTCCACAAAATATTACCTGGCAGCCCCTCCAGTACCCACGTAGTCCTGCATGCACCCCACGGGTCCCTGCCAGCCTTCCACGTGGCCCCGTGACCCCCGTGGCCCCTCCAGCACCCATGCGGCCCCGCATACACCCCACGTGGCCTCACCACCCCCATGGCCCTGCCAGCCGTCTTGTGGCCCCGTTAGCTTACCCTGAAGCCCTGCCAACATATCCCACTGTGCCGCGACCCTTTTGGTGAAAAATCCAAATTTTCACCCCTTGAGATCCAAAAATCTATAAATAGGGCACTATTCACCTCCCAAAAACACACTTGGTTGGTATACCTACCCTCTCCCTTGGATGAGTTGATCCCGTCCCCCTCTTGCCTTTGTTGGCACCCCTTCCAGTCCCTCCCCTTGGCCAACTTAGCCCCCTCTAGCCCCTTCCCTTGGCTTGTTTTGTTCTTCTTTTGATGGTTAGACTCATGGGATTAGTGCTGGGATGCCAGTTACTAGTTCCATGGTCTAATCGGATTTTGAAGTGCAGCCCAAGCCTTGGCCTTCTAATAGCCCTCCCCTAGCCGAAGCTCTGCCGGAGTGCCACCTAAGCCTTGGCCTTCTAATAGCCCTTCCTTAGTCGAAGCTCTGCCGGAGTACAACCCAAGTCTTAGCCTTCTAGTAGCCCTTCCCTAGCTAAAGCTCTATCGAAATACCACGAAAATCTTAGCCTTTTATCATATTTTTCTAGCCGAAGCTCTATCGAAATACTGATTCCAAAACAACATTCCCTAGTCAGAGCTCTGCTGAAGTTCTACTAGACTATCAGCTCGGGAATCACTCTTCCCTAGTTGAAACCCTGTCCAAATATCTGAAGACCATCACAGTCAGCATCTCTAAAGAAAGAAATTTGGAGGTCAAGACCTCCTTCCCCTGAGCCAGAAAAATTCACGAGAAAGCCCATATCCACACCAATCGGGGGCCCACTCCTCTTGACCCGAAATAGGGGTTAAGCTTAGGTATAATTTCTCACCCAAATTAGCATAATGTAGAGCCTTTATTGACCATGTTTCAGTGTACATATGTAATTATTTTTGGTTAGTGTATATATATGCCATAATTTATCCATTCATGCATTACAGAAATAATTGTGGAAATTGTTCGTTCTTATGCATCTAGTAGGAAGACCGGTTGAACCGGAAAGATTGGGTGCCTAACACTTCCCCAATTCTACAACCTAATACGTACCCTATTCTTTGGCCCAGACCAACATCTGGGCCCTTTTCTTAGGAATTGGGCCCACTCCCCAGGTCCTAGGTCCATAATCCTTGGTGGCGACTTGAAACCCCTTTTTCATGATCCCAATCCCCTATTAGACCATTATCAAACCAGGAGGGTATACCTCCAAACCACCACATCTCAAGAGAGAGAGAGAAGCCCTACAAAATAGGACCCCACGTATCTCTGAGCGGTGATGCTGTGGTGCGGGGCCCGCGGAGGCACACACTAGAAGAGAAAAAGATATATAGAGAGAGATAGAGGAGAGAGGGCCACAGGGAAATTCTCCGCTGCTACCCTCACAACAACTTGATCCATTTTGCTGCATTGAAAGCCACATCGATGTAGCCCTAGATATCTGTTTACTTTCTATTTTACACTTAGAAACATACAATTAATACTTCTTCCACTTGGCATTCATGGTATTCCATTTGGCCTTTCCCACTCGGTTCTCTATGCTCTTGCTTTCTCTTCCTACGCACAATCTTTCATGGTGGGTAAAATAGAAGTGAGGTATGATCTATCTCCTAATTTCCATACTAGGATTGATCATGGATTCTCAGTGGGATAGCCACAATCATCTATGTCAACTATAAGAGGTTATCTTACATCTACTTGGTTGCCTTTGGGTACTAAATATGTTCATGTTACTGATGAAGCCTCCTTTATAGTGGATTTAAGGTTACAAGTCATTGGTGGAATAAGAGGAGGTGTTGGATATGGCCCCATGGTGGCTTGACACACATCTTGCATATGCTACCAATAACATCTACTCCGCATCAACACCAAAATTATGGTTTTGAGGAGATGCCTATTTATGCTTTCAGAAAAATCCCACAATTTTTGGACAATTTTGATAAGGTTTGGGAACAAAAATTACCCAAGGGGAAAAACCATAATTGTGATTTTTGTAGGAAGAAATCATCCTAGGAAGTTATGAAACTTGCACAAAGAAGAGAAACAAGAGAGTGAGCGTTGGGCTGATCCAGGGGGAGACTCTTCAATGCCAAAGTCATATCTTTCTGTAAAAAGAAATTCCAGTAAGAATAGAAAAGTGTTGATCCCTTGAAAAGGGGGCTTACAGGGTTATTTATATATGGGGATGGCGGTCATGAAGAGAGTCCCTTTGGTAGCTTCCTAGTGCTAGTAGGATTCCATGTATAGCAAGAGTCATAGTAGGAAAGTGAATATGGAGGACGTCCGGATTATGTGAACTCCACGTATTGACAATATCTTGGGGGATATGGCATATCCTTCTTTCTGTGGAAGATTCGATGTCCCTTTGAGAGTCCTTTTCAGATTAGGACGAGTCTACTCCTTGCTTGTAAATCACGTGTCGGACCTGGATAGTCCACTAGAGTGCATTGTGATGAGGAAAACTGTAGGACTAACATGTCAAGCGACACGGGTCAGGTGGCCTGGTTATTGAGGTACTTTATTCCAAGAGGCCCGTTGTTTGTGTTGCTCCTGCTCGGTTGAAGGTGAGGCTTTAGATTAATTGTGCAGTCATAGTTTTGACTTCTCGAGCTACTATTAGTTGTTTATGGTGCAGTTGGCCACCCATTCTGCATTTCATATCCCGGTGTTGACTGATCGCTTGATAATTGACCTTCTTTAATAATGGTTAGGTAACTGACCTCCTTTAATAATGTTAGTCGGTCAGGGCTATGCCCGACCTAGGCATCAACCATAGATCGAATATATAGTTCGTTAGACCATTCACCTGGGCATGTATTGGTTTATGTAGTACGCCCCTAGTGGCACCATATTTTTCCATAAGACGCGTGTGAAAAAGACAATAGCTTTTTATGACCGAAAAGATGCCCTTTTGATGGGCTAATGAATAGGGAGTTGCATGTCAATGTTACTATCACCCCCTTGGAACTAGGTAGCTAAACCGGTTTGTGTGATCAGTCCGATTCACATCCTTTCCCTTGAGGGGTGTCATTTCATCGGTTCAACATTAGATGCCCCCATTCACCCTTGGGTGAAAAGATTCTTTTAAAGTCTTCTACTGTTCATCTTCTCCATTTCTTCTTCCTCTTCCTTGAGTCTGAGAGAGCTTGCTCCTTCATTTGTATCTCCGCTCCTTCCCTCGTCATTGGTGTCTTAGGCATGCCCTCCTTGCCTTCAAGACCATCGTTGTCACCATTACTTCTTTCCTCTTTTTCAAAATTGTTTTGATCATCAGTAAGACTCTTCCTACTCTTTTTACTTCACTTTCTTAGTCCTGAGATTAGCTTTCACCAATAATGGCCTCCAACCGAGACCTGAGGGCAGAAATCTTAGTGATTTTCGTCATCAATAGGGCGATATTAGCACCCTTTGCCCAAGATTTGCTGAACACCCCTCAGGGAGGTTCTGGTGGTCCCTTCATTATGGTTGTTCCGACCACAACATCTTCTTCAGGGATGGGCCCTAGTTTGCCCATTCCTAAAATTCAGAGGGGTATTGGCTCTACTTTTATTCCCATGCGCATCGAGCTCGATGCCCTAAACTACCACAACCATTTGGTGGAGGAAGAGCTAGTCACGATCAGGTCACTTTTCCATATCCCTGGCTCTGTCACCTTTTGAGCACCTTCCATCAAAGATCTATCCTGTACGCTGGTCAACAACGAAGTATGTTTGTATGAGGAATTTTTCAGGGCCGGGTTTCGCTTTCCCATTCACCCCCTTATAAGCGAGGTGTTCAATTTTGGTATTAGCCCTTCTTAGCTCCTCCCAAATGGATGACAAAACCTATTGGGGTTCTATGCTCTTATCAAGGGGATAGACCATTTGACATCTTTTCCATCTTCTTGGTGTCCTTTCATTTGAACTCCCAGGGTGGTCGTCGAGGGTGGTATATGTTGAACTAGCACACGAAGATCAAGGTTATGGAAGGGAATCCTTCTTCCATCAAGGGTGGAAAAATAGGTTCTTCTTTATGTCGGGGTTCCAAGGTTTTTTGACTGGCAACAACTAGTCCAAACCAGACATCACTACAGTGGACGTTTGCCCCACCCTGACAGCCCCGGTGAGTATATTCTTAAAGCGCTGTAAGATTCAGGTCACGTCATCAACACTGCCGAGCTAGGTGATGAGGATTTTTTTCACTTGGCATGGGTTAACCTCAGGTGATTAGCTTTCTTAGAGTAATTCTCTTTTTTAGCCTTTTGCTTTAGTACTAACTCAAATCGTGCATTATAGTGTCGATTAGCCATCACTCAATCCAAGCGGCCTTTGCTTCCCATGACGCCTAGAATCAAATCAGAATAAAGGTATGGAGGGAAAGAGACACTGAGGCTTCCAATCACCTTCTTTAGAGGTGACAAAAAGGAGAAGGGTGGCGTCTACTGTAGATCCGTCCTTCCTCAGGATACGAGGGTGGTGCCAGTTGCATGTCTCTTAGGACACTGGGGTGACAGAAGAGGTTGTGGTCCATCCTGTAGGTAGTTCAAATCCATCAGCTGCCCCAGTTGACATGATAGGGTGGGCCGCTTGGCCTTTAAAGATCGAGTGACCGAGGAAACTCCTTGTGCTCAGGATACCCCACCGAACAATCGTTCACGTCCTATTGTGGAGGATTTGGTCGACTATGCAGATTTTGGGGGGAAAATAATCCTCTGTTTTTCTCATCCCTGTTTTTCCTTGTTTTGCTACCTGCAGAACGCGACACGTGGACAACTTTAAGACCAACGCACCGGATGTAATAATCCTCACCCAATCTTGACCGTTGGTCTCCTTATTATCCACGTGTCACGTTCTGCAGGTAGCAAAATAAGGAAAAACATGGATGGGAAAAACAGAGGATTTTGATCCATTTTGGGGTACCATAGTGGGACCAAACTTTGTTTCTCGATGAGACCTCTCATCATGTGGGGGTTCTCGAGCTGCTCCATGATCACATTCCCTTGAGGTGATTGCTCACAACAGAGGAGATCAAGCAGGCGGAAGCTATTAAGGCCAGGGGTGATTGCGTGGCCATTGACAATGAGAATCGATCAAGGATTGTCTCGCTAGATGACTACTTAATTTTTGGTGAGAACTTTAAGATCGATTTTTGGATCCGCACCCATTGCTACACTTATGACCACCTGATCATAGAAGAGATGACAATGTAGGATCTCAGCCAAAGAGGGAGGGAGATGACCGATCGAGTGAGTTTTATTCAAGTTACTTTATGTGGAAATTGAACCTAAATACTAAAATCCTTTACTTGTGCAGGCCGCATCGTATACTTCAGTGGTGTACGATCAATCAGATAGGTTTACCGAGCAGGTGGAGGAGCTGTGAGTCTCCATCATGGCTAAGGATGAGGGGATTTCCTCCCTCTTTGATCAAATAAGGAAGATGAAGTTTGAAACCAAGACAGCCCAGAACTCCCTCCTGGACGCTCGGGAACGGATGTCCATTCTAGAGGACCAGGTCACAACCGCAATGGAAGCTCGTAATAGTGACAAGTCTCACTAGGAGGAGGAGGAAAAGGAGATGCTAGAGTCGTTTGGGAGCACCTAAGCCAATCTGAATTCCATTTAGGCCCAACTAGAGGAGGAGAAGATCTCCTTATGAAGAGAAAGGTCGACGAGAGAGGACGTTGAGCGGCGGGTAGCTCAGTTGGAGGCGGAGCTCAAGTACTTCAGAGAGATGATATCCACTATCTAGGTCAGTACGGTGGAGCACTACAAGGTCTCGAAACACTTTCAGGACTATGTCTCCTCCTTCTAAGTGGACACTTACATCTGTGGGGCTCGCAAGTGTCGAGACTTTGTTCATGCGGAGCAGCCGACCTTCAATTTCGCACCTTTCCTACTCGTCAATTCTAAGACTTAGGGGATGATAATGGCCATGGAAAAAGCTAGAGAGGCAGCTCAAAAGAGTGCTGGTTCCCTTATGGAGCTGTCGAGCGGCAAAGACGAAGCGATTGAGTTGGGCAAGGCTTAATCGCCTTTATATTTATTTTTGTGTTTTGTATTGTTTTTATTTTTATTTTTTTTCTCTTATAAAGCTTCTTGAATGAATGAACTTTTTCTTGTAAGCCTTGAATTTAGGACTTATGGTCGTGTATTTTTTGCTGACCGATAATGATCAGGCTTTTTCTTAACAATCAAACGTGGCCGACCCAGGGTGGTCTTAAATTTTGTCGATCAACATAGTTCTAGGTTGGTTGCCAACTCGTGCTTGGTCTTTGGACTTTTTGTCAATCAGCAGTGATCGGGCTTAATCATTAATTCGAGGTTGGTCTTTTGTTTTTCCGATCAGTATAGATCAGGCTTATTTGTCAACTTAGGGTTGGTCTTTCTATCAACACACAATAAAGCAATAAAAAATTTACATTTATATTAATAAGAAAACTTAGAGAGTAATTGAATTTGAAACTAACGGGTAAAATGAATTGCAACTAAAAAAATAAAGCAAAGAGTAAATAAATAAAAATTGTGTAAAATCTGTTCGGCTGACGACCCATGATGGGCCTACTGATAATACTTCTTGAGATTCTCCGAATACCATGCCCTTGGGATGGGTTCACCACCCTTCAAAGTCCTCCAAAGTCTACAAGTAGTACGTCCCTGGGCATACAAATTTGGAGACTATGTAAGGTCTTTCCCACTTCAGGCTCAGCTTGCCTATGTGGTGTGGGTCGGATGCCTTAGTTCTTTGGAGGATTAGGTCGCTCGGCTGGAAGACTTTCTTTTTTACCTTTGAATTGTAAAGTCATTCAGTCCTCCTTTTGTATAGCTCATTCTTCATGGCGGTCTTTTCTTGAACTTTGTCTAGGAATTGTAGGTTGGTGTGTAGCCCTCCTTCATTGGTGTTCTCATTAAAGTTGAGGGACCTGGGGGATCCTGCTAAGACTTTAACCGGGATGAATGCTACCATGCCATATGCCAGTTTAAATGACGTTTCTCCTATGGGTCCAAATTGTGGTTCAGTAAGCCCAAAGGACATTGAGTAGCTCAGTAGCACAATTTTTATTTTCTAGCTCGAATCGTTTCTTCAATTTGTCTAGCATGGTTTGGTTGGATACCTCGACTTGGCCATTCGATATGGGTGTGCCACAAAGGTGTTCTGAAACTCGATGCGGTACTTTGCATAGAAATTTTTGAATGTTGGGTTATCGAATTGTCTCCCATTATCTGTTAGCAAGATCTTTGATATGCTAAACTGATATATTACATCCTCCCGAACAAACTTCTCCATGTCCTATTATATGATTCAGGCTGATGGACGAGCCTCTATCAACTTTGTGAAGTAATCGATTGCCACTATGAGTCTTCTTACATGTTGGGCTAGTAAAATACCTATCTGAGGACTTTATGGCTAAAGCTCATCCTCCCATATGGCTTCTGTGAATCCCCTCATGTACTTTAGCTAGCATAAATTCGGCTTTAGACGGGTCAAGATACCTGAGTAGTAGCTCAGAGATTGTTTTCTTATACAATGCACCTTCTTCTCCAAGGATGTACTTTACTGATCAATTTTTAACCTTTTGTGCTTCAGTCCTGTCCTCTGGTAGGGAATCCTCCCTGAGTTACCTATCGATTGGGTCCATCCAGCTTAGTTCCTGGTTCGTACAGCATAGTTCATCTTCTTCATGAGTTGCCTTCTCAAGCACTTTGATGTATATCGTTCATCCCATTTTTTGTACTCTATCGTCGCTCGTCGGGATAGGACATCTGCCGAAGCATTCTCTGTTCTGGGGACTTATCTAATTTTGAACTTCATAAACTATGTGATAATTGACCATACTTTATTCCCTTGCTTCATATTCACTGTTCACCAATTTTACAATGAGTTGGGAGTCATTGTGGAACAAGAGTTTTATGGCTTGTCCTGCCTGAGCTACTCGGAGTCCGGCTATCAAATCTTTATACTCGGCTTCATTATTGGTCGCGGAAAAAGCGAATCACAATGCATATTGGATTTTAAATCCCTAAAGACTAGTTAGGATCAGACCTCCCTCGCTTCCTATTTTGTTGCTTGAGCCATCAATGTACAAAGTCCAGACCCGTACGATAGGTGTGTTTTCGTTGTCCTCATCTTCTTCATCTGTTAGGGTACATTCCGTAATGAAGTCTGCCAATGCTTGGCCTTTGATTGCCATCTGAGGGCGATAATCAAGATTATGCTCGCTCAGTTTGATCGACCATCTAACAAGTCTTCTAGACACACTTGGCTTGTGCAATATCTTCTTAAGTGGTCGATTGGTAAGCACTGCTATTGGATGTGCCTGAAAATACGACCTCACTTTCGTGTGGCTATGATTAATGTGAAGGCCAATTTTTTTCATTGTTGGGTACCTCGTCTCTGTATCTACATGGATGTGGCTGACGTAGTAGATTAGTCTTTTTCTACTTCTCTTGTTCTTTCACCAAGGCCGCACTAACAGCTACCGGTGAGATTGCCATGTAGATATACAGTTCCTCACTCGAGTGGTTGAACGAGAGGTGGTGGTGAGATTTAAGGTATGTCTTCGGTGCTTCAAAGGGTCATCCAACTGTCCAGGGAAAATCCTTCAGGGAGTGCAAGTTCTTAAGTATTTTAAAGAAGAGCATACATTTTTCACCTTAGCAAAATATGAACCGGTTGACCGCTACTTTATATGTGGAAAATGACTCTATATTCATGGCCTTTCACTCTATTGATACCATTCGAAATGGTCATTGTTCATTCTCGTATAGGTAAGGCAATAGGGAGACCAAAAAGAGAAACTGGAACCTCAACAGCAAAAGGAACAGGCCTTACCTCCGTCGCTTACCTCTACCCACTACTCCCCTGTCCGCCAGCCAGAACTGACCTCCTTAATCTACTCACTCGCCTTCGCTTCTATCTCTTTCTTTAATTTAACTAGCGATTGGTTAAGTGTCAGTAAAGAAAGTCAAGTTGGGATGGGAGAGTGGGAAGTTCAAGTGGGCAAATGAAAGTAGCAAAGGCACGCCAGGCCATGTAGTGAGGTGCCTATTATGACGGGTTCAGTTCAAGGACGTTTGCAGTGGAGGGACATCTCTTTCGTTTCTAAATCCATTGAGTCCTAGCCGATAAGCCTCCGAACTTCCTGGATGGTCCTTGGTGGGGTTATATCTTGGATTTCTTGGATCTTGCTTGAGTTTGCTTCATTCCCATCTTCAAGACCATGACTCCCAAGAATTTCCCCGAGGCAAATCTGAATGAGCATTTTGAGGGGTTTAACTTCATTTGATTTTTTTAACATCCCAAACACCTCCTTCAAGGATTGTAATATTCTAATCAACTTTCACAATCTTGATGAGCATGTCTTCCACATATACCTCCCTGTTTCCTTCGATCTGTTGTGCGCACATTCCGTTCACCATCTTTTGATGGGTAACCCTTGCATTCTTGAGACCAAATGGAATTGCCCTGTAGCAATAGTTACCCTCTTCATCCAGGAAGGTTATTTTATCCCTGTCATCCTCTTTCATCCTTATATGGTTTTATCCAGAACATGCACCCATGAAGGTTAACATTTTGTGGCATGTTGTGTCGTCGATCAGTTGATCGATCCCTGAAAGTGGGCAACAGTCTTTTGAGCAAACTTTGTTTAGTACGGTGTAATCGATAGAAATTTATCATTTTTTGTTCGACTTCGGGACCATAACAAATTTGGCGAGCCAGGCTGGGAACTATACTTCCCTAATTAGGTGTGGAGCCTTCAACTTCTCCTCCTCTTTGTTGATAACTTTTTGTCGCTTGGGAGCAAAGTTCCCTCTTTTTTGCTTGATCGACTTCCACCTTTATTCGATATTGAGGGCAATTCTGCAATGGTCCTGGGGATGCAGGACATTGATTAGACAAAGACGTCTACATTTCTTCTAAGGAAGCTGAGTGTTTCTTATGACAAAACCTAGCTTAGTAGAGTGTTGAGTTAAACTGTGCAATTCGGCTCTCCTTCAAATAGTGGCACTTATATCAGTTCCTCCACTAGTTCCCCCGGATGTAGGCAGAATTTGTCTCAGACATCTCCAATTTTAATGCCACACACTAGGGATGAACTGGAAACTTTCTTTCCTTTGATGAAATTAATGTAGCATTCTTTTGAGCCATTATGACTCAAAAATCACTCTCTGACTCCTTGCTTTATAGGGAACTTAACTTTGAGGTGCTTGGTAGAGGTTACAGCCCCCAGATCATTCAAAATTGGTAATGCCATCTTAATGACCATGAAATTGATGACTGTAGTTGCCGAACGGGGATGATATATAGCTTGATGCAACCCTCTATATACGCCACAGTTCCTAAGAAATTGATAAAGGTCCCATGGTGGGCTTGAGCTAGTTGTCTCCCAGGTTGAGCTTCTTATATGCGTTGTAAGACAAGACCTCAACGGAGGAGCCTGAGTCAATCAAGACTCTACAGAATGAGTAGTTAGTGACCACTAGTTGTACCACAATAGCATCAATATGAAGCTAATTCAAGCCTTTTAAGTCCTTGCACAAGAGTGTGATCACCGGATCATTCCGAGTGACTTTGATTGGTTCCTCTGCCACACAAACATAACGAGCATGCGCCTTAGCTTTTCTTCTTAACTCGGACCCTAGACCACCTAACATAGCATGTATGGGGGGGGGGGTTAGTCAGCTTATTGGAGTACTTAGGCCTTCTATCACTCGGCTACCTTTTATGTGTCTCATTCCTTCAGTAAGTCATTTTGTGCCGACTTAATTGTTTTGGTTCTTTCTATCTTAGACGATCTGCTTCAGGGCTCTTGAGGTACTCCTAAAGATATCTGTTTTAATTAGTTCCACCAGCTCTTTCTTTAGTTCTTGACATTCATCTGTGTAATTCTCAATGTCTTTGTGAAAGTGTCAATATCTTTTCAGGTCATGCTCCTTAGGTTTTGACAGTATAGGGCGAGGTCAATGGATGATATTTTTGTCCTTGATATCGAGCAACACCTTAGATGGTCGTTGGTCTAGCTAAGTAAGCGATAAATTCTCAGTGTTTGCAACTTTCATTCTTTTTGGATCTCGCTCATCCTCCTTGGGGTGTGTAGTTCCCCTTTTCTTCTCTTGAGGTGGCTGAGCCTTCTCCTTAAGTGCTGTAAGATTCTCGGCATATTCACGTACTTTTGGCATCTTCTCATAAGTTTGGAGAAGTTCATCAAATAGTTTTTAGACAAGGAATTGAGTTTTTTATGGAATACTCCCTCGTAAAGCGTACTGAAGGTCGTTTTGTCTTCCAGGTCCTGAACCGCTATGGTCACTTTGTGAAGAGGAAATGTAGTCACAGAGCGACTTGTCCCGACTCTTCCTGATGCAAAACAGGTTGTTTGTGGTCTTTAGCTGTCAAATGCAGGTCTAGAACCTAGGGAAAAGGCAATCCCCAGCTAATCATAATTATGAATTAATGAGGCTTCGGGGTAGAGTGCTATGTCAATGCCGCTCCTTTAAGAGAGACTGGGAAAGCCTGATAGAGGGCTACGTTCGAGTAACTCTATATGGACATCACCAAGTTGTAGTGTCGGAGGTGATCTATCAGATTGATTGTTTCATCATAGAGGACGAAGGTTGGCATCTTAAACTTTTTGGGGAGGTCGACCTTTGCAAGTTCGGCCGATTGGAAATTGTGTGTGGGAACAACTAGCAAGCCCATAACTAATTTTTTATATTGCTCACTTTTTCGTCCAAGTCCCAGATATGGTGCTCCAGGCTCATTTCTCTGTTAGGATGAATGGCTTCTGAGGGAATTGGATCTCTTCAAATGGCTCCAGAAGTTTGGAATCTTTGGGGGATCGGTGCCCCATGCTTGGCTCTGGATCTTTTGTGACGTTCCCAACTAGCTACTTCTGCGTGTGGCACTCCATCGCCTCACGACCTTTGTGGAGTGTGTGAATGTCATCGAGGGGTTTCCTCTCAACCACGACGTTGTTACTCAGCTCTCGAACGAGGGTCCGTAGGGACCTATTTCCCGAATGGGTTGTTGTCCTTGGGCTAATCCTTAGCAACGGATCAACCCTTCTGACGCTTTCAGCCCTCGAGGGGTCAATCCTACGAGTAGGGCTTCGGGCCTGTGAAGAAGATTTTTTTATGGACCCATGCTTGCTGGTGGCCCCCAAGGGTCGGAGGGCTAAGGGTTTCAATGATATCATTTGTTAGGGGGTCCTGTGTGGCTTCCCTCATCTTTCCATCGGTCAGCTTGCACAAGATTCAGACATCGCCTACTCGCGGAGCCCAACTGTCCGTTACTTTGATGGGTGGCTAGCCACAGGTGCTACCCATTGGTTGGTGGGGTGGTAGGTAATCCTCCTTCAGACAAGGCTGACCCAAACTGATGGATAAACCAACAAAAAACGTCATTGGTTTCCAACACTTGTATTTACAAGTCGTTTACCTATGCATTGGTAGCCAGTGCATCAGGGTTCAACAAAGTGATTGCTAGAGGTGGAGGTAGGGCTCCTCCTGCTAGTGGGACTTGGTCGTTGGCCTACTGGCAGTTCTCTTCTTGCTCTGGGTGAGACGAGCCAATGTGGGAGCATCAGTGGAGGAGGATTATCGGGATTTGCTTATCCTACTTGATTCCCATGACCTCCTTGTCCTTCTTGGAGGGGGGGGGGAGGAGGAGATAGGGAACACCCACTACTCAGATTCATGGTTCAAGTGGGTGGCTTGATTAGTAGTGTTTCCCGTGGACGGTGCAAATCTGTTGCGATAAGAAATTATCCTAGGTAGTTTGCGGAACCTACACAGAGAACATAACATAAGAGAGTGAGCGTCGGGCTGATCCGATGGTGGACTCTCAATGCCTAAGTCAGATCTCTCTGCAAACAGAAGTTCCAGTAAGAATGAAAAAGTGTCAAACCCTTGAAAAAAGGGCTTACTTAGGTATTTATATCTAGGGATGGCGGGGTTATGAAGAGAGCACCAATCTAGTAGCTTTAAAGATTCGATATCCTTTCGAGAGTCTTTTTCTGACTAGGATGAGTCCGCTTCTTGCTTATAAATCATGTTTCAGACCTAGATGGTCCACTAAGGTACATTGTGATGAGGAAAAAACTGTAAAACTAACATGCCAAGCGACACAGGTTAGGTGGCCTGGTTGCTGAGCTACTTTATTCTGAGCGGGCCATTGTTTGTGTTACTCGTCGCTCGGTTGAAGAGGCCTTGGGTCTATCATGTGGCCACGGTTCTGATGTCTCGAGCGGCTATTAGTCATTTAGATATAGTGTGGCTAGCCATCTATTCTGCCTTTCATATCTCGGATGTTGACCAACTGCTCGATAGCTGACCTTTTTTAATAGCTACTTGGTAATTGACCTTCTTTAATAACGTTAGTAGGTTGAGCTACGTCGGACCTAGGTGTCAATCGCTGATCCTGGGCTCATATTGGTTTGTGTGGTTCACCCCCGATGGTACCATATTTTGCCATAATAGTGATTGATAAAAGATTCGAGATGATATGCCAAAATATGAAATTCTCTTTTCCTAATGAGTTTAAGAGGCCACGCATGAATAAGCATCTCCGACAGTGACTGGGAGATGAGATGATCATATCGTTCGCAGCTCTTGTAAATTTGTACACAATGGGGTCAACTGCTTGAACTATTGAAGAAAATGGATCTACCCTAGTGTGTTGGAGAGGGAGAGTAGCTGCTGCCCGCTAGGGTTTCTGGCACTGGGAAAGACGTCAATTAGAATTGAACTATTGAAGAAAATGAAAAGCTCTGAACCTATCTCTCCTTTAGAGCCTATGAATCAAAGAACCATTGCAGAAAAATATAAAAATGCAATGACAAACCTGATGTTCAAACCTTAGAGCTAGCTATGCCACTTTGGAATTTAGAGTTTCATCAAAGTATATCGAGCCTCAACAAAGATGGCAATTAAAAAGAAAAAGATCCAACGATTGATCCTCGCCCCTTCTGTTCATGTTGCTTTGGACGTGATGTTGACGAGACTCACCAACGGCCACCAAGACCTTCCAGCTCCGCCACTGAACAGGTTTAGGAGATACAATTAATGATCTTTGCAGGAACAAGCAAAGAAGGGAGAATAACGGGGAAGAAGGGGGTTGGAAGAACAACGAGGAAGAAGGCTAGGGCTCGCCTTGATTTTTTATCGACTTTATCAAGTAAGAAATACGATAAGTTTACCGATAAATCTCCGGGAACATTTTACGGGGAAATGAGACGTAAAATTTATCAAGGCCTTTTCCAAAATATGAATGGGTCTTCATAAAATTTTCCTTAAAACAAATTTTACCGAGTGCAAAACAAACAGCGAAAAATTTAATTTTACTGTAAAATTTCTTTTTCGAAATATTTTAGGCCGAAACAAACGGAGCCTTGAGGGAAAATTATTCAATGCAAATGCTTAAAAATGCTAATGGAAAAGCAATCTAATGTAAAATGAAAAAGGGAAACACATTTTTAATTAAGGGTCGGTCTGAATGTAACTGAGTATATTGTAACCTCATTTACATTGTCCTCTACGTTTTGTTTTCTTGCATTACTTTGTGTGGTTATAATTATAAATTCGACTTAAAGTTTTGAACAAGTTTTTTTACTCAAATGGTTAGGTCAAAGGGTATACTAGGAATTTACGAACAAACACTTTCAAAAAACTCTATTTCTCCTCTTCTTCCTCGCCGAGTGTTTCATCCTCAATAACTCCATCATCTTCCCAAGGGCTAGCCATCGGATTTCAGCTAGGAACTGGAGTCGTGTCAACGAATCTAGTAAAGGCCTCTCTCTCTCTCTAGTCACAACAGAGGGGCTGCCACAGGCACAACCCCGACCCCCTCAACCTCCTCTAACATGAGCGACTCCCCAAATCCATCGCACCTGAGCCAGATCTTGAAGGGAAGTCATTGGGATTCATTGGGCACGCAGGGGCGAGCCAGACCTTACCCACCCTCCCCAGAACCAAAGATCTCTTTCTTACTTTTCTCCCTTCAAAACCAAAACCTTGAGTCTTCTCTTTCACGATTCAAGAGGTTTCGTTAGGAAATGGAAGAAAAGATTTATGGTTCACATTTGACTTTTCAATTTCTCAAACACTTCGGCCATTAATTTTCCCGTTTGCAAATTACTATTTAATCTCTCTCAGGTAGACTCAAATTCAATCAAATAGCCTCTATGTATGTCCATGAATCCTTGTATATCTCCAACCACGGTTGTCTATTTTACAAACAAGTTCAGACATGGATGAATGGTTTCCCTCTTGCAGTAGTGTTTCAGTCTTACCTCCATCAGCAATATGAAAAAGACACTAAAGTTGAGAAAATTTGAACTAGAGAACTCTGATGTTTATTCAGCCAAATTAGGTGGAGTTCATCCATTTTCTGATGGTCATTAAATTTGCAAGTCGATTGCTTATGGATTGGATTGTATTTGAAAGCTTACTTTGGATCAACACAAGCTAGTCCATTCAATTTTTACCATTCCATGGACAATCCTATCCACAATCTACTACATGAGATTGTAAAGTCATGTCTAAACCAATGCGGTTTTGTTTTCTTAGGTCAGTTGATGCGCATAAGATATCTATTGGGAACAACAAGTATTTTGGAGGTCCGTATACTTGTTGTTCCGTCTGGTACATTGCTTTTTAAACACTTGATACTTGCTGGGTAGTTAGATTATTAGCAATATATGAAATGTCATTCCCTTGTTTTCCTTTTTTTCTTGTAATAATCAGGAGGTTTTAAAATTGAGTTTCAGTTTTTTATGGCCATTAACTGTTGAACTCCATTAAAATATGCATGCTCCTCTAGCCCTTATTCTTAATAGTAGAACCTTCCCTATTTTCCCTTTCTTTTTTTTTTTATGGATGAAATATTTGTGTTACTGTATGAATGTTTTGTAGGTGACGTGGAACACACACATTTGGTGATAGGATTGGACTATGCCTTACTTCACAAAGTAAGAAGTGGGATTGATGGAAAACCTGAAGTTGGCGAAGAGACTGATGGAAAGTCTAGGTAAATAAATATTCTCTAATGGTATTACACTTCTATAAAACTTGATGTTGGTCATTTTCTCCACTGAAATCCATTACACTACAACAAATTGCACTTTTGGTGATGGAAAAAAATTGTCACACCCCAATTCCAGTAGACCCAACTTACCATTAGGAATATCGACGGTGTGAGTAAGATACGTACCTATCTTACAAACCTACCAGGATCTCTGATAACAATACCTTATCATTTTCACAATCTCACATCACAAACCAACAGAAGCAGCGAAATCAGAGTATAGTAGCGGAATCATAAATAAAATGGGAAAAACATCTAATGATAATATAATAGTAATAACCGCGTTATTCTGTAACATTCATCCATGACATATAATATAATATCAAAAAAATATACAATCCATAGTTATACCCCAAAGTATCAAAGTATGATGTACAATCTCACAATGGAGCGTAAGCACAGTGGTTGCAAGCACAGTCCTGATCATGCTCCTCTATTTCTGGCATCCACCAGTCGCTCACACCATACTCTGACCCAGAAGATACTAGGTCACCCGCCATTGGCATCACGATACTTGCATCATCATCTAAAAAAAGGGTGTATGAGTGGGGTGAACTTTCCAACTAGCTCAGTGAGGGGTGGGGTCAAGCACATCCAAGCAAGACAATAACAGTAATAATTTATGATGCATGATTGTAGAAATTAAACATATAGTCCATGATGCTCGTGATGCAGTTCATTTATTTATTATCCACCTAACAATACAAACTAAGTCTGGTAAATACTACTAAGGCGTATTAGGCTGTATCCTTCGTCTCGGAACCGCCATCGACTACATAAGGATACAAACCCTAGTAGTGATTAGAAGCCTGTCAGTCCCCGTATGCGTCCATGGGTCACCCAGAAAACCCTGATAACCCCCTCCTGGCAGTCACGGTATCGATACATCATCGGCCATGCCGGACAGGTTCCCATCTCTAGCTATAATCATATCGTACCGCTAGTGCGGCATTTCGAAAAGGCGCATCGAACATACCACAATGGGTTATCCAACACCTCAACTCATGTTGGCAAGGGTTTGTAGCATAGGGAGTGATACCTAACCACATATATGCTACATGTCTTCATAGTTATATAGTTAGTATGAATTACATGATACCGGCAAAACCTCAGCCACAAAGTATAATCCATCTCCAAATACAGTCTCGGGTACATAATACCTGTGAGACCTTGGCCACAAAGTGAAACCCATCTAGCATGTAATAACAGTTGAGTATGGACTACACGACACTAGTACCAGTCATTGGCCATGAAGTGTATCCATTTCTAAATACAGTCCTGGGGTACACGATACTAGCAAGACCTTGGCCACAAAGTGTAACCCGTGACTACAACAAACTTTAATGCACATAATCAATGCATGAATGCAACATACATATGGAAATCATGGCATCGGTACCACCTCGGCCACATCGGATTTTGTCTCACATACACAACTAAACACATGGCGATCACGGTACCGGTACCACCTCGGCCACACCGGATCCTGTCATACATCTCCATACAATTCATATCACAATCGTAAATGACAAATGTACCATATCATCATCGCATTTGAGCAATTACAATTAAACATATTATTCTAAACATGTGAGAAATTTAATAATAATAAACATTCTAAAATAAACACAGTTTATCCCTCACCTGGTTTACAATCGGGTGTTTTGGGTTCAAGTATGGCCACCGATCGATCAAATCAATACTGACTTCGGGGCACGTGCGCATCACTGTCCCAGACACAAAGGGAATCGTACATCAGTACACTTCAGAAACATTAGGAGGTATCCACTTGGGTCACCCCAAAAAGGTACAGTCAGGGTTTCCCAATGATAGTAATGTCACCGGAAACACCCACCGAAAATATCAGTGCTAGTTTTGGTGGTGGTGACAGAGAGCTTACAAGCCCCTATGATCCACCAAAAATATGCCATCGAAAGCAGACCCAGTGGATCCGGTGGGCTATTTCCAATGGTGGTTTAGGATAGTCCACCCATTTTGGGGCTCAAGCTTGATCGTCAGGATTTGTTCCATGGAGTTTGTAGGGGATGTTCCTAGCATTAATCTAAGCCAATAAAATCCTGATTCCACTGAGGTATTTGGGAGAGACGTTGATCAAACGATCGAAACCCTAGTTGGTCTTTTGGCAATACATGTTGTAGGAGCTCATTGGGCTTGGTTCAAGCTTGGTACAACATCGGGAGGATAGAACACACATTCTACGACCTTAACAAGGTTTATACACTAACATTCCATCCATACCTAGCTTTGTCTAGGTCGAAATGAAGAGAGAGAGTGGTATGGGAGGTTATACTTACCTCTGGCAACGATTCTGGTAACAAGGCGGTAGCCGGCACCAAGGTAGGCCTCCAACCTTCTTCTTCTTCCTTTTCTTTTTCTTTCCTATCCTCTTTATCTCCTCTCCTACATTGAGCACAAGGGAAATGAGGATTCAGGGAAATGAGGAAATGAATCCTCATTTCCCAACTTATAACTTAAGTGGACCTTAGGGTCTGTTTGGGTTGAACCCCTTTTGGACAAATTAGGTTAAAATGAATTTCAGGACACGAGGACCCGACCATTTAGGTCCATAAAGTGCTCACATCATGAGGAAGGTGTGGAGGATGATTTGGGAGTATTTAAAACCATTTACGATGCAAGTGGCAGGAACCACGGGCATCAGAACCCTGACAGTAGCTTGTCAACCCACTAGAAATAGGCACCGGATCCAGGCTGCTTTCGGTGGCTTGTTTTTGGTGGTCAAGACCGCTTGCTATCCCATGGCTGGTCTCGCACAGGTGGTTACCCTCGGACTTGCTCAAGGTCATTCGATAATTTTTTATGTATGCCGAAATTCAAGTGTGGGGAGTCGGGTCACTTACCATTTGGAATTGGAAGGTATGAATCCCCTCTAGTTAGATAGGCACATAATACACGAACATGTGGGGTCATCTCTACCCCCTCAGCAATGCTCATCTGCGAGCCAAAACCCGATCATACTTTCAATCTCCGATCCGAGGCTTGTCACAACAGTTCAAATTAGATCGGATTAGGGCACAGGTGTAACAAAAACTATCACCAAAACCCACATTTTCGTTGCCCATATTATTATTGATGGAACATATATCCGTCGCCATTCTGTCGTTAAAATGTTCATCGCGGATGTTAGCGATAGAAAAATTACTTCTGTCAAGCAATCTATACTACACGATGATTGCAAAGTATCCGTCGTTAATGCATTTATATAAGGCGATAGTATAAATTTCATTGCTAATATACATAATTAGGAGACATTTTTTACCCATCATTAATGCATTTATATACGGCAATAGTATATTTTTCTTCGTTAGTAATAGTATCTTAGGCGACAGATTTTGTAACTTCCGTCACCAAAAACTGATTTTTTATATAATAGAAATTGTTTTAAATGTCATTATTTTTTTTTAACCTATAATTACATTCATACACTGCTCATTTCACAAAAAAATGCATCCATCTAGAATTCAATACTTTTTTTTACTTGTAATTACATTCATACATTGCTCATTTCATAAAAAAACACATCCGCATCTAGAGAGAAGGAAAAACTATAGTATTCAAAAAATTCATCGTCTTTCATCAAACTTTCAATAGTCCAATACATATACTTCATTCAATTGTTCACCAATTCGATTCACCAATGCACCAAAAAAAAAAAAACGAGAAGGAAAAACTCCATTGTTGTTATTGTCTACATTGCCAAAGAAACATAATCTGCGACAAGTTATTCCAATGTCATCTTTTGCAATTCTACCTCTCTTAATTAGTTGGAACTTTGAAACTTCTACTAAACTTCATTGCACTTGACAGAAATAAATGAGAACAAAAGTGAAAATTCCCTTAGCTTCTTAGTTGATTTGTACTTGAAAGAAAAAAATACGAGTAGCAAAACTTCCATATTAATTGACTAATTTAAAAAGAAAAGCCTCAATAGTGATTCTTAGTCTCTGTAGATAGCCAAGGCCCACACATCTATCAGTCTGTCTCTTTTTTATATAGTTATACTTCATTGGATCTTCAATATATCTTTTTAACCACACATCTATCCATCTGTCTCTTTTTTATTTAGTTATACATCATTGGATCTTCAATATATCTTTTTAAAATATTATCAATAATATTAAACATATCCAAAGAGAATGATGAGTAGATAACATTGATACCAAACTTAATTGCTACAGGACGATTTTGTAACAACCTAATAATTCAAATATCATAAAATGAGCTTCGCATCATAAATAGTGAAAGATGATATAAACCAATAATTCATTTGTTAACAATATACCTATCATTTTGAAGATTGTGTCATTCTCATGAAATTCATAAATTTCAGCACCTAGGACTGTATTTCAGCCATCTTTGCATCCTGCTCCTAGGTTTTATCTCCTTGTTGAGAAATCATGTCATTACACTTAGAGATTTTCTTTCCTTACTGAGAAATCTTCTCTTTCAAATGAGAATTCTCTACTCTCAGCTCTTCAAATTATTGGGCACTTCGCTTGGTACACATACCTCTTTACCATACATCAGTTCTGGGGTTACTCTAGAACCCCACATATGCATATACCCATGTGAATCCAATCCAAATACTTTGTCAAATGTTTTCTTATGATAATCCCTATCTTGTTGATTTTCTTCACATTCCTTTGCAAGCTCTTCTTCATATTCTTTCTGCATTAGACATTGAAAAAGAAAAATTTAACGAAATATATCAATTTTGACTATATCAAATTAAGTAAAACAAAACACCAACAACTTAAAAGTAGATAAATTAATATGCAAACCATTTTCTTTCTCGACTCGTTGTCTATATACTCTCCAGTCTTCTTGGATATATGTGTTTCATGGAACATCTCAGTACGAGCAGGAGACAAACATTTTGAGTTCGCATTTTTCTTAAAATAAAACAAAAAAATATATATCCAACAAATTTATAAAATTTTAGGACAAAAAGTAAGCAAATCTCAATGAAACAAATATAAATATGAAGCAAATAATTTACCTTCCTCTCATGTATTACTGTATAAGAAGTACTCCTTGTTGTATGATGCATTAATTGTTTGAACTTATTAGTTTTATTTCGATTGGCCATGTCCTACAATGAATATTATACTCCATCAAAATCATGCTACCCTCATAAATGTAACACAGACTAATTAAATTACATTCAATTCTATAAATAAAGTACTCTTACCAAGTTTTATTTGTCACCCCAAATTTTAAACATTGCGTCCCATTGGCCTTCTGACATACATTCAGGATCAATGTTTGCCTTACAATCTGCATCTGTGTCATATTTGGTGTAATGTAAGGCTTTCATATTAGATTTGTGATCCTTCTACTGAATAGCCATTTTTTCAATAGTCCAATCCTTGTTACGACCACCTGGGATGTCAAATTTCTCCTGTAAGAAATATGAAGATACTAGTTATCATATCATTACAGTAATCTAACTAACTATTCTTGTATATTCTATACAAATTATATTCTTATAGAGATAATAATTTGGTCCATGCATCTTCTTTTTTTGCCGAATGCACTTGCTTCCAATCAGTATATATTAATGGCAACAGTAAGGTATTCTTTACCAATGTCCCAATCCAAGAATTTAATTTAGAATTGAATTTTTGGACAATTTGGTTGGTCATATTGATTTACTATGACCTTTATCTTTTATCCTTCAGGCAAGTTCACAATAGATAAGAGCTTTGTCTTTCCCCTTTGTTCTTTATGGCTACAAACTGTAAAAAATTAAATGTAAGAACAAAATAATTGTTAAGAAAATTTAATAATATTTGACATCTAGTAAATAAATAATAACCTTACAATTGATTAACCTGGACTAATTTCAACAGTACTGTCACTTGCCTCCTGACTCATTTTTTAAATATGATTATCAATCATGCAAAATCAATAAAATCTTATCAACATATATATATAATTGTTGTTGAAAATATAGAAAGTATTTGTATATCACACTATTGCATTTAAGTTAATTAATACATTTCCATTCAATTTCAAAAGAATGTTTGACTTACCTGGTTTTGATGGTCATTCAATTTGATATATAATCATCAAAATGTTCCATTAGATTGATCGAGTCGATGGGGTTGTCAATTGTAATTCCTTAGATATCAGATCTTACCCAACTAAGATTTGCATCACCATCACCCTCTATATATTCTATATTTTGTCTATATTGTAAGGTGTTTTGGGTATATGTATTATTTGAATTATCATAAACCTCTCCTCCCAATATTTGGCCTTATGACAACTTGCCATTCAGGCCTATGGAGATTGACACTGTAAAAGCACTTGCTCTATTTTTGATGGAAGTACAAATGGTCTGGCAAACTTTTCGCGGCCACTATACATTAAACGGTTAAAATTGACCAAGTACAAACCCGAGCTCATCTTTCTTCACTCCCTTTCTATTATCAATCCAATCACAATAAAATAGCACTACTTTGAGATCCTCTGCGTATTCCAATTCAATCTCTTTCTTCAGGATCCCATAATATGGCATAATTTTCTTAGTATGGCTTACATCATTTCGACTTTGCTATAAGAAGAACTTCGCTATTCTGAGTCTTTCTATTATTTTCATGTGACTTACTATGATACTTTATGCCATTATAAATGTATTCATCATAACTTCTGACATCCAAGTTAGGACCTTGAGCCAGCCATCTGATATGATGAGGCACCTCCGCCGCGCTTTGGCATAGATCTAAAATCTGATAATATAAACATAAGGTACATATAAATAGAGAAATTCTTGTTGGAAACATTTAATTCACAATTTACAACCTATAACTTGACTCATAAATGGTTGAAATTGTAACACTTATGTGCTCATTGAACCAATTTGTAAACTCCTTAACGTGCAATATTGAAATAAGATATGGACGAGATTTACGACCCATCGACCTCTTCAATTTGTCTTTGTGGAGCATAAAAAGTGCGTACATGAATATTTATTGTACTAATACTTTCTCATAACTTTTTAGATTATAAAATTGTAAAAATACTTTCTTTCGGTATTCATCCAATCCATTATAGTTCTCCAGCGCGTACCGATGAGCCTGGTCCCTTTCTTTACTGTCTAGTCGTATCATGTCGCATTTCCCTACTGGATGACCTACTCTTGAAAATATAGAGATCGGATGTTCTTCTTCTATTGATCCTGCATTTTTAATTGGTCTATTCGACCTTGTTTCTACACCATCAAAATATCTAGAGCAAAAGGTCAAGCACTTATTCGCAACGTATCCTTTTGATATTGACTTTCTGCTTTGTGATCCCATAACCTTATTTTGCAGGGTATTAAGGTTTTAATTACTCAATGTTGGGAACAGAAGATATCTGCAAAGCTCACTGTGATTGATTGTGACTATACGAAGTTAAAAAACTATGTGATTTAAGGGAGAAAATTGAGTGGAGCCTACCTATTATTTTGCATGAATTACTTTGTGGACTGTGAACTGGAGAAGAGTCAAATAATTAAATAGGCTTGATTCTTCTCATTCTAATTGTTAATTCATTAGTGATTTCATTATTAATGTTATGTGATTCATTAGAGTCTCAATTACTGAAATTATAGAGTAACTTACAAAGTACATTTTCATAATGGGAGCTGACTATATGAGTGAAGACTCAACCATTTATAATCTATGGAACTCATGAAGAAGAAGGAGATGGTTCACTTTTCTTTTTTACCTTTTAATATTTTTTCACCTTCTTGGTCTGAATTTTATAATCACTTCTATATTTTCTTAGAGGGTTGATATTGTGTTTGAAGAGATACTCAATCTCTAAAAAAAATTCTTAGTTGCTAAAGACATAATTGATACAGGAAGAGTCTCCATAAAGGGAGTGCCATTAATGAACTACTTCTCTTTAATTGGGTGTTTTTAGTGCTCAACTAAGAGACAACTCAACCACAAGGACAAATCTGAGAATTTCTGGTGAGCTTCATAGCAATGATCAGTTTTGGACTAATGCTAACTCAAGACACAATTATATTTCTTTCCTTGTAAGTTCAAATTTGAAGCAAAGGCTTAGGAGCTTCTACTGATGATTAAATTTTTGACTAAAAGGAGGCATGATTAGAGAAACTTGGTGAAATGTGAGTATTCCTTATAGCAGTTTTTCATCTGTCTTTAGATTCTCAACTTGTCCAACAACTCTGTAAAAATGGTAATTAAACTTCAATCCTAAAGATAGCGATGCTGCAAAAAAATCTTCGAAGTATTTCAAAGTTTATGCATATTGTAGACACCCAATTTTATCACCCTCCTCTGGCTATGATGAAACACAGATCTTGGACGTGACTTCCAACTTCTGATTAACAAAGATGATGGACTAAGAAAACCCGAAAGCATTCCACTACCTGAAAATCCTGGAAACCCCACGTGAGAGAGAGGAGGGTCCAATTTTGACTTTCTATATTTGAAAGAATCTGGTCAAGATGACTGTACAGATCGATAGTGCTAGGAAATATGATTCCGATGATATATGGCACGTCCAAATTAGACAGTTGGATCTCTCGTAATCATCCTGGGAAAATCATATTTTCCCGTAAGTATGCTGCGTACACTGGCAAGTCTACTGGAAACCTGAAAAAATCCCTTACCTACCCAAATACCCCAAAATTCACCCCCTACCTACCCAAATGCCCAAATTTCATCCCCTCCTTGAAAACCTTAGGAACCTCACATGGGAGAGAAGATGGTCCAAATTTGAATTTTTATATGCAAAGGAATCTGGTCAAGATAATTGTACAGATGGATAGTGCTCGAAAATACGATTCCGATGATATATGGCACGTCAAAATCAAATCGTCAAATCTCTCGTGATCATCGAAAGAAAAATCAGTGATGGTGCGGGTGCTACGCCCGTTGGCTAGCAGACCAGCCTGCATGTATGCTACGTGCTGGTTGCTGCCCAGCCCCTATCAGCTACCTAGCCCCAACCCTCTGCCGCCATTGACCAACCTTGTCAGACGCGTGTCTATGCGCGGTAACTTGCTCTCGCAGATAGCCGTGCCTCCGCACAATATAGCCCATGCCCCCGCACAGTATGGCCCGTGCCCTTGCACAGTATGACCAGTGCCCCAGCATTGCATGGCTCGTGCCCCCACATGATCTAGGCTATGCTCCACTTGCTGTTGCCAGCGCCCACGCTGGCTGCAGCCCGTGCACGGCTACTACCTAGCCCTTGCTGCTGCTTGTGCCCATATGCATCTTGCCCCACACGCCATGTGCTACACACGCATGTTGCACCACACGCCATGTGCTGCACAAGCATGCTGCCCCATGTGCCATGTGCCACACACCAATGCCACTTCCCACGTGCCGTATGCTATGTGCCACATAGCAATGCCACTGCCCGGACACCTATGCCATCTCCCGGGTGTCGTGTGTTGCACACCAATGCCACTGCCCACACACCCATGCCATTGCCCGCGTGCCATGAGCCACACACCAATGCCACTGTTCATACACCCATGCCACTGGCCCGATAGGTGAAGAGGAAACTCTTCACCTACTTGGGACCGAAAACCCACTTTTTGGCCAAGAATCCTCTCTCTGAAAAAAAACTCCTTTTACCCATTGGATAAAAGCTCTCTTCACTCATTTTAGTCCAAGAACCCCTTTTACCCATTGGATAAAAGTCATTTTCACTCATTTTAGTCCAAGAACCCTCTTTTGTTCATTGGTTAAAAATTATCACTCTTCCTCATTGGTCTGGCAATCCTATAAATACCCCCCTCCTTTGGATTTTAGACACAAAAAGAACCCCACCTCACTCCATAGTAGTGAAACCCTCTCTCCTCCTTCCCTCCCCCTCTTAATTTTCTTCGGGTCTTCGGAGCGATCTTCGTTAAGATCTAAAATCTTGTTCGGATCTTTGAAGTGTTCTTCGGGACTTTCAAGATCTTCAATCCAAGTTTTTAGTCGAATCCAGTTTTTTTCAAAAATAGTATGTTCTATGTTCTTAGCCTCCCCCCTTTGAGTGTTCTTGGTTTTTACCAAAAATAGAAATCCCTCCCCCCTTGAGGTTCTTCGGGTCTACGAAGAGATCTTTGCCAAGATTCGAAGTTTTGTTCGGATCTTTAAAGTGCTTTTTAGGGCTTTTGGGATCTTCAATCCATCTTTAGGTCAATTTGTGTCTTTCCAAAAATAGCAGTTCCTAGTGGAAGCTCTATCTGAGTGCCCCTGGAATCTTTCCAAAAATAGCCATTCCCAGCGGATGCTCTACCGAAGTGCTACCTCAGCCTAGCCCTCCCCTAGCCTATCCCTAGCAGAAGCTCTGTCGGAGTGCCACCTATCCTAAGCCCAGAAATAACCTTCCCTAGTTGAAGCTCTGTCCGAATCCAAATCCGAAAGTAACTATTCCTAGCCAGAACCCTATCCGAATACCATCACAATCAATGTCTCTCAAGAAAGGAAGTTAGAGGTCAAGACCATCTTCCACTGAGCCAAGAGAATATGAAAGACAGTTTGAGCTGGTACTAATCAGGGGCCCACCCCTCTTGACCCGAAATAGGGGTTAAGTTCAGGTATAGTTTCTCAACCAACTCGTCATCATGTAGACTTTATATAGACCTTGTTTTAGTGTACATAGTTATTTAAATTTAGTCAATGTATATATGTGTGATAACTTAGCCATGCATGTAGAATAGTAATAACTGTGGAAAATATTCGTTCTTAAGCATCTAGTAGGAAGACCAGTCAAACCAGGTAGATTGGGTGCCTAACACCTTCTCAATTCTACAACCTGACACTTAACCTAAATCTCTGGACCAGATAGAATTTTGGGCCTTTTTCATAGGAATTGGGCCCACCTCAGGGTCCTAGGCCCATAACCCTAGGTGGCGACTCCAAACCCCCATTTGTATGTTCCTGATCCCGTATTGAACCATCATAAAATCCCCGTCTCGAATGACAAATTTCACACTCTTGCGAATAGGCCTCCATGTATCACCGAGTGGGGATATAGGGGTGCAGGGCCCATAAGGTAAGCACATACGACACCCCCCCTCCCTCACATGAAAGATAAAGAGAGGAGAGTGGATGGGATGCAAGTCTCTTTCCCCCCCAAAAGGGAAGAGAGACGTCTCATCATCTCCGGCCGCTACCCTCACAATGGTGACTTCACTAGGGATAGGTGTCAAGCTTCCGATACTAGATGCTACCTTTAAATACAAGAATATTTTTCACCACATTTGTTTAAAAATGTGTTTGGCTAACTCCATGTTTGTAATTGTATTCGCTAACCACATCATGCATTATGCTCTAAGTAAAATCATTTGGTGAGGGACTCCCTGTCATGCCTGCACCCTCGAGGAGGTCAGCGCATGTCATGGAGAGTACTCTGAGAGCAAATGATAGCCGCTTCCTGTACAAGGTTGTGGGGTATTGTTAAATGATGAGGATGTTCACAATTGTGCTAGCACCCTTGGGGAGGTCTGCGCACTTTATGGCATTCTAAGATCGAATAATGGTATTCCCGTATTACACTTTTGCACACAATCACTCATAGTTCCACCACCCCTTAGCTAGTTGCTTAACCTCGTGTGTAGTCATGAGTAATGGGCAAGGAAGTCACCCCCTTGATCTCGTACCTACAGGTATATCAAAAGGATCATGTACCTTACGTATATAGATCCTGTCAAGGAAGCCTTGTCGATCCTATTGCATCCACTGCTTGCTTCATATCCCTCATCACCCTCATACCAATTCCATTCCCAAGGTTAGGTATATAACCCCAAAGAAGGATGGATGGATGGGTATGATAGCAAGGATATGCTTATGCTACCAAACTCCCCAAAGATGACTTCGTCACTAGGGTTACTGAATGCATTAGGGGAAGATCAGGAGGGTATCCCACTTCTTTAATTCAGCCCACTATATCTTCAGAGGACAATCCAAAGAAGATTGAAGAGATGATAGATGACATTCTCAGAGAAGTGATAGCATTGTCAGGAGGAGAATAAATCAAAGAGCACATCTCCCTAATCCATATAGGGAGTGATACAGAGGAGGATGACAAAGATGAGAATGAGGATGAGAATAATGGAGATGACTCTGATTCTCAAAAGGATGATGGGTATCCAAACTGGGATGACTACCAAGGGCCTTGGTACAATGACAATGATGATGAGTCAAAATATTACTCACCAGATCATCAAATATGTTTCTCAGTCTATGCTATTGGTGGTGATGATCTAATAGCTGATCCAACAGGTGGCATTTACCCTTCCCTCTGCATGGGAGGAGATGATTCTACATCAGATTCAGAAAGTGATGAAGAATCTAGAGAGTTGATGCAGTTTATCTGGATGAACCGAAATCTTTATTAGAGATGGAAGAAAAGTTGTGTGAAGTGTACTCAAGCACATTGAGGATGCAAGAAAGTGTAGAAGAAATTGACAACATGCTGGGTGAAGTAACTATCAGTGATCGTTACTACTGTGAGTAGTTGAATGATCTGGAGGAAATAGGTGTAGACTCCCAATTTTGTCACCCTCCTCTGGCTATGATAAAATGTGGATCTTGGACGCGACTCTTGGCTTCCGCTCAATAGAGATGATGATGGAAACATTCCCCTGGAAACCCCCACATGGGAAAGAAGAGGTTTCAATTTTGACTTTCTATATACGAAGGAATCTGGTTAAGATGACCATATAAATGGATAGTACTCAAAAATATGATTTTGGCGATATATGTCACGTCAAAATTGGACCGTCAAATCTCTCGCGATCATCCCTGAAAAATTATATTTTTCCATACAATTGCCATGCCCGCGGACAGTCCTGTTGGAAACCTAGAAAAATCCCCTACCTACCCCAAACACCCTAAAATTCATCCCCTACCCACCTAGATAACCTGAAAACACTCACCTACCTAAAACCCTAGAAATCGTGCGGGAGAGAAGAGGGTCTAATTTTGAATTTTTATATACGAAGAAATCTGGTCAAGATGACCGTACGGATGGATAATACTCAAAAGTATGATTCCGATGATATATGGCACGTCAAAATCGGACCGACGGATCTTCGGTGACCGTCACCAAAAAAATCTATATATCGTAAGAGTTGGCGCACTAGCTAGCAAGCCAGCCACAACACATGCTGGTTGCCCATGGTAGCAGCACATGGTTGCTGCCCATGGGCTGTAGCACATGGTGCTAGCTAGCCATGTGCGCAGCCAGCCATGCAACCAGCTAGCCATGCCCCCAGCAGGCCCGTGCCCCCACCCTACACACTTGTATGCTGGCCAACAGGCCACCCGTGTGCATGCATGTGCTAGCCAGTAGGCCAGCCCACACACATGCGCATGCTGGATACTGCCTAGCCTACCTGACTATTGCCCATGCTTGCGCCCCCTTTTCCAGTTGTTGCCCATGCCATGGCACCGTGTTATGCGCCGCACACCCATATACCACTACCCGCCTGCCATGCATCGCACACCCATGACATTGCCAGCATTGTCTGCCCTCCAATACTAACCATGCCTTATGCACTTTGGCCCAATCTTATGCACCGTCAGTAATGGCCGAGATTGATTTTCCGCTGGCCCGATGGGCGAAGGGATTTCCCTTTCACCCACTTGAAACCAAAATCCCACTTTTTTGGCTAAGGATTCTCTCTCCCAAAAACCCTCTTTTACCCATTGGATAAAAGCCAGTTTCACCCATTTTAGTCCAAAAATCCCTTTTGTCCATTGAATAGAAGCCTGCTTCACCCACTATAGGCAAAAACCCTTTTTCATCCGTTGGATAAAGATGTTCCCTCTTTCCCATTGGCCGGAAAAATCTATAAATACCCCCTCCTTTAGATTTTACATACCAAACAACCCCACGTCACTCTATAGTAGTGAAGCTCTGCCTTCTCTCCTCCTCCCCCCTTGATTTTCTTCGGGTCTTTGGAGTGATCTTCATCAAGATCCAAAATCTTGTTCTGATCTTCGAAGTGTTCTTCGAGACTTTGAAGATCTTCAATCTAAGTTCTTAGTCTAATCCAGTTTTTGCCAAAAGTAGTGTGTTCTTCAACTCCCTCCTTTGAGTGTTCTTGTGTTTTACCAGAAATAGAAATCCCTCCCCCCTTGAGGTTCTTTGGGTCTACGAAGAGATATTTGTCAAGATCCAGAACTCTATTCGGATCTTCAAAGTGTTCTTTGGAGCTTGGGAGATCTTCAGTCCAATTTTAGGTCAGTCCGTTTCTCTCCAAAAGTAGTCATTCCTGGAGGAAGCCCTATCTGAGTGCCCCTGGAATCTTTCCAAAAATAGCCATTCCTAGCGGAAGCTCTATCGATGTGCCACCTCAGCGTAGCCCTCCCCTAGCCTATCCCAAACGGAAGCTCTGTCGGAGTGCCACCTCATCCTAAGCCCAGAAATAGCCTTTCCTAGCCAAAGCTCTGTCTGAATCCAAATCCGAAAGCTACCGTTCCTAGCCGAAACCTTGTCTGAATATTATCACAATCAACATCTATCGAAAAATGAAGTTGGAGGTAATAATCAGGGGCCCACCCCTCTTGACCCGAAACAGGAGTTAAGTTTAGGTATAATTTCTTAACCAACTTGTCATAATGTAGACTTTATATAGACCTTGTTTTAGTGTATATAGTAGTTTAAATTTAGTCAATGAATATATGTGTGATAGCTTTGCAATGCATGTGGAATACTAATAATTGTGGAAAATATTCATTCTTAAGCATCTAGTAGGAAGACCGGTTAAACTGGGTAGATTGGGTGCCCAACACCTTCCCAATTCTACAACCTGACACTTACCCTTAATCTATGGACTAGACCAACTTTAGGGCCCTTTTATCAGGAATTAGGCCCACCCCGGGTCCTCGGTTATAACCCTAGGTGGTGACTCCAAACCCCATTTGTATGATCCCGATCCCCATATTGGACCATCATCAAACCCCTGTCTCAAATAATGAATTTCACACTCTTACGAAATAGGCCCCTATGTATATCTGAGCGGTAATACGATGGTGTGGGGCCTGCAAGCAAAGCACACACGACACGAACCCCTCCCCTCTCATGAAAGAGAAAGAGAGGAGAGTGGATGGGATGTAAGTCCATTTCTGGCCGCTACCCTCACGGTGGTGACTCCACTAGGGATAAATGTCAAGCTTCCGATACTAGATGTTACCTTTAAATGCAAGAACATTTTCCACCACATTTATTTGAAAACGTGTTTGGCTAACCCCATGTTTGTAATTGTATTTTCTAACCACATCATGCATCATGCTCGAAGTGAAATCATTTAGAGAGGGACTCCCTGCCATGCCCGTACCCTTGGGGATGTCAGTGCATGTCATGGAGAGTACTCTGAGAGTAAATGATACCCGCTTGCTGTACAAGAGTGGAAGGTATCGTCAAATGATGAGGATGTTGTAATTGTGCCAACACCCTCGGGGAGGTCCACACATTTTATGGCATTTTGAGATCGAATAATGGTTACCCTACATTACACTTTTGCACACAATCACGGTTCCACCACCCTATGGCCAATTGCTTAACCTCGTGTCTAGTCATGACTAATAGGCAAGGAAGTCACTCCCTTGATCTCGCACCTATGGGTATATCAAAAGGATCACATACGTTGTCTATATAGATCTTGTCAAGGAAGCCTTATCGGTCCTATTATATCCACTATATACTCGCATCATGTAGAAAATAGATGAAGAAGCTCGGAGCAACACAAGCTAATTGTAGAACTTGTTTGTGGTCTTGAAAAGGAATGTTCCTATCTTATATTTCCATCATAAAGAATTGCTTTCCTAAGTGGGTTTTGGATAGAAGGTGTCCCTCCTCCTTAAAAAAATGTCCAAATATGTGACTTAGGGGAATCCCGTCAAAGCCACGTAAAGTCCCGAGAAAATCAGGAGGAAGGACACCTAGTGGAAAAAAGAGCAGAGAAAGCATGACTTTATTATATGGAATATTTTATGGGAATATTCTTGACAAGTCATTTGTATGAATCTCCCACTTATGACATCGAGTGGACTAGAGGCATCAAACCCTATCCACCACCAATCATTAAGCAGACTAACCTTGGATGGATCATTGGTTGTTAATCTAGTGAATATATGAATTTAGTGAATATGTGAACAAGGGGTTGGGAATTCAAGAATCCTAAAATAAGCCACTTTTGGTTCAAGCACAATTCCACACCTCAAGTATTCTCCGCGGTCCCTTTGGACGTGTCAGGGTAATCGATTTACTCGTCTAAGTCCAGTGTCACCTCCTTCATCTCTCTGAGATTGTCTACTACCAAGTGATTATAGCCCAGTTAGTATGGGTTCACAGGACTCTGAATCACCCGAACAGGCCTGGTCAGTCCTATGGAGAACTTGAAAACAAAAATGGCTGAAGTCAAGAGAGAGATAGCTCAAATATTGCATGCCCTTTAGAATCCTCCCAGAGCTGATCCCAGGAATGAGCCGACATCGGCAACGGGAGACGTGGAACATAATGGAGCTACAGGTTGTCGTGGGAACTCTTCCTGAGTTGACTCAAGATAATCGAAGCAGGTCAAACCAACCGGTCAAAGAGAATCTTCACCTACCAGTCAAAATGGTCAATGAGGGACCTATTCTAGGGTCCCTTCTCCTAGGGTAGTGACCAAAGATGAGGAAGAGGAATTTGCAGCACATGTCCGAATCGAACCTTCAGGAATAGATAGAGAAAGGAAAGTCAGGGAGCAATTGGAAAAGTTAAAAAATATGTTTCGAGCAGGGAAGAATTCAAAAAGTCAAACAGTAGTTTCAGATGAAATGAGTTTCTTTTCCGGGGGCAAGGATTCCTGAGAAATTCAAATGGCAGACTGACAAGTTTGATAGGTCAGAAGACCCCAAGAATCACTTCAAAGTTTTCCTCAGCATCGCCAACTCGTGGCAAATTACAGATAACTAGATGGGGCAAGCCTTCATGTTAACTCTATCAGGACCAACACTAAGGTGGCTCACACAGTTGGAGTCATCCCAAACTCCAAATTGGGCAACAATGGTGAAAGCCTTCACCAAATCGTACTCATACAACACCAAAGTGGATGTGAAGTGACGAGAGCTTGAGACTTGGAGGCAATAACCTAGAGAAGGATTCACCACCTTTTTAATGAGGTTTTGGGATAAGGCCACCAAGATGGCCGATCGGCCTTCAAAAGCAGAGCAAGTGGAGATGTTGATAGAGAACTTATCAAAGCCTTATTATGATGTTCTTTACTACCAACATCTATAGACTTTTGATGCCTTGATCACCGGCACATGAGTGGTGAACAGAATCCTAAGGGAAGCCTAGTATCAAGGATCCTCCCAAGATGCAAGCAAGAACACTAGAGTTAGATGGGAAAATGGTCTGAAAAATAATGTGGTGAATGCAGTGCAGTAATCAGTCTCACCTGCCACTTCTTCATCACCATTCATAATACAAGCAGATGCACCCTCCTAGAAGGCCCCTCGTCAAAAAATGTAATTTTTTGATTTGGGAATGCCTGTGACGGTAGTGTATGAGAAGTTAAAGAAACAGGGATTGCTAGGGATAGTGGCTCCAAGAGTAACCAGTTACCCTCCTCCAGCTTGGTATAGGGATCATGAATATTGCGCTTACCATACTCAGAAAGGGCAGACCACTGAAAGATGCATACGTCTCCTACATGCGATCCAGGACTTAGTAGACAACGGGACCATTGAAGTTAAGGTCAAGCAATCTCCCAATGTCAACACCAATCCACTCCCCGATCATGTGAAGAATCTAGATGAATAAGCCACAGAGAGTGACCCCACTCAACTCATTGTACCTAGAGCTCAAAAGAATCATATGAATACCCACGCATATAGGAAACTCATGAGTCAAAGGGCTAGAGTCATAAGGACTCTCAGAAGAAGAGAATCACCAGAAGAAGAATCAAAAGATCGAACTCCTGCCGTTCATCCTTCCTCATCAGCAGAAGAATCCATCGTTACATATTACCAACCTCTATACCATCCACTTTCACCATATTATCAGCCTCCACCATATCATCAACCTTCTCCTCATCATGAAGGAGAAGGAATTTCCTCATCCTATCACCCCCAATCCTCATATCCCACATCTCACATTACATCATCTTCATACCATCCCGCTTCATATCCCTCATGACCTTTATACCAATTCCATTCTCAAGGTTCGTTATGTAACCCAAAAGAAGGATGGAAAGTTGGGTACAATTGGAAGTATATGCTTGCTCTACCAGATTCCCCAAAGATGACCTCATCAATAGGATGAGTGAATGCTTTAGAAGAAGATCAGGAGGGTGATCCCACTTCTCTAATTTAGCCTGTTGTATCTTCAAAGGACAATCCAGAAGTAATTGAAGAAGTCACAGATGTTCTCCTCAGGGCAGTAATAGCATTGTCAGTAGGAGAGCAGATCAAAGAGTACACCTCCATAATCCACCTAGGAAGTGACATAGAGGATGATGAGTCAGAATTGGTCCAACTTCGAGCCAGTTATGTCAAGACCAACCCTATGGAAATATTTCCATCCATATGCTCTGAATACTACAAGCATTTGGATGCTGGAGAATTTGATGGTCCAGAGGAATTTGATGAAGAACCAAGCGAGGGGAAAATAAGTGAAGAAGATGATGATGACAACGACGATGAGGACAAGAATGAAGATGAGAAGGATGGAGATGACTTCGATTCTCAAGAGGATGATGGGTATCCAGACTAGGATGACTACCAAGGGCCTTGGTACAATGATAATGATGATGAGTTAGAATATTGCTCACCAGACCACCAGACATGTTTCTTGGTCTATGCTATTGGTGGTGATGACCTAATAGCTGATCCGACAGGTGGAATTTACCATTCCCTCTGCATGGGAGGTGATGGTTCTACGTCAGATTCAAGAAGTGATAAAGGATCTGGAGAGCCAATGCAAGTTTATCTGGATGAACCGGAATCCGTATTAGAAATGGAAGAAAAGCTGTGTGAAGTGTACTCCAATACATTGAAGATGAAGGAAAGAGTGAAAGAAATCGACAATATGCTGGGTGAAGTAACTATCAGTGATAGTTACTACCATGAGTAGTTGGAAGATCTGGAGGAAATAGGGCTAGATGACACTTTCGCAGAGGTAGTACACACTGCATTCCCACATCTTTCTAATGTAGTCAAGAAGTTACAAGCCAGGGTTGTGGATATTTGTGGAGGACATCGACTTCCCACCCCAAGTAGTGAGGGAGAATCAGAAAAAGAGGATGATCCCATGGTAGGGATAATCACCATAACAAATAGTGATGATGAAGATTATTATCCCACAGAGATTATTGTGAAGAAATCTGTCAATGTGATGGAAACTAGAAGTGGAAAAGACTACAAGGGCAAGGCTCTAGCAGTAGAACAGTCAAGGGCTAGTGAAGCCAGAACTAGCAGCTTGAAGAAAGAGCTAGAGAACCCAGTCTTGGCTCAACTCAAGAAGTCCCAAGCAAACATCTCAATTTTGGGATTGTTGATGGCATCCCCCACACACTGTGAAGCAATCTTGAAGTCTCTCACCAATGTATAGGTGCCGATCGAGATAAATTCGGCACATCTGGCACATATAGTAGGGGCAAAAATGTGGTGTAATCCTTGATGTTCTCAAATTCAGAGCTTCCCAAAGGGGTCTAGCACAATTGAGCTCTCCACATCATGGTAGAATGTCTTAACAAGATGGTTCCCCAGGTTCTTGTTGACAACGGGTCTACTTTGAATGTGCTACCCTTGTGATCAGCAAAGAGTATTGGCATCAACTTGGAAGAAATGAGGCCAACTACCCAAACCATACAGGCATATGATAATATAAAGAGGAAGATCCTTGGCATCCTTACCCTTGCCATAAAGATTGGCCCAGTGAATTTTGATATTGATTTCCAAGTCATTGATATTTCGACAGCTTTTAACATGCTTTTGGGAAGGCCTTGGTTGCATCCTGTGAAGGCAGTGTCCTCTAGTCTCCATCAAAAAATGAAGTTCATTCATAAGGGAAAGGTGGTCATAGTAGCCAGAGAACCCGAAGTGGATAACACTTTAGCCAACTTTGAAAATGGGAAAGAACAAGACCAGGAGGTCTAACTAAGTGGTTTTGAATTAGACACAACTTGTTCGGCCATTACATAAGAAGTGCCGCAGGAGGAAGTCCCAGCTAACTATGAAGCCATCTAGAGTCTGCCAGTGAATCAGATGATGAAGAATATGTAATATTTTCCTGGCATGGAACTAGGGAAATATCATCAAGGAGTTTCAAAATAGCCTAGTTTGGCAGTGAAAAAAGGAATGAATGGTCTCGGGTACACTCCTCTAACCCCCAAAGGGCAGAAAGTGCTGAGGATGACTAGAAAGATCTTTGTCTCTTACTACCATACTCTCAATGGGTATTTTGTAAAAGAAGGAGAGGATTTCCCTTTTTGTGGAAATGTGGAGCCATGGCTTGATGAAACCACCACAAAGATGTATCCAAGATTTGAAGTATTTTTCCAAGACAAGTTCGATTGGGTGACTCATAAAATGGAACAATAGAAAATGCTGGTTAATGAAAGTGATCAAGACAGTTGCATCACTGGGATAGTAGAAATTGCACTGATTGAGACTGGGTCTTCCTCTGGTGATCCTACAACATTGATCCAATCAAAGGAGACATCAAGTCCTCGAGTCCTCCTAAAAAGAGAATAGAAAAATAAGATAAGGCTCACCTAGAGTCTGTCGTTTCCCATTGATTTGAAAGGCTTCATTTTCTCCCTCCTACGAGAGCTAAGAGCCTGAGAGCTGCATGAGCTCAAGCCTCATCCTTTCAGAAGAAGAAGCAAGTATGCAAAGCAAAGGAGAGCATAGAGGATGACGGTTTGTATGTACTATGTCTGAAGCAACTGCAATGGAAAGGCTCGTGAAGGCGGTCAAAGATGTGACTGAGCCACCTGGATGGCATCCCTCAATAGGCTCGAAAAGGTGGACTTTATAGAAAAAGGATTGAGCAGTCTCCACCAATCTTCACCCCTCAGAAAGTTTAGCTTCCTAGAGCACGAGATTAACCAGTTAGTAGTTGTGAAGAAGCGGGCACCTATCCAGAAGAACCATTACTCCACTGAAGAAGTAGTAGCAACTTTTTCAGAAGGAGAAGAAGGCCCTTTGTCACACCTCCTCATCCATCAAGCTACTGAACCACTCCTGAACTGGACAAGCATTAAAGAAAACTTCAAGTTTGCTCATGCTATTGAGTCAACCAGCCTAAATACCCCTAGAAAAAGCATCAAACCAGTTATCAAGTCTGTAGTCGAGTCTGTTGTTTATGATTTCGTGTCAGCCACCCCTCTTGAGAAGAGTCTAGAGTCCTTATATATCGAGTCTGTTACTCCTTCTTTCATGAATGAAATTTTTGATTTCGAGTATGACTTACCTCCTTTTTTCTGATGATGGTCTTAATAAATATCAAGAATTAATAAAACAATGCAAACCAAAGAAAGCCCAACCCATCCGTGAGGATACTCGGGTTATTAATTTAGGAACCGACTAATACCTTCGAGAGGTAAAAATTGGCACTACCCTTGATGATGAAGAAGCAGAATATATAAATAGTCTTCTGAAGGAATTCACCGAGGTCTTTGCTTGGTCTTATAAGGATATGCCTGGTATCAACCCCAACATCGTGCATCATTGATTGCCAACTTATCCTAGGGCAAAGCCAGTAAAACAGAAGCTCCAAAGAATGCAGCCAAAATGGAGTGAGAAGATTAGGAAAAAGTTATGAAGAAGTGGAATGCAAAGTTTCTACAAGTGGTGAAGTACCCCGAATGGTTGGCCAAAATTGTACCAGTGCTAAAGAAAGATGGTAAGGTACAAATGTGCATGGACTTCTGAGATCTTAACAAGATAAGCCCCAAAGATGACTTCCCATTACCTCACATTGATATATTGGTGGATAATATGACTTGGCATGCTTTGTTAACATTTATGGATGGATTCTCGGGATATAACCAAATAAGCATGCACCCAGAGGATTGTGAGAAGATAGCCTTCACCACTCCATAGGGAACTTATTGTTACACCTGTTGGGCTAAAGAATGCTGGGGCAACTTATCAAAGAGCAACCACGGTTATATTGCATGATATGATGAACAAAGATGTGAAAGTCTATGTGGATGACATGAAAATAAAGTCAAAAGATCGGTAGGGGCATATTCCCATGCTAAGGCATTTCTTTGAAAGAATCAAGAAGTATTAGCTGAAGTTGAACCCTTAGAAGTGTGTATCTAGGGCAACAACGAGAAATTTGTTAGGCTTCCTAGTAAATGAAAGAGGCATTGAAGTTGACCCTATCAAGATCAAGGCAATTCAAGAAATGTCCACACCTCAGACAGAGAAGCAAATACGAGGATTTCTGGGTCACATCTAGTATATTAGCAGATTCATAGCTCAGTTGACTACAATCTGTGAACTAATTTTCAAGCAGCTAAAGAAGGATTAGCTAATGGAATGGAACGACCAATGCCAACAAGCTTTTGACAAGATCAAGGGATACCTCATGAACCCACCAGTATTGACACAACAGGTGGAAGGAGAACTGTTTCTGTTGTATCTGTTTGTGGGAGAATATTCCATGGGCTCTTTGCTAGCATAGAAGGAGATAGAAATTGGTGCAGAGCATGCCATATATTACCTCAGCAAAAAGTTCCTAGAATATGAGACACGGTACACATCTTTGAAAAAAACTTGTGCTGCATTGATTTGGGCAACAAAAAGTTACGACACTACATTGTTTCTTATCCGATGCACTTGATCTCAAGGATGGATCCCATCAAATACCTCTTAGAGAAACCAGCCTTGATAGGAAGGATGGCCCATTTGTTGCTTTTACTATTAGAATTTGACATCACCTATGTTACTTAGAAATCTATCGAGAGGTAGGCCATCGCTGATCATTTGACTGCCCACCCGATAGAAGATGGAAGATCCTTGGATGATGCATTTCCCGATGAAGGAATTATAGCGATAGATGAAGAAGACACAGTTAATGAATGGCAGTTATTCTTTGATGGAGCAGCTAATCAGAAGGGACGTGGTGCGGGAATATTGCTTATCACTCCTGATGGTCTTTATTTGCCTTCATCATTCCACTTCGATTTTTCCTGTACCAACAATATTGCGAAATATGAAGCTTGTGCTTTGGGACTAGAAATGACCTTGACCATTGGGGTTAAATGGATCAAGGTGTATTGAGATTCATCTATTGTCATTTGTCAGACACAGGGAACCTGAAGCCATATCAAGAACATCTAGAAGAGGTGATTGGACGCTTTGAGAAGATCTCGTTTGAATACTTCCAGAGAGATAACAACAGATTTGTCGATGCCCTTGTAACCTTGGCTTCCATGGTAGAATGCAACCCTATGGCTAGGGTCCGACCATTCTTGGTAGAATAAAGAAGCAGACCCATTTATCAGAATTTGATAAATTATCTCACTATAGATGGTTGGTCTTGGTTCACTCACATAGTGGATTTCATCAGGGAAAGGAAGTACCCGGTTCAAGCAACTAACAGAGAAAAGAAGTTTCTGAGAAGATATACCACCCAGTTTATTCTTCAAGAGGATCTGTTATACAAGAGATCCTATGATGGAATGCAGTTGTTATGTGTGGATGAAGAACAAGCTACAACATCATGGAGGAAATTCATCAAGGTCTTTATGGACCCCACATGAATGCTAAGATGTTATCTAAGAAGATCCTCAGGCTGGGATATTACTGGAACATAATGGAAGCAGATTGTATGGACTTTGTTAAGAAATGTCACAAGTGTCAGATATTTGCTAATATCATACATATCTTGCCAATAGAATTGCATTCACTCAGTTCACCTTGGCCATTCTCCACTTGGGGCATCGACATCATTGAAAAGATCAACCCAAGGCATCTAATGGTCACGAGTTCATCTCGGTAGCAATTGATTATCTCACCAAGTGGGTAGAAGCTCAGTCCTATATGGTCCTCACATCTGCTAAGTTATCCAAATTCATCTAAGAAAATATCATTTTCCGATATGAAGTACCTCAAGAATTGATATCAGATCAGGGATCCCATTTCTGAGACAAGACCTACAAAATCTGCACAAAGTTCAGTATCAGAAGACATCGCTCTACCACTTATAGGTCGAAAACCAATCTAATAGTGGAAGCAGCCAACAAGAACATCAAAGTCATCCTGCAAAAAATGGTGGAAACACACAAGGATTGAGCTGATAAGTTTCCCCTTGCCTTGTGGGCATATCGGACTTTTGTACAATCCTCGATAGGGGCCACCCCTTTCTCTTTGGTATGTGGGGTTGAGGCGGTTTTACCCATGAAAATCCTGATACCATCCCTAACGGTGCTTCTTGATAGTCAGCTACCTAAAGGAGAGTAGGTGAAGGCTAGACATGATGAGCTCAATTTTCTTGATGAATGGTGCATGAAGGCCACTGATAATCTGAAGAAGTATCAATTGAGAATGGCTAGGGCCTTTAACAAAAATGTGAAGCCCCATCACATAGAGGTGGGTGAACTTGTTCTTCGAGAACAAAGAGCCCCAATTCATGACCCAAGAGGAAAATTCAGGCCCAACTGGAGCGGCCCATTCACTATTAAAGAAACTCTACCAGACAAAGCTGTGAAACTCATAGACCACAATGGCGAAGAAATACTCGGACTGGTCAACATGGATCAACTCAAGAAATATTATATTTGAAAGGGTGAATAGCTTGTACTACGTTAGACCTGATTCCTTTCTAGGGATACGTAGGCAACTTGACATGTGCAAGTGCAGTCTCAACATCTAAAGGGAATAAATTGGTTCCTTGATTAATAATCAAAGTATCTTAAAAGATCATCATAGTTTGTATCCCCCAAGAATAGCCATTTGGCTTGCAAGGCCATTAGGTATCTGTCATTCACCTATGGCCCAACCACTCTTAGCCAGGATTCTATCCCCTAAAGGAAAATCGCCACCCGGCACCAGTTTATCAAGGCCAGTTTATTCCCCACCCTTGATCAGTCAAAAAAGAAGAGCTTAATGCAATAATGGTAAAGGCTTGTTTGAGTCATTAGCTAATGATTAATGCTTTGATAAATCGTCATATCTCTTTGTTTGTGATGGTTTCAGGAAAATTCATGGGCTCGTTGGATGAGACGTTGAGGAAATGGACCTTAGACATGAGCATGAGGGTGCAAAGATTGCTGGAATCCATGAATGTGTCATTTCTCGGCCGGATTGGATGTGTGAAGCTACATCACCAATTACTCCAGTAGGTGCCTCGACACTGAGATCAACCTGCATGATTTTGGTTTGGATTAGTAGAGATCTACCCAACTTTCAAAGAATTCTTAGTTTGTATGTTATCTCCACCCGAAGGCAGTTTGCTCCAACCATCTTTGAAGAAAGATTACTAAGAGGAAATTCAAGACTTCTTCAAATGGAAAGAAGAGGAAGTGAAGCAATTTGTCAGATATGGGAAGATCAACATTCTAAAGGTGGCCCAGATCTTCATCCAATATCTACCAAGGGGAGGAATCCATCAACAGAGATCACAGGATGCTTATTGACTTTGCATGATAGCTCATTATGTTCTCTGCACTCCCGGACGTGGTGCACCATCCATTCTGATTGAGGTAGTAAAATAATGTAAGAAGGGAGGTGACATCATCCCTACAGTGCTTGTAGAAACACTCAAGAGATTCGATGATATGAGCTATGGCCACAAATTCAAACTAGATCATTATCAGGGAAGTCCTGCTATTTTTCATATTTGGCTCCTCATGAAACTAAAGTTAACCAAGCCATTAAAAGGAGGCCCACTCAGAGCTCGTTGCTACCAGGATAAAAGGGAAGTTCTAGAATCTGACCTTATCACTGATTGGGAGAAGTACTTGCAAGAAAGGACTGTGCAAGATATCACATAGAGGTTCCCAGGGAGGTCACAAGAAGGTTTTCTGATTAAGACCCCTAGCTAAAATTATGTCAGGTTGATGGGATTGACTCACACATCTTTTTATTTGCCTATGTATATCAGCCGACAATATGGGCTCGAGGTGACGGACCCAGAAGAGCTAGTGAATTTTCACCCACCCCAAGAATTGTCTCCCCACCTTATTACTCACCTATCCCATCTATGGTAGGAAGATTGTTCCCCTTTCAATGTAATTCACTTGGTAATGGAATGAGGAAGTATTTGGATTCTCGTGTTACCCCGATTATTCTAATTATGACTTGAGTTATGGAATTGATTATACCTAAACATTGCAAATAAACAAAAACAAGAAAACAAAAGTTTTTCTTTGTACCAAAGGTAAGTTTCCATTCATAAGATGCTAAATAAAAGTATGAACAAACAAAGGGGAGGGAAAAAGAAAAAGAAAAATATACATATGTTTGGGTTTACAGGAAATAAAGGAACAAATCCCTGTGGGTCAAAAGTTATCATCTGAACCATACTCTGAGTCATCCCCATGGAGTACTGAGGAACCTGTGGATGCTAATCCAGCCTGCTCCAGCCTCTGTGTCATATCCTGAATCAGTGCATCCCACTGTGCAACTTCCTGCTCGTAGAAACTAACTTGGCTCTCCAAGGTGGCAATCCTCCCATCCCAAAAAATATAGGAAAGGATCAAGAAGAAGAATAATGAAAGAAGAAGGACAAAAGGAAAAAAGGGGAAAGTATGAAATACCTTGGCAACAATTGTCTCGCACAGGCCATAATGCATCCTCCTGATCTCAGAGTAGATCTCCAGAGACACCTGAGAAAGAGCATATCAGCCATAGGAAGTCAAGAGTTAATTGAAGGATGATCAGATACTCACATAGTCATAAGGAATGGGCAACCCAAGGGAAGCGTCTATATCTGTGTTCCACTTCACAAGATGAGGAGGGAGACTGGGGTTGGCCACGTTGGGATAGTTCCAAGCGGAGAAGCCATGGAAGGGGATGCTAGCAACTCTGAGAGACCCACTTGCACTGGTAGAGGGTCCCGCTTGTGAAGGATCAATGGCACTGACTTGAGACCGAATAGTAAAAGGGTCTACATGCTGCACTCTCCCTTGAATAAACATCTGTCAAGACCAAAACAATAAATAATTTGAAGGAAATACTCAAAAAAGGGCAACATACCACTAGACCATCAAGACCAAGTGGGGTGCATACTGTCTCCTCCTCCAGGAAGGCTTTGTAGTCCCTATCCTAGTCAAGAAAAGAGTCATCCCATACTTCGTTAGCCAAATGCTTCATCTCGTTCGCTAGACTGATCTCTAGGTAGTGCATTATGGGTGGAGGAAGACTGGGAGAGGGGTGTGACTCGATATCTGACCACTGGGGTATTACTCTCTCTCCCAAATACCAGACATGGCCCCAATGCTTTGAAAAAGGACTCGGTTCTCGGATAAGTGTTTGGCCAATGCGAGTCCTTTAGAATCTGGAAATACATGGCAATGGAATGGTCTCCAAGTGACCTGTAAATCCAAGGAAAAGTAAGTACAACATGAGATAGAAGGAATTTTAGTGTCAAACGTGGCATACCTCAATGAGATCATTCAAAAGAGAATGAGCAGTGGTCCCTAGAGGATGGCACGGAGCCCTGATCACCTGATTGTCCCCCCACCTCGTGGCTACAAAGAAGAAGAATGCCTGAGGGTCCCTCAGTTTGGGAGCTATGGTTTCCAAGTGCTCAAAGCACCAGGGCTATTTCAAGAGATTAAAGGAAGAAAGTGCAATCCAAATGAATGAAAGGAATTGGATACAAGAAGGAAAGTTACCTAAAGAATGTAGCCTGTCCCCTTAAGGCCCCTGTCTCCATATGACAGTAAGTCTAGGGTCCGCAGGAGATATGCATAGGCAACCCCACCCCAGTCCCAAGAATCTACCGTACGAAGATCTCAGGGGAAGAACACCAAGTGGATATCTACTCCCCCACGGAGGTCACTGAAAAGGCATTGACCCACATCAAACAGCAAGAAAGAATGGGCCACCTATGACATATTTCCTGGGTTCTTCCCCAGACCGATTTTCCACCATCGGGCACTTATCTCCCCTAAACGGATGTGTCTGGCCAGTCGCAAGGGTAATGTTGGTCAAGTCTGCAAACTTCCTGACAGTCAGAATCCTGGGTAGGGTTATGAGTCTACCCCTAAATGGTATGCCCGTCAAGGCATAAAAGCACAGAGGCATGATGGTGATCTCGCCAACAGGGAAATAAAAAGAATTAGTACTCAGCCACCACCGCTCCATCAAGACCCCCACCAGTGCCGGATTGAACTTCTGGGTCTCTATAAGGGCTAGCCGGCACAAGTATAATGCATCAACTACCTCCTTCACTCTATGAGGAAGCATCCTATGCCATGATTGAACCATGTTCGGATGGCCATACAAGGCCAGGGTAGGTGGTTCCCTCCCTTATGCTAATGGAAATAAAGAATATATAAAAAAAAGAAGAAAAACAAAACAAGAATAAAAGATGATCAAAATAATGAATAAGATATAAAGACTTACCCAAAAACCCCATAAGGAGTTGCAGATATGGTTCTGACTGTTGTAAAGAGTCTGCCTGGAGTACCAATCGGCCAGGCCCTCATCCCTGTGGGAAGAACTACTACAACTCTCAAGTTGGACTTCTCCCAAAGCCTTTCTCTTTCTCCTTTCAGCCATATTTTTAGAAATCACAAAAAGCCCAAAGAAGTTTCCCAATTCGTAAGAAGCCCCAAAAAGCTTCTCAATGGGTAAGAAACCCTATAAAGTTTTCTAATTTGCATAAAAACCCACAAGAATATCAAATTCTCCAAATGAATCCTCCCTCAAGAAAAAGATGAAGATCTTCAAGAGTAAGATGAAGATTTTCAAGAACAAGATGAAAGACTTCAAGAAAAACCTAAGGGCTCCAAAAACTCAAAACCCACTCACTTCACTCAGAAAAGTTAGAATGAGGAATGGACAAGGAAGGGGGAACATTTTATAGGAAAAAAATTCATTTTCCAAAAAAAAAAAAATTGAAATTCCAAATCCAAGGTGCAAACCCAAGTTTCTTGCTACCAAATACCAAATTCAAAATTATTCTGGTGGTAGATGCAAATTATATCACATGGGAAGTAAAATTCAAAGGAAAGGTAGAAATTCATGTGGTAGGTGGAAATTATATCCCATGAAAAAGAGGAAAGTAAAGGTCAAAATTTTATTGGTCAAAATTCAAGATTAAAAACCAAGATTCCAAATCAAAAGCAAAGAGAAAGATTCCAAATCAAAAAGCCAAAATCAAGAATTAAGGGAAAATCAAAAAGAGAAACAATTGCATTTACCCAGCCCCAGGTAGCCCAATTTCATTTACCCGGCCCCAGATGGCCCAATTTCATCGACCTGGCCCTATGTGGCCCAATTTCATTGACTTAGCCCTAGGTGGCCCAATTTCATTGATCCCGCCTTGAGTAGCCTAATGTCATTAAGTCAGCCCCAGATGGCCCAATTGCATTTACCCAGACCCAAGAGGCCCTTTCTCTTTGTATCGGCTCCCAGTGATCTGATCTCATAGACCAAATCCCTAGGACTGATGGATCGAAGTCCAGCCTAAGAAGAACATTTTTCATGTACTAACATCTTTTACAGGGAGGGCTCAAATCTCTGCAAATAATGGACAAAACCTTAGGATTGGCAGATGAAAGTCTAGCCTAGGAAGAACATTTTTCATGTACTAATATCTTCTGTAGGGAGGGCTCAAATCTCTGCAAATGGACAAAACCTTAGGATTGGCAGATGGAAGTCTAGCCTAGGAAGAACATTTTTCATGTACTAATATCTTCTGTAGGGAGGGCTCAAATCTCTGCAAATTATGGATAAATCCCTAGGACTGGCTGATGGAAATCCAGCCTAGGAAGAACATTTTTCATGTACTAACATTTTCTACAGGGAGGGCATAAATCTCTGCAAAATGTTAGTTCAACATCTTCCAACAGGATTGGAAGACCAGTGAATTCCTTTCCCACAATCGATAGTACAGGTAAGTCCTAAAACTCTAAAAAGTTAAGAGATATTATTTGTTGCATTTTTCAACCCCGTTATAAATGAGCAAGATGATGGTAGTACATACTCTGGGTGACAAAATGTGATCGTTCTTTTCTTTTCCCTTCTGCCGTTGGCATAGGCCTCGGCCAAAGAGGGGCATTCTGTAGACACCCAATTTTTTCACCCTCCTCTAGCTATGATGAAATATGAATCTTGAACGTGACTCCTGACTTTCGATCAATAGAGATGATGATGGAAACATTCCCTTACTCGAAACCCTAGAAACCCCTACACGGGAGAGAAGAGGGTCTAATTTTAACTTTCTATATATGAAAGAATTTGGTCAAGACCATATAGATGGATAGTGCTCAAAAATACAATTTTGGTGATATAGGGCACATCAAAATCGGACCGTCAGATCTCCCACGATCATCCTCAAAAAATTATATTTTCCAGTACGTATGCTGCGCACGCGGACAATCCCATTAAAAACTTGGAAAAATCCCCTACCTACACCAAACACCCTAAAATTCATCCCCAACCCACCTAGATAATCCGGAATCCCTCGTGCGGGAGAGAAGAGGGTCCAATTTTGACTTTTTATATACGAAAGAATCTGGTCAAGATGACCGTATAAATGGATAATGCTCAAAAGTATGATTTCAACAATATATGGCACGTCAAAATTGGACCGACGGATCTCCCGTGACTGTCACCAAAAAAATCCATAAATCGTGCATGCTGCACACGTTGGCCAGCAGGCAGCCCGCACACGTGCTTGTTGCCTATGGCTACTACCTATGGGTTGCAGCACATGGTGCTAGCCAGCCATGTGCCCAGCCAGCCATGCACCTAGCCAGCCATGCGCCTAGCAAGCCCGTGCCCCTGCGGGCATAGGCCCACACCCCACCCTAGACACCTATGTGCTTGCCATCAAGCCAGCCCGCACATATATGTGCACTGGCTACTGCCTAGCTTGCCTAACTGTTGCCTATGCCCATGCCCCCTTTTCCAGTTGTTGCCCATGCCATGTGCTGCACACCCACATGCCACTACCTGCATGCCATGTGCCACACACCCATGACATTGCCCGCATTGCCCACCCTCCTATACTAACCATGCCCCGTGCACTTTGACCCAATCTTGAGCATCGCTAGCAATGGCCTAGATTGGTTTTTTGCTGGCCTGATGCCCCTTCACCCACTTGAAACCAAAATCCCACTTTTTGGGTTAAGATTCTCTCTCCCAAAAACCATCTTTTACCTATTTGATAAAAGCCCGTTTCACCCATTTTAGTCCAAAAAGCCCTTTTGTCCATTGGATAGAAGCCTGCTTCACCCACTTTAGGGAAAAAACACTCTTTCATCCATTCGATAAAGATGTTCCCTCTTTCCCATTGGCCAGAAAAACCTATAAATACCCCCTCCTTTTGATTTTACACACCAAACAACCCTACCTCACTCCATAGTAGTGAAGCTCTTCCCTCTCTCCTCCTCCCCCCTCTTGATTTTCTTTGGGTCTTCGGAGCGATCTTCGTCAAGATCCGAAATCTTGTTCGGATCTTTGAAGTGTTCTTCGGGACTTTGAAGATCTTTAATCCAAGTTCTTAGTCCAATCCAGTTTTTACCAAAAAATAGTGTGTTCTTCAACTCCCTCCTTTGAGTGTTCTTGAGTTTTACTAGAAATAGAAATCCCTCCCCCCTTGAGGTTCTTTGAGTCTACGTAGAGATCTTTGTCAAGATCCAAAACTTTGTTAAGATCTTCAAAGTGTTCTTCGGGGCTTTGAAGATCTTCAGTCCATTTTAAAGTCGATTTATTTCATTCCAAAAGTAGTCGTTCTTGGAGGAAGCCCTATCCGAGTGCCCCCTGGAATCTTTCCAGAAATAGCCATTTTTAGCGAAAGCTCTGTCGAAGTGCCACCTCAACCTAGTGTGAGGGTAAGGGCCATAGATAGATGGGCTATGCATCCTCATCCTCTCTCCTTTCTCTCCCTTCACCTTCATGTGAGGGGGAGGGGTTCGAGTCGTGTGTGCTTAGCTTGCAGGCCCCGCACCACCGTATCATCGCTTGAAGATACAGGGAGGCCTCTTTTATAAGAGTGTAAAATTTATCATTCGAGATGGGGGTTTTGATGATGGTCTAGTTCGGGGATCAGGATCATGCAAATGGAGTTTGGAGTCACCACCTAGGGTTATGGGCCTAGGACCCGGAGGTGGGCTCGATTCCTAAGAAAAGGGCCCAAAATTTGGTTTGGTCCAGAGATTTGGGGTAAGTGTTAGGTTACAGAGTTGGGAAGGTGTTAAGCACCTGATCTGCCTGGTTCAACCGGTTTTCTTACTAGATGCTTGAGAACGAACATTTTTCACAATTATTACTATTCCACATGTATGGCTAAGTTATCACACATATATACATTAATTAACTTCAATCAAATATATACACTAAGATAAGGTCTGTTTAGAGTCTACATTATGACAAGTTGGTTAAGAAATTATACCTGAACTTAACCCCTGTTTCAGGTCAAGGGGGGTGGGGCCCTGATTGGTACCAACTCAGACTATCTTTCGTGTCCTCCCAGCTCAGGGGAAGATGGTCTTTACCTCCAACTTCCTTTCTTGAGAGATGCTGATTGTGATGGTATCTAGACAGAGTTCCGGTTAGGAATGATCACTTTTGGATTTGGATTCAGACAGAGCTTCAGCTAGGGAAGGCTATTTCTAGATTTGGATTTGGACAGAGCTCTGGCTAGGGTTGAGGTGTCACTCTAGTAAAGCTTTCGCTGGGGATAGGCTAAGGGAGGGCTAGGCTGAGGTGGCACTTTGGCAGAGCTTTCACTGGGAATGGCTATTTCTAAAAATATTCCAGGGACACTTGGACAGAGGTTCGACTAGGAAAGACTATTTCTGGGCTTGGGATGAGGTGGGACTTTGGCAAAGCTTCCACTGGGGATAGGCTAAGGGAGGGCTAGGCTGAGGTGGCACTTCGACAGAGCTTCCTTTGGGAATGGCTATTTCTGAAAATATTCTAGGGACACTCAGACAAAGGTTTGGCTAGGAAAGGCTATTTCTGAAAAGAAAATGGGCTGACCTAAAAATGGATTGAAGAACTCCAAAGTCTTGAAGAACACTTTGAAGATCCGAACAAAGTTTTAGATCTTAACAAAGATCTCTTCGTAGACCCGAAGAACCTCAAAAAGGGGGGGGTTTCTATCTCAAGAATGCTCAAGAGCACTCAAGAACAGTTAAGGGAGGTGCTCAAGAACATACTGTTTTTGGCTAAAAACTGGATCTAACTAAGAACTTGGATTGAAGATCTTTAAGATACTGAAAAACACTTCGAAGATCCAAATGAGTTTTCGGATCTTGATGAACATTGCTCTAAATACCAGAAGAAAATTAAGAGGGGGGGAGGAGAGGAAAATTTTACTCTGAAAGGGGATTCTGGTCTGTTGGTATGTTTTTTTTCTAAGGGAGGGGGTATTTATAGTTTTTCCATCCAAATAGGAGAGGGGAAATCTCTTTATCCAGTGGACGAAAGGGGGGCTCTTGCCCAAAGTGAAGAGATAGGATTTTTGTCCAATAAGTAAAGGGGGGTTGAAGGTAAAAATGGGTGGGGAGGGCTTTTGTCTAGTGGGTAAAAGGGGGTTTTCAGAAAAATGGGAGAAGAGAAATTTTAGCTTGAAAAAATTAGTTTTTGAAAAAGCGAGAGGAGAGAGAAAGTTTAGTCAGAAAAGGCAGTTTTCAAAAAAGCAGGAGGAGAGAGAAGGTTTAGCAAAAAAAAGTACATTTCAGAAAAGCGAGAGGAGAGAGAAAATTTAGCCAGAAAAGGTAATTTTTGAAAAAAGGGGAGGAGAGAGAAGGTTTAGCCAAAAACGATAATTTTTAAAAAAGCAAGAGGAGAGAGGGTTTAGCCAAAAAAGGCAATTTTTGAAAAAGCAAGAGGAGAGAGAAGGTTTAGCTAGAAAAGGTAATTTTCAGAAAAGCGAGAGGAGAGAGAAAGTTTAGCCAAAAAATGTAGTTTTCAAAAAAGCAGGAGGAGAGAGAAGGTTTAGCTGAAAAAGGTAGTTTTCAAAAAAGCGGGAGGAGAGAGAAGGTTTAGCCAAAAAAGATAATTTTTGAAAAAACGGGAGGAGAGAGAAAGTTTAGCCAGAAAAGGTAGTTTTTGAAAAAGCGAGAGGAGAGAGAAAGTTTAGGTAGGGGGTACGGGTGATGTCACGGGTGCTCGAATGAATGGGTGTGTAGGAAATGTGCATAGCGGGTGTGTGCACGCGCCGATGTGCGGGCCACCTACACATGGTGCAGGCATAGTGTGCATGACCATGCAGGCAAGGTGTGCACGGCATGCAGCAGGGGCATGCACAGCGTGCGGCGGGGGAGCTTATGGGTATGGCAGGGGCGTGCACAAGTGTGGAGGGGGCACGCATGCTTGCGGTGAGGGCACACACACTATGCGTGGGGGTGCACATATTGTGCGGTGGGGGCACGCAGCATGTGGCAGGGGTGTGCAAGGCTATGTGCTTGGCTGTGTGCATGGCTGTGGGGCTTTATGCATGGCTGTGTGCATGGCATGGCTGCATGCATGTGCTGCAGCCTGGTAGCGAAAGGCAGCTGGCCTATTGGCAGAGCGCTAGCGCATGAATATGTGTTTTTCCGATGATGATTACTGGAGATCCGTCGGTCCGATTTTGGCGTATCATATATCATCGGAATCGTATTTCCAAGTACCATTCATCTGTACAATCATCTTAACCAGATTCCTTCGTATATGAAAAGCTAAAATTGTACCCCTTCCCTCCCGCACGAGGATTTCTAGGGTTTCAGACCCGGGAGTGTTTCGGGGTTATCTGGGTAGGTAGGAGATGAATTTTAGGGTGTTTGGGTTAGGTGAGGGAATTTTCTAGGTTTCAGTGGGACTGCCCGTGTGCGTAGCATATGTGGGGGAAGGCGTATTTTTTGGGGATGATTGCTGGAGATCTGTCAGCCCAATTTTGACGTATCATATATCCTCAGAATCGTGTTTTCGAGATCTATTTATCTGCATAGTCATCTTGACCAGATTCCTTCATATATGAAAAGTCAAAATTAGACATTCCTCTCTCCCGCACGAGAATTCTAGGGTTTTAGAGAGGGAATGTTTCCATCAGCATCTCTGTCCGTCGGAAGCCAGAAGTCACCCCAAGATCCATATTTCATTATAGCTTGAGAAGGGTGATAAAATTGGGTGCCTACAGAATGCTCTCTTTGGCCGAGGCCTATACCAACGGCCGAAGGGCAAAGAAAAGAATGACCACATTTTGTCACCCAGAGCATATACTGCCGTCATCTTGCTCAGTTATGACGGAGTTAAAAAAATGCAGCAGATAATATCTCTAAAGTTTTAAGACTTACCTAGGCTGACAATTGGGGGAAAGGAATTCGCTGCTCTTCCAATCGTGCAAAAAAAAAGTTAGTACTTTGATCTTGATTCTTCCTTAGCTGGGCCTCGTATGTGCCAGTTTAGGGAATATGGTCTCCAGGCTGGGTTTGGACTATCTGGGACCAATAGTTACAAGAGAGGAATTCACTGTTCTTCCAATCTTGCAACAAGTAAAAAATGTTTGATGCTTGGATTTTCCTTAACCAGGCTTCACATGTGTCAGTTCAGGGATTTGGTCTATGAGATCGGGCCACTCGGATCTGACTCAAAGAAAAAGGGCCTCCTGGGGCCGGATAAATTGATTGGGCTGCTTGGGGCCGAGTAAATGCAATTAGGCCACTTGGGGCCGAGTCAATGAGATTGGGCCGCTTGGGGCCGTGTAAATGAGATTCGGCCACTTAGGGCCAAGTAAATTATGTCTCCTCTTGGTTTCTTTTCTTGATTCTTGATTTTTGGTTTAGAATTTGATTTTTGATGTTGATTTGGAATCTTTTGATTCTTTATGCTTGATTCGGTATCTTAGAATTTTGTTTTTTGGAGAATTTTTTTTTTATATAAAATAGGTCTCCTCCCCTGTTCATTCTTCATTCTAACTTTTCCGAGTGAAGTGAGTTCCTGGAACCCTTTGGTTTTTCTTGAATTTTTTCCTCTTATTCTTGGTGTTCTTCATTTTGCTCTTGGAGTTCTCGAAGATATTCATCTTGTTCTTGAGGGAGGAGCTATTTGGAGAATTTGACATTCTTGAGGGATTTTGTACAAATTGAGAAACTTTTTAGGGCTTCTTATAATTTTTGAAAGTTTTTGGGCCTTTTTGTAATTTAGGAAAATATGGCCTAAAGTAGGAAGAGGAAGACTCTGGGAGAGGTCCAACTCGAGAGTTGCAGCAGTCCTTCCCACAGGGATGAGGGCCTGACCGACTGGTATTCCGGGCAAACCCTTCACAACAGCCAGAATCACATATCCACCTCCATATGGGGTTCCTGGGTAAGTCTTTATATTTCATTCATTATTTTGATCATCTTTTATTCCTATTTTGTTCTTCCTTTCTCCCCCACCTTTTTTTTTATTTATGGTATTGTTCTTACTTTTTGCTACTTGCTTTATTATTATTTATTATTATATATATATTTTTTTATTTTCGTTTGCATGAGTGGAAGGAACCACCTACCTTGGCCTCCTATGGCCACCCAAACATGGTTTAGTCCTGGCATAGGATGCTCCCTCACAGGGTGAAGGAGATGGTTAATGATACCTATCTGTGCCAGCTGGACCTTGTAGAGACCTGAAAGTTTAATCCAGCATTAGTGGGGGCCCTGATGGAGCGGTGGTGGCCGAGTACTCACACTATTCACCTTCCTGTTGGTGAGATCACCATTACGCTTATATGCTTCTATGCCTTGATGGGCATTCCATTTGGGGATAGAACCATGACCCTACCCATAGGATTCCCGACTGCCGGGGAGTTCACAGATCTGACAGGTCATAGGTATCACCATTAAAGCTGGCCAGATGTACATCCGCTTAGGGGAGATTAGTGCCCAATGGTGGAAAGTTGGCCTGGGGGAGAATCCAGGCATCATGTCTTAGATAGCATGTTCCTTCCTACTATTTGTCATGGGTCAGTGCCTCTTCAGTGACCTCCGAGGGAGAGTAGGTATCCGCCTGGCATTCTTCCTCAAAGATCTTCGCACAGTAGATACCTGGGACTAGGATGGGGCCGCCTATGCATATCTCCTGCGGTCCCTGGACCTACTGTCCTATGGGGATAGGGGCCTTAAGGGAGCATGCTACGTCATCCAGGTAACTTTCTTTCTCATATCTATTTTCTTTCAGTCATTTGGTCTGCACTTTCCTACTTTGATTTTGTGAAATAACCCTAGTGTTTTGAGCATTTGGGAACCATAGCCCCAAAATTGAGGGATCCTAAGACATTCTTCTTCCCCCTGGCCACAAAATGGGGAGATAACAAGGTGGTTCAGGCCTGACGCCATCCTCTGGGGACCACCACTCATCACTGAGGTATGCCATGTCTGATATTGAAATTCTATTTGCCTGATGCTGTACTTACCCTTCCTTGGTTTTGTAGGCTACTTGGAGACCATTCCATAACCTTGTGTTTTTGGATTCTGAGAGAGCCGTCTGGGTTCATCAACTGTCACTGAGTCCTTTTCCAGGGCTATGGGGCCATGCCTAGTACTTAGGAGAGAGAGTAGTACCCCAGTGGTCAGACATCGATCCACGTCCTTCTCCCAATCTTCCTCCACTCATTATGCATTGTCTAGAGATTGTCCCTATAGACGAGATGAAGTATTTGGCTAATGGAGCATAGGAGGACTCCTTTCTTAATCCGTATAGGGACTATGGAGCCTTCCTGGAAGAGGAGATAGTGTGCACCCCTCTCGGTCCCAATGGTCCAGTGGTATGTTGCCCTTTCTTGAGTATTTTCCATAGATTCTTCCTTGTTTTGATATTGACTGATGTTCATTCAGGGGAGAGTGAGACGTGTAGATCCTTCTACTGTTAGGTCGGATGCTAGCGCTACCGATCCTTCACAAAAAAGGCCCTCTACCAGTGCCATCGGGTCTCTCAGAGTTGGTAACGTCCCCTTTCGTGGCTTCCTGGACCTATCCCAAATTGGCGAACCCCAGTCTCCCTCATCTTCTGGAGCCGAACACAGATGTAGATGCTTCCCTTGGGCTGCCTATTCCTTATGATTATGTGAGTATTTGATCATTTTTCAATTAACTCTTGACTTCCTTTGGCTGATACGCTCTTTCTCAGGTGTCCCCGGATGTCTATGCTAAGATTAGGAGGATGCGCTATGGCCTGTGCAAGGTGATAGTTGCCAAGGATTGTGAGATTGCCCAGCAAGGTGCACTGATTGAGGACCTGACCCAGAGGCTGGAGCAGGTTGGAGTAGCATTTGTGGACTCCCCGGTGCTTCATGAGGATGGTTTAAAGTATGGTTCAGATGATGGCTTCTGACCCATAGGGTTTTGTTCCTGTATTTCCTGCAAACACAAACACATGGATATTTTCTTTTTCCTTTTTCCTTTTTCCTTTTTCCCTCCCCTTGTTTGTTCATCATGTATTTCAGCATCTTATGAAAACTTACTTTTGGCACAAAGAAAATCTTTTTTTTTTTTTTTTTTTTGTTTGTAATGCTTAGGCACAATCAATTCCATAACTCAAGTCATAATTAGAATATCAGGATAACGCAAAAATCCAAATACTTTTTCATTCCATTACCAAGTGAATTACATGAAAAGAGGGAAAATTTTCCTACCATAGATAGGATAGGTGAATAACAAGGTGGGGAGACAATTCTTGAGGTGGGTGAAAGTTCACTAACTCTTCTAGGTCCGTCTCCTCGAGCCCTTATTGTTGGCTGATGTACATAGGCAAATAAAAGGACGTGTGTGTCAATCCCATCAGTCTGATATTCTGGCCAAGGATCTTTATCAGAAAATCTTCTCGTGGCTTCCCTGGGCACCTCCATACGATATCCTGCATAGTCCTTTCCTACAAGTACTTCTTCCAATCGGTGATAAGGTCGAATTTTAGAACTTATCTCTTATCTCGGTAACAAAAAACTCTAAGTGGACTTCCCCTTAATAGTATGGTGAGCTTCAGTTTCTTGAGGAGCCAAATCTGAAAAATAGCAGGACTCCTCTGATAATGGTCTAGTCTAAATCTATGGCCATAGCTCATGCCATCAAATCCCTTGAATGTTTCTGCAAGAACCGTAGGGACAATGTCATCTCCCTTTTTCAACTGTTTTACTACCTCAATCAGAACAGATGGTGCACCATGCCCGGGAGTGCAGAGAACATAACGAGCTATCATGCAAAGTAAATAAGCATCCAGGGATCTTTGCTGATGGAATCCTCCTATTGGTGGACATTGGATGAAGATCTGAGCCACCTTCAGAATGTTGATCTTTCCATACCTGACAAACTGCTTTGTTTCTTCTTCTTTCCATCCAAAGAAATCCTATATTTCCTCTAAGCAATCTTCCTTTAAAGAGGGTTGGAATAAACTGCCTTTGGGTGGAGATAGCATACAAACCCAAAATTCTTCAAGAGTTAGGCAAATCTTTGCTAATTGAAACTGAAATACATGTAGGTTGGCATCCCAATGTTGAGGCACCTGCCGGAGCAATTTGTGATGTAGCTTTAGACATCCAATCCGACCCAAAAATGACACATTCATGGATTCCAGTAATCTTTGTGCCCATATATTTATGTCTAAGGTCTATTTCCTCAATGTCTCGTCCAACAAGCCCATGAATTTTCCTAAAACCAATACAAACAAGAAGATATGATGATTTATCAAAGCATTACTCAGTGGCTAATGATTCAAACAAGCCTTTACCATTGTTGCATCAAGCTCTTCCTTTTTTCTTTTGACTTTGAATGATCAAGGGCGGAGAATAAACTGGCATTGATAAACTGGTGTCGGGTGGTGATTTTCTTTTAGGGGATAGAATCATGAATAAGAATGGACGGACCATAGATGAATGACAAATACCTAATGGCCTTTCATGCCAAATGGTGATTCTTGGGGGATAGAATCTAGGGTAAGAAGTGATGGACCAATGGGTGGATGACAGATACCTAATGGCCTTTAATGCCAAATGACGATCCTTGGGGGACACAAACTATGATGATCTTTTAAGGTACTTTGATTATTAATCAAGGAACCAATTTATTGAAACTCGTAGACCGCACTTGCACATGTCAAGTTGCCTTCGTATCTCTCGAAAGGAATCAGGTCTGACGTAGTTCAGGCTATTCCCACTTTTAGACATAATATTTCTTGAGTTGATCCATGTTAACCAGTCTGGGTATTCCTTCGCCGTTGTGGTCTACGAGTTTCACAGCTTTGCCTGGTAGAATTTCTTTGACAGTGAATGAGCCACTCCAGTTGGGCCTGAATTTTCCTCTTGGGTCATGAATTGGGGCTCTTTGTTCTCAAAGAACAAGTTCGCCCACCTCTATGTGGTGAGGCTTTAGATTTTTGTTAAAGGCCCTGGCCATTCTCAGTTGATACTTGTTAAGATTATTCATGGCCTTCATGGGTCTTTCATTAAAAAAATTGAGCTCGTCATGTCTGGCCTTCACCCACTCTCCTTCAAGTAGTTGACTATCAAGAAGCACCCTTTAGGATGGTACTAGGATTTCCATGGGTAGCACCGCCTCAACCCTATACACCAAAGAGAAAGGAGTTGCCCTTGTCGAAGATCGTACAAAAGTCTGGTATGCCTATAAGGCAAGGGGTAACTTATCATCCAAATCCTTGTGTGTTTCCACCATTTTTTGTAGAATGGCTTTGATATTCTTGTTAGCTGCTTTTACTGCCCCATTGGTTTGTGGCCTGTAAGTGGTAGAGCAATACCTTTTAATACGATACAACTTTGTGCAGATTTTGTCGGTCTTGCCCCAGAAATGGGATCCCTGATTTGATATCAATTCTTGAGATACTCTATATCGGGAAATGATGTTTTCCTGGATGAACTTGGCCACCTTAGCAGATGTGAGGACTACATAGGACTGAGCTTCTATGTACTTGGTGAAATAATCAATGGCTACCAAGATGAACTCATGGCCATTGGATGCTTTAGGGTTGACTTTTCCAACAATGTCGATGCCCCAAGTGGAGAATGACCAAGGTGAACTGAGTGAATGTAGCTTGGTTGGCGGGATATGTATGATGTTAACAAATATCTGACACTTGTGACATTTTCTGATAAATTCCATGCAATCTGCTTCCATTGTGTTCTAGCAATATCCTAGCATGAGGATCTTCTTAGATAACAAGTTGGCATTCATATGGGGTCCACAAAGACCTTGATGAATTTCTTCAATGATAGTTGTAGCTTGTTCCTCATCTACACATAACAACTGTATTTTGTTATAGGATCTTTTATATAACAGATCCTCTTGGGGAATAAATTGGGTGGCATATCTTCTTAGAAACTTCTTCTCTCTATCAGTTGCTTCAATTGGATACTCCTTTTCCCTGATGAAATCCACTATGTGAGCAAACCAAGACCGACCATCCACAGTGAGAGAGTTCACTGAACTCTGATAAATGGGCCTGCTTCTTTGTTCTACCAAGAATGGTCAGACTCTAGCCATAGGGTTGCACTCTACCATAAAAGCCAAGGTTGCAAGGGCATCAGCAAACCTTTTATTATCCCTTTGGAAGTATTCGAACGAAATTTTTTTCAAAGTGTTTAATCACCTCTTCCAGATGTTCTTGATATGGCTTCAGCTTCTCATCTCTAGTTTTCTACTTTCCTTATGTCTGACAGATGACAATGGATGAATCACCGTAAACCTTGATCCTTTTAACCCCAATGGTTAGGGCCATTTTTAGTCCCAAAGCACAAGCTTTATACTCAGTAATGTTGTTGGTACATAGGAAGTCGAGGCAGAATGACGAAAGTAAATAAAGACCTTCAGGAGTGACAAGCAATATTCCCGCACCACACCCCTTTTGATTAGCTGCTCTATCAAAGAATAACTATCATTCATTAACTATGTCTTCTTCCTCCATTATGACGATTCCTTCATCGGAAAAGGTATCATTCAAGGATCTTCCATTTTCTGTGGGGTGGGCAGCCAAATGATTGGCTGTGGCTTGCCCCTTGATAGATTTCTGAGTAACATAGGTGATGTCAAACTTTGATAGCAAAGTAACCAATGAGCCATCCTTCCTATTAAGTTCAGTTTCTCGAAGAGATATTTGATGGGATCCATCTTTGAGATCAAATGCACCGGATAGAAAATCATGTAGTGTCGTAACCTTTTAGTTATCCAAATCAATGCAGTATAAGTTCTTTCCAAAGATGTGTATCGGGTATCATATTCCAGAAACTTCTTTCTAAGGTAATATATGGCGTGCTCTGCCCCCTTTTCCGTTTCCTTTTATGCTAGCAAAGAGCCCATGAAAAATTCTCCCATGGATAGGTACAATAGAAGTGGTGCTCCTTCCACCGGCAGTGTCAATACTGGTGAGTTCATTAGGTATCCCTTGATCTTGTCAAAAGCTTGCTGGCATTGGTCATTCCATTTCATTGGATGATCCTTCTTCAATAGCTTGAAAATTGGTTCACAGATTGTACTCAACTGAGCTATGAATCTGCTAATATATTGGATGTGACCCAGAAATCCTCGTATTTACTTCTCAATTCGAGGTGTGGGTATTTCCTGAATTGCCTTGATCTTAATAGGGTCGACTTCAATGCCTCTTTCACTCACTAAGAAGCCTAACAAATTTTCTTCTGTTGCCCCGAATACACACTTCTGAGGGTTTAACTTCAGATAATACTCTTAATTTTTTTGAAGAATCACCTTAGTGCAGGAATATGCCCTTATCGATCTTTTGACTTTACTATCATGTCGTCCACATAAACTTCCACATATTTCTTCATCATGTCATACAATATGGTCGTGGCCGTTCTTTGATAGGTTGCCCCGGTGTTCTTCAGTCCAAAAGGCATCACCTTGTAACAATAGGTGGGAATGGAGTGGTGACGGCTATTTTCTCATGATCCTCTGGGTGCATGCTTATTTGGTTGTATCCCAAGAATCCATCCATGAATGATAACAAAGCATGCCCTGCCGTATTATCCACCAATACATCAATATGAGGTAATGGGAAATCATCCTTAGGGCTTACTTTGTTAAGATCTCAAAAGTCTACGCACATTCGTACCTTTCCATCTTTCTTCGGTATTAGTACAATATTGGCCAACCATTGGGTGTACTTCACCACTTGTAGGAACCCCGTATTCCATTGCTTCACAACTTCTTTTATGATCTTCTCACTCCATTCTGGCCGCATTCTTCGGAGCTTCTGTTTTATTGACTTTGCCCTAGGGTAAGTCAGCAATCGATGCTGCACAATATTGGGGTTGATACCAAGTATATCCTCATAAGACCAAGCAAAGACCTCGGTAAATTCCTTCAGAAGATTACTCATCCATTTTGCTTCCTCGTCAATAAGGGTAGTGCCAATTTTTACCTCTCAAAGGCATTGGTCGGTTCCTAGATTAATAACCCGAGTATCCTCACGGATGGGTTGGGCTTTCTTTGGTTTGTATTGTTTTATTAATTCTTGATATTTATTAAGATCATCATTGGAAAAAGAAGGCAAGTCATACTCGGAATCTTGATGAAAGAAGGAGTAACAGACTCGTCATACAAGGACTCTGGACTCTTCTCAAAAGGGGAGATTAATATAGAATCACAATCAGCAGATTCGACTACAGACTCAATAACTGGCTTGATGCTTTCACCAAGGGTAATTAGGCTAGTTGACTCAATAGCATGAGCAAACTTAAAGTTTTCTCCAATGCTTATCCAGTTCAGAAGTGGTTTAGTGGCTTGCTGGATGAGGAGATGTGGCAAAGGGCCTTCTTCACCTGCTGAGAAAGTTGCTGCTATTTCTTTAGTGGTGTCATGGTTCCTTTGGACAGGTTCTCGCTTCTTCATGAATACCAGCTGATCAATCTCGTGCTCTCAGAAGCCAAACTTTCTGAGGGGTGAAGACCGATGGAGACTGCTCAATCCTTTTTCTTTGAAGTCTATCTTTTCGAGCCTATTAAGGGATGCCATCCCGATACTTCGGTCACATCTATGACCACCTTCACAATCCTTCCCATTACAATTGATTCAGGCACAATACATACAAACCATCATCCTCTAGCTCTCCTCTATTTTGCATACACACTTCTTCCTCTGAAAGGATGGGTCTTAAGCTCATGCAACTCTCGGGCTCTTGGTTCTTGTAGGAGAGAGCAAATGAAACCTTTCAAATCAATGGGAAGCGACAGACTCTAGGTGAGCCTTGTCTTCTTCTCCCATTCTCTCTTTATGAGAACTTGAGGACTAGGTGCCTCATTTGATTGGATCAATGTTGTAGGATCATCAGAGGAAGACCTAATCTCAATCAGTGTAATTTCTATTATCCCAGTGATGCAACTATCATGGTCACCTTCTTTGACTAACATTTTCTGTTGTTCCACTTCATGAGTCACCCAATCAAACTCGTCTTGGAAGAAAATTTTGAGTCCTGGTTGCATCCTAGTGGTTGTTACATCAAACCACGGCTCCACATTTCCACAAAAGGGAAAATCCTCTCCTTCTTTCACAAAGTATCCATTGAGAGTAGGGTAGTAAGTGACAGAGATCTTTCTAGCCATCCTCAACACTTTCTGCCCTTTGACAGTTGGAGGAGTGTACCCGAGACCATTCTTTCCTTTGTTCACCACTAAACTAGGCTGCTTTGGAACTCCTTGGTGATATTTCCCTAGTCCCATGCCAAGAAAATACTGCATGTTCTTCATCATCTAATTCGCTGGCAGACTCCAAATGGCTTCATAGTTAGCCAAGATTTTCTCATTTGGTGCTTCTTTAGCAATGGCTGCACAAGTGGTGTCTATTTCAAAACCACTCAGTTGCACCTCCTGGTCATGCTTTTCCCCATTTTTTATGTTGGTTAAAGTGTTAACCACTTCAGGATCTCCGGCCACTAAGACCACCTTCCCCTCATGAATGAATTTCATTTTTGATGGAGACTCGAGGACACCGGCTTCGCAGGATGCAACTAAGGCCTTACTATGAGCATGTTAAAAGCTGCCGGTATATCAATGACTTGGAAATGAACATCAAACTTCACCGGGCCAATCTTTATAGCAAGGGTAATAATGCCAAGGATCTTCCTCTTGATATTATCATATGCTCTTATGGTTTGGGTGGTTGGCCTCATTTCTTCCAAGTTGATGCCGATACTCTTTGCTGATCTTTATGGTAGCACATTTAAAGCGGACCTATTGTCAACAAGAACCTGGGGAACTACTTTGTTAAGGTATTCAACTATAATGTGGAGAGCCCGGTTGTGTTGGATTTCCTTAGGAAGCTCGGAATCCGAGAATATTAGGGATTGCACCACATATGTTGCTCCTACTATATGTGCGAGTTATATCAGATTTATCTCGATCACCACTTGCACATTAACGAGAGACCTCAAGACTGCTTTATGGTGTGAATGTCACACCCATGCCCTAATCCGGTCTAATTTGAACTGTTATGACAGTCTCGAATCAAAGATCAAAAGTGCGGTCGGGTTTTGGCTCATGGTTGTACATTTCTGAAGGGGTAGAGATGACCCCATGTGTTCATGCATTGTATGTCTATCTAACTGGAGGGGATTCATACCTTTCGATCTTAGACGGTAAGTGACCTAACTCCCCACACTTGATTTTCGACATGCATCATAACTGTTGAAAAGCCTTAGGCATGTCTGAGGGCAACCACCTATGCGAGACCAACCATGGGATAGCAAGCTATCAAGACACCAGAAACAAGCCATTGGAAACAGCTTGGGCATGAATCCGGTGCCTGTTTTCCTTGGGTCCACAGGCTGCTGTCGAGGTTCTAATGCCTGTGGGTCCCACCACTTGCATCGTAAATGGTTCCGGATGATCCTAAATCATCCTCCATGTCTTCATCTTGATGTGAACACCTTATGGACCTAAATGTGTAGGTTCTTGTGCCCCGAAACTCATTTTAACCCGATTGATTCCAAAGGGGTCCAAACCAAACGGACCCTAAGGCCCAATTTAAGTTATAAGTTGGGAAATGAGGATTCATTTCCTCATTACCTTATGCCCAATGTAGGAGAGGAGAGAAATAGGAGAGGAAGGAAGAAGAAGAGGGTTGGAGGCCTACCTTGGTGCCTGCTACCGCCTTGTTGACGGAATCATTGCCTGAGGTAAGTACAACCTCCCATGCCACTCTCTCTTCATTTTGACCTAGATAAATCTAGGTATGGATATAATCTTGGTGTACACACTATGTTAAGTTGTAGGATGGGTGTTCTACCCTCCCGGTGTTGTTGCCAAGCTTGAACCAAGCTCGGTGAGCTCCGACAACATGTAATGCCAAAAGACCAACTAGGGTTTCGATTGTTCGATTGGTATATCTCCCAAACGGCTCAGTGGAATTGGGATTTTCTTGGCTTAGAATGTTGCTAGGAACATCACCTACAAACTCCATGGAATAAATCCCGACAATCGGGCCCAAGCTGAAAAGCCCCAAATTATTGGACTGCCTTGTGCCTCCACTGGGTCTATTTTTGATGGCATATTTTTAGTGGACATAGAGCCTTACGTGCTCTCTATCACCTCCACCAGAAACAGGTCTGATATTTTTGGTGAAAATGCCCTGTTTTCAGTGGTTGTTTCCGGTGACATTACTGTCATTAGGAGACAGTGTCTATACACTTTGTCGGTGACCTGTGTGGGTCCCTCCTGATTTTTTCGATGTGTACTAATCTATGATTCCATTCATGCCTAGGATAGTGATGTGCACGTCCCCTAAAGTCATGAAGTCAGAATTGATTTGATTGATCTATGGCCATACTTGAACCCTAAACCAAACAAAGATCAACAAGGTGAGGGATGGACTGTGTTTATTTTTTTTTAAATGTTTATTAATTATTTAATTTCTCACATGCTTAGAATTATATGTTTAATTGAAATTATCATTTTATGATCATGATATGAATTGTATGGAAATGTATGACGGGATCCGGTGTGGCCGAGGTGGTACTGGTACTGTGATCTCCGTGTGTTTGGATGGGTGTGTGTGTGAGACCGAATTTGGCATGGCCGAGGGGGTACTAGTGCCATGATTGCTGTATGCATGTTGCATTCATGCATTGATTATGTACATTAGAGTAGTTGTAGTCGCAGTTACACTTTGTGGCTAGGTCTCGCTGGTATCGTGTACCCTGGGACTACAATTGGAAATGGATACACTTCATGGCCGAGGTCTTACCGGTGTTACGTAGTCCATACTCGACTACTATTTGTATGCTAGATTAGGTAAACGATCTCAAGTTACACTTTGTGGCCAGGGTCTCTCTGGTATCGTGTACCCAGGACTGTATTTGGAGATGGATTACACTTTGTGGTCGAGGTCTCTCCGGTATCGTGTAATCCATACTAACTGTATCATTATGAAGGTATGTAGTATATATGTGGTTAGGTATCACTCCCTATGCTATGCACCCTTAGCAATAGGCGTTGAGGTGTTGGATAACCCATTGTGGTATGTTTGATGAGCCTTTCCGAAGTGCCACTCCCACGATACGATGTGATTGTTGTCGGAGGTAAGAACTTGTCTAACATGGCCAATGTGTTACTGGTGCCTTGAATGCTAGGAAGGAGTTATCAGGGGTTTGTTGGGTGACCCATGGATGCAGACGGGGACCGGTAGGCTTTTAATCATGGCTAGGGTTTGAATCGCTGCGTAGTCGATATCATTTCTGAGATGAGAGATACAACCTAATGCGCCGTAGTGGCATTTACCAGACTTAGTTTATATTGTTAGGTGGATAATAAACAAATGAACTGCATCATGAGAATCATGGACTATGTGTTTAATTTCCACAATCATGCATCATAAATTATTACTGCTATTATCTTGCTTAGATGTACTTGCCCCACCCCTCACTGAGGGAGTTGGAAAGCTCACCCCACGTATACACCCCTTTTTAGATGATGATGTAGGTACTATGGTGCCAATAACGGGTGACCCAGTATCTTCTAGGTCAAAGCATGGTATGAGCAACTGGTAGATGCCAGAAGCGGAGGAGCACGATCAAGACTATGCTTACGATTATTGTGCTTACGCTACACCATAAGATTGTACATCATCTTTCGATACTTTTGGATATAGTTGTGGATTGTATATTTTATTGAGATTATATTATATATCATGGGTGAATGTAATAGAATAACTTGGTTATTGCTATTATAATACCATTAGATTTTTTTCCATTTTATTTATAGTTTTGCTACTATACTCTAATTTCGCTACTTATATTGGTTTGTGTTGTGAGATTGTGAAAAATTTAAGGTATTGCTATCAGATCCTGGTAGATTGGTAAGACAGGTACGTGTCTTACTCACACCATTGGTATTCCTGATGATAAGTTGGGTCTGTCAGGAGTGGGGTGTGATAGCTATAGTATCAGAGCGCGATGCTCTTCCTTAACTCATAATCTCAGCCCAACCATGATTTTAGAGAAATTAGGATTAAATAAAAATCTCAAGACAATAATAATAAAAATTTACACAATTAGGAGACAAGTATAGGTGTTAAAGCAGTTTCATTATAATAGAGAATTTAAAAACATAGCTTAAACCTTCATAAGAAACATAAAGTACTGAAAGCAGGAAATCCTAACTAGCCTAAGTCTAGAAAATTAAACAACTGTAGCAAATGACATAATGTAAAAGTTCAACTACACCTAAAAACATCAAACTCAAATAAAGACATAAAAAGGGAAATTCTAAAAACTACAGTGGCGAACATGCCACTACTCTTGCTGCTACTGTTGGTGGTTCTGTCCTTAGCCCTGAGCCTAGTTTGGACCATGCGTTCCTGGAGGAGGCACCGGGATACCCAGATGGAAGACCATCACCTGCATCTATGCCTTTAGAGAGGCCACTCTATTTTCCATAAGACAATAGGTCCTGTTCATGCTCTCGAGGCTACTGTCCATGCTCCTCATCAGTGACATAATGGTATCCAGATGGGCCATAACATCGTTGAGACCGTAAGGCCTCGCACCTCTAGTGCTCTGAGATGTAGAAGCTACCATAGAACCTAAAGCCTAGGGATCAGGTGGTGGAGCCCCACTAGCCCCAGCAGCTTCTCCTTCTGCCCCACCAACATCACCGGCACCGCCACCCTCTACCTCCATAGGCTGCTTACCTTCTCCTGGAATAGGAGTCACCTCTCGTAGATCTATGGTCATGTTCCTTAGAGAATCTTGGTTGAAGTCTGTGACCTCTTCACGCAAGCGTGCCTCACCCTCCAAGTCCACCCTAAAGTGACGGAAGATGTCAGTCAATATCCTCCTATATCATAGGTTCCCTACTCGGCCATTCTGCCCTTCAGACCGAGTCACCATAGTCCACATTAGGAGGTAAGGTAGATGTATCCGTGCCCCCATGTACACACAGTATGTCACATAGGCTTGCAAGGCAGATACCTCATTATAATGTCCACAGGTGGGGAGGACATTCAGCTGAATCGCACGATAGACAACCTTTGGGGTAGCAAAATAGTTAACTGAACAACTCCATCCCTTGGCTTCCTTAGTCAGCATGCCATTGATCTCTTGTAAGGTGTCAGGACTCTGAAATTCATATGCTGGAGTTCGAGGTGGGCAGTATACTAGATCACCCGCATTGTTGATCATTAAAATATTTGCTAGCTGCCCCATGAGGAGATCTCCAACCCCTTCATATAGGAGGTGATCCACATCTCTTCGGTACCCTGGTTCACGCATTCCATGTTGGAGTAGAATAGCCTGACCAGGGTGGGGTAGTAGTATCGGTTGGGTTTTAGGATGCAGTACCACCTGATCTCCTCAAACCATTGACGAACATGGAACGCATGAAAGTCATTGGTCCTCACATATACTCCTGGGTCAACATTATGATGCTCAAAGAATTTCTGACAGTCTCGCTCAACCATAGAGCAGAACAGAATGGGGTTAAACTGCTCAGCGGCATCTTGCTCCTCTTGTATAAGAGCACGTCGAGTACGTACACGGCATCCAGACATCATTGTAAGATGATTCTAAGGATTTGGAATGGAAAAACCTAGTTAAATGGCTGTATGCAAAACTCACAGAGAAGAAAATCACAAAAACTAGGTTACAGAGAGAGAAAACATACCTTGGAGGCGAATGCGGTGCTGATCGATCATGAAATAGTGCAAGGAAGGTAGGGAATAGGTAGCAAAAGACTCCTTGGCTGTTTTCACAGCTTTCTCACAAGAGTGAATAGGGTTTTGTATGAATAAGCCAAGACCCGAGCCTATTTATGGCCGGTTTAGTGCCACCAAAAACAGCCCACTGGAAACACTGGGCATGCTTTCAGTGTCTATTTCTGATGAAGGGAAAAGTCAGATTTTGGGCTTTGTTTTGTCCATAAAAAATACCACTGATATTTTAGGTGGGTTAAACCATATTTCTGATGGTTTGAATCCCTGTTTCTGGTGGACTCATTTGAAAAATAAAACATGCTATTTTTCAAACCTAGGTTTTTATTTGGTTCCTTCGATGGTGTGCCTCTTTGGGATGTGTGAGTGATCGGATCCTAGTATGTGCGAACCCCACTTATGCATGCCCTAATCCTAATTTTGACTATAGTATATGTGTGGGACCCACTATGCATTCATGTGTTCCAATTACATGCAACCTTGTTTATGCATGTGCACTAATTGAATTCCTTCGCAGGAATCATGTCACGCCAAAACACCCGATCCCGATCCCAATCATGCTTGTTACCTTCTGCTTTCCCTACATGGAATCACGGTAGACCTTGTAATAGACCTTTGGCTCTGCCTATACTTACGGCCTAGGATGTGGCATCTATCATGAATAACATGATGCGAGAAGTGGAAGAAAGGTAAAAACAATTTATGGCTAGGATCGATAATAGAATCCAAGTGGCAATAGAAGCCCATAATGCACCACCCGCACCTCCTACTCCATTGGCACCCATTCTAATACCCACTGGATTGGCTACCCTTCAAACATCTTGTGGGTCACAAGTGTATGGGCATCTGCAAGATCCGATGCTAGAACAAGCTCAAGCCCATGTAGAGGCCTAGACAAACTTGAAAAAAATGATAGAGAAGTTTCAATGGCTTAGGCCCCCATATTTCTCCAAGATGGGGCAAGACCCATTATATCCATCAAAATGGATTGGTGGAATGGAGAAGGTTTTTAGACTGGTGGGCTGCACCGATGAGAAAAAATTTTATGTGCGGGCTGTCAGTTACAAAATGAAGCAGATGATTGGTGGAGTGCCACCGAGCCTATTGTCACACCCCGTTCGCACAGAACCAGACCGGTGACCGGGTTAACTCTGATTAACCCAAACCTGTCAGATCATCTCGAACAAGACTCAACCACAAAGATACAAAATCTAAGATAAATGTTCAAAAGTTCAGCGGAAGACTTAATTTACCTGTAAATACCCCAATATTTGATACCCAAATTGTAGCATATAGATAGATACATGTGGGCCCACAGGCATGATATTTACACAAAAAGAATAAGAATTCACGCATCAAGTACACAAAAAGGGGTCATCGGAAGAATCAAAAAGTAAAATTCGATGGCGCAATATCGTCCCAGACAGCCCTCGACATGCAATTCAGCTGCTCATACTCCTCGGAGACCCACCAATCCTAATCGGGAAACTCAACTGTGGGGCCCGACCCTTGACCTTCAGGCGGGTGACCTGTAAAATCATCTAAAAGAGGTGTACATGTGGGATGAGCTCACTAGCTCAGTAAGTGAAAAGAAGGACCACACAACAATCCACACAACAATCACATCCATATGCACTACATGCTATGCAATTCATTTTAAACCTCATCCACCTAAACATTACTAGGTCTTTGGTTTAATGCTACTACAACCACAGTGCGCGTATACTCTGGGTACGAGTCGCGAACTCCATCCCGCGATACGCCCATAGGGCTATCGGAGAGGGCCCACCGTGAGTACTCGAAAAAGTAAAGCATGCCGACTACCGGCTCTCAACGTAAAAGTAAATGACAGAAAGTAAAGGTGCTGACTCCAGCAATTTAAAAGCAGTACGATTGGCCCTCTTAAATATACCACCGAGGTTACCGACTGTCCTAATGACCAGCTAGGTGTATATCTATCCGCCACAGTGACCCGACACTTGTGACCACTGCTTCCCCTCAAGTGATAACCCAACACCTCAACCCTTGTTGGGAAGGGTCGTAGCACGGGAAGATGATAATCCTAAACCGCGTGCTCCTACATGACATAGTACGATTGTATAGTGCCACCGCATCCCATTCCACGGGCCACCAATGCACTCGTTTCCAAGCCAACTACGGCATCTAGTCTAATAATGCATTATGCACAGTGATTCCATCATTCATCACATAAGCACATTGATCATTTAGCATTGAGAAGGTAAAACACAACATACAGGTCATAATCATATGAGGATGACTAAGCTACACATAATTTGCATGGTGACATGGCTAGTCTAGATACAATTAAATGATGCCCAACAAGCCTTAAAATAAAGTCAAACGTCCTCTCCCCACTTACCTATTGTGTACAAAGACTCACGCCTGGTACGGGTGAGATCCGAAGCGAGAAAAGTAAATTTTTGTGAACCTATCATAAGTGAAGGGGGTTAGCATTTCACCACCTTGGGGTCAAAACTAATAAAATTTGATGATTAAATCATGTTTAGAATCATAAAAGAAGGTTGCACGTCCATTTTGGGTCTATTCGGACGTAAAAATCACGTTGGGGGCCTCTCGGGTGGGTCGGACAGCCCACCTATCACGACCCACCGGTGGAGACCGGTGGGTGGGTCGGCCCACCGATCGACCCACCAGTGGAGACTGAGGGGCGGTCATGATTGATGGGTAGGTCGGCCCACCGATCATGATCGACAAGCTGGTCGGCCCACCGGTCGGCCCACCGTGGGGTTTAGGGCTCGCTTCTCAAAGGCTGTTCGCCCATCGGTCTCAATTTCACTGTGAGGGCTAAAAATACCTTTTTTCCTGAAACTTTTTCCAACCTTTGGGGAATCAAATGGGGCCTTCCCAATCCCATTTTCCACACATTCAAGGTCTTATAAGATGATTCTAACCTAGATCTAAGTTAGATTTAAGGATTGAGAAGCCATCCTACCTTCTTTGCTCAAACACTTCTTTGAAAACCTCAAAATCACTTTTCAGCTCAAGAAATCACCAATGCTTCTCCAACCTTGTAAACACCTCTTCAAATCCTTCAAAATCAACACATAAACCCTCTATTAAACCTTAGATTCATCATCTCAAGTGGGATTTACAAGATCTCAAGAAACTCTCTCCAAATCAAGGGTTTTACTTGGGTTTGGTGAAAGTTTAAGAAACATAACCTTTGCTCACCTCCAATTGTAGAACTCATGCTGGGGATCACTCTTCCGATGTCGGAATGGGAAGATCAAACCTTGGCGCCGCTTAAATCCATTTCTTCTTCCCTGTTCTCTTTTCTCCCTTCTTTTCTCTCTCCTCTTTACTCTTCTCACCAACTCTTTAGTGTAATAAATGAGAAAATGAAAACACAATAAATGTTATTTATACCTTTTTAAAACATCTATTAACCACATGGGTGGGTCACTCAGGTGGGCGGATGCGCCCACCTGTGACTGCCCACCTGAGGGCCAAAAATTGGGCAACAAGTTGCATTTTGATGGAATTCGACTCTCGGCCTGTATCTCACTCTTGGCATAAGGTATATTATATGTATGCACTTTAGGATACAGCTACATACCAGCATTATCCATACATGGCCTTATGATACGTGCATGTGCACGGCTTGGTTACACCCGTCTCCTCTGGCACTGACTCGGACTTGTCTGGCCAACCTGTGTTCAAAGTCAGCCTTGCCATCATGGTCCATAAGGAACCAACCTTAACCCTCTCTGGTTCGGGTCCTGCATGGTTAAACCGGGTCAACCTTGTAATTAGACTGGGTTTAAAAAGTACGGTATCACATTTACCCTCCCCCTTTTTGAAAATTTCATCCTCAAAATTGGCGTACCTGGTTGTTTGAAAAGATGAGGATACTCGGCTTGGATTTCATCCTCTTTCTCCCAAGATGCTTCTTCAAGTGAATGATTAGCCCATCGCACCTTTACGAAGGAAATGGAGCGGTTGCGAAGGGTTTTCACTTTTCGGTCCAAGATTTCACCGATCGCTCGATAGGTCATATCGCTTAGATATTCTGGTTCCATGGGTAATACATGCGATGGATCATGAACGTATCGCTTCAGCATGGATATATGGAATACGTTATGAACATTCCCGAGAGAAGGTGGCAGAGCAAGCATGTAGGCTACTGAGCCAACCCGAGCTAAGATCTCGAATGGGCCAATGTATCTCGGGCTCCACTTACCCTTTCTATGGAATCTTTGCAACCCTTTAATAGGAGAAATTTTGAGAAACACCTTTTCTCCTGCTTGAAACTCAATGTCTTTCCTGCGGTTGTCTGCATAGCTCTTTTGACGTGACTGAGCTGCCTTAATCCTTTCTCGAATAACATCGACCTTGTCACAAGTCATCTGTATCATTTCAGGTCCTAACATTCGGCGTTCACCTACCTCATTCCAATACAGAGGAGTTCTACACTTCCTACCATATAATGCCTCATATGGAGCCATCCCAATTATAGCTTGGTAACTGTTGTTATAGACAAACTCCATAAGGGGTATATATTCTTCCCAACTACCACACATTTCCATTGTACATGCCCTGAGCATGTCCTCTAATATCTGTGTGGTTCGCTCCGACTGACCATCAGTCTGTGGGTGGAAAGCGGTACTCAAATTCAATTGTGATCCCAAAGCATACTGGAAGCTTTTCTAAAATCTGGAAGTGAACCTTAGGTCCCTATCTGACACAATGCTCACTGGCACTCTATGCAAGCGCACTATGTTATCCATATAAAGTTGTGCTAACTTGGCCATAGAGAACTTGGTCTTGATGGGAATGAAATGAGCAGTCTTAGTAAGCCGATCAACTAGTACCCATATTGCATCCATCCCCTTAGGTGTGCATGGTAGTCCAGTGACGAAGTCCATTGTAATCCTATCCCACTTCCAGTCTGGTACTGGGAGTGGCTGAAGAGTACCATAAGGTCGATGCCTCTCAGCCTTTATCTTTTGGCATGCAAGACAAGTCGAGACATACAGGGCTATTGTGATTCTCATGCTTGGCCACCAGTGATTTTGTTTAAGGTCCTTATACATCTTTGTACTTCCTGGGTGGAGTGAGCACTCGGAGCTATGTGCTTCCCGCACTATCTTGTCTTGTATATCCAAATCATCGAGCACACACAACCTACCTCGAAACAATAATGCCCCATCGCTGACTAAAACAAAATCAGGGTCGTTAATTGTTTGATCTTTAATCTTAACTCTGATCCACTGCAATTCAGGATCCAAAGGTTGTTTCATTATCACCTCTTGCCTAATAGACGGATGCACCAAAAGCCGCCAAAGGGTACAACAACCATTTAAGGTTTTCTAGTTGATGTTCAAGCTCTAAGGTTGCTCCTTCATATAAGAGGGTTTCATCCATTAGCGTCGCTTCTTGTACGAGTGGTGGGTTGACTGCTAAGTATGAGAGTGACACCGTCTGTGCCTTCCGACTCAACACATCTGCCATTACATTAGCCTTGCCAGGATGATACTGAATGTCGCAGTCATAATCCTTCATGAGCTCGAGCCATCTCCTCTGCCTCATGTTCAAATCTTTCTGGGTGAAAAAGTACTTAAGGCTTTTGTGATCACTGTATATCTCGCACTTCTCCCTATACAAATAATGTCTCCAAATCTTTAGGGCAAAAATGACTGTGGCTAGTTCCAAGTCATGAGTGGGGTAGTTCTTCTCATATTCCTTTAGTTGTCGGGATGCATACGCTATCACCTTACTGCGTTGCATAAGAACACAACCCAACCCAACCTTAGAAGCATCAGTGTAGACTGTCATTCCACCTGTGCCTTCAGGGACGGTCAACACAGGGGCCGACACCAACCTTTTCTTCAATTCCTGAAAACTCTTCTCACATTGCTCTACCCATTCAAATTTCACACCCTTTTTGGTTAACTTAGTCATTGGTGCTGAGATCCGAGTAAAATTCTCAATGAAGCGCCGGTAGTATCCAGCCAAACCCAAGAAACTTCTAATTTCAGTGACGTTCTTAGGGCTTTCCCACTCTACTACTGCTTTCACCTTATCAGGATCCACCTTGATTCCGGCCTCAGACACTACCTGTCCCAGGAATCCAACTTGCTCAAGCCAAAATTCACATTTCTTGTATTTGGCAAACAATTATTGTTCTCTCAGCCTCTGTAACACCATCCTCAGGTGTTGAGTGTGCTCTCTTCTCGTCTTAGAGTAGATCAAGATGTCATCAATAAAAATAATTACCCATTTATCAAGGACATCGTGAAATACTCGATTCATTAAATCCATGAATGCTGCCGGTGCATTGGTTAACCCAAAAGATAACACTAGGAACTCATAGTGACCATACCGAGTCCTGAACGCTGTCTTGGGTATGTCGTCGCCCTTTATCTTGAGCTGATAATAGCCTGATCTAAGGTCTATCTTTGAAAATACCTTTGCACCTTGTAGTTGGTCAAACAAATCATCAATGTGTGGCAATGGATACCGGTTCTTAATGGTTATCTTATTCAATTCCTGGTAATCGATGCACATACGCAAGCTGCCATCTTTCTTCTTGACAAACAATACTGGGGCACCCCAAGGTGAAACACTTGGGCAAATGAACCCCTTTTCCAATAATTCTTGCAACTGCATCTGTAACTCCTTCAATTCGGCTGGTGCCATCCTCAGATGGAGCTTTAGACATCGGAGCTGCTCCAGAATCAAGTCTATGGCAAATTCTAACTCTCTATCAGGCGGTAGATGCATCAGATCATCTGGAAAGACGTCGGGAAATTCTTTAACCACCTTTACCTTTTCTAGAGGTGTAACCTTTGCATCAATATCAAGTACCGACGCTAAGTAACCCTGACATCCACTTTCCAACAACTTTACCGCCTGAAGAGCGGAGACGAGGACCTTTCTAGCTTGTTTCATTTTATCTACTTGGTATACCAATTCTTTTCCTTCATCATCTATCACCCTAATTAATTTTTCAGCACACATCACATTAGCTCGATGGGCCGACAACCAATCCATGCCCAGTATAACGTCAAAATTCTGCATGTTGAATTTAATGAGATGTGCATCCAATTTCTTCCCACTGATTTCCACTAGGCACGGCCCATACACCTCCTTCAACTGTGTAACTTTTCCGGTAGGCATACTAACAATCATCCCATGATCTAGTGTCCTGGGTGACATACCAAGTTTCTCAGAAAATCTCTTAGGTATGAATGAGTGTGTAGCTCCTGAATCAAACAAGACATAGGCTGGTATACCTGATATAGGTAGAACACCTAGGGCAACAATGCATATAAGTACAACAGGTTATCAACATTTAGCATAAGGGAAATATTAAATTAGAATGTACCTGCTACCACTTCCGTGCTGGCCTAAGCTTCCTCAGCTGATAAGGCATACATTCTTCCTTGCAGTTGATTCCCCCGAGTTAAGGGAGGTCTGTACGCAGAGGGCTGATTGGAGGGTAAGGCTAGTCTGACCCGACAGTCTTTAGCATGGTACCCATAGGAATGGCAATTAAAGCAACGGATCTGTGACGCCAAAACTGGGGTGGGGCCCCTTTGTACCTGACCTGATGCGGATGGGGGATGGGGTGGCCTGGTGATTGTAGGCGCCGTACTAGTGTTTGGGCGAAAAGAAGTAGAGCCCGGACCACCAGCTGGGCGAGGAAAGTAGCCAGATGGCCTATAGGGCTGTCTGTATATAGGCCCAGAACTATACGACCTATGGTATACCTTGGATGAATTGCCCATGTCCAGAAATGGATTAGTCCTCTTCCACAATCTAGGTCTGAGGGACTGTTCTCCCTTCTGCTTATCTTCCATGGTTTTAGCCTTTTGCACAATCTGGCCATAATCTGTTAAATCTAAGACCTCGAGCACTGACCCAATAGATGCTTTTAATCCCTTCAGAAATCTTGCAGCCTTTTCTTCAACTGACCTCATATGCCTAGGGGCAAAATGGAACAAGCTTTCAAACTGCTGCTGATACTCAAGGATAGTCTTATTCCCTTGAGTTAAGGCCATGAATTCTGTCTCTTTATGGTCTCTGAAGCTACGAGGGTAATGGTTGGCCAGAAACAACTCCTTGAACTGCTCCCATGTGGGGTCCAGATGTGCGGCCAACAATATAGGCTTAGAGGCTTGCCACCAAGAGTTGGCTTCATTCTTGAGTTGCAGCCCCGCACAAATCAGCTTCTGTGCCTCAGTGCACTCAATGACCTCAAATATCTTTTCCAGCTCTTGGATCCACTGGTCCGGCTCTAGAGGATCACTTCCCACCTTAGAGAATATAGGTGGCAAGTTCCTCTTGAAAGATTCCACTACCCTTTACGTATTATTCATCGGCGGGTAATTGGGTGTATATGCCGTATAGTAAGGGTACGGAGGGGGCACCATATACGGAGGAATGCTGAGTGGCGGAATTGGAGGTGTACCTCTAGCTTGTGGCCCCATATCAGATCCTACATGTGGGTCTTGTTGCGTAATTATTCGGGGATGTTGACCGGGTTCAGGGAGGTCTAACTGTTGCTGTATAGCAGCCATAAATGCCTGCTGCTGCTGAAGCATTTGTTGCTGGAAGGCTTGTTGTGACTGCTGGATTATGGTTGCAACATCACCCGGAGTGATGACAGGTGGAGGATCCGGAAGTGTAGTCACAGATGGGTCCCCTTGGGCCACACCCTGACCAAAGGTTTCTTGAGGTTGTGGGAGTGGGGTTTGCCCCACAGAGTGGGACCTTCTAGGATTTGGTGGTCGACCGACCGGGCAAGGACCACGTGAGGTACCTCGTGCATTTCTACCGGATCTAGTACACACCATCGTGTCCTTGCACCTGGAACATACCATACACAAACATTGGTTAAGTACCTTAGAATTTACATCGGCACATAATCATATGCCAACACACGGGGTATTATAGTGTATGATGTCTTGCAACTAGCCACAGCTTAACCCCGAAAGTATTTTGCAAGTGCTTCGACAAGTAGGATGATGGTCCCACTTGACTTTTTTTTTTTTTTTAATATCCTATATATATAATACCTCCTTCTTTTTTTTGTGTTTTTCTCCCAACCGGCGGGCTGCCCACTGGCGGGCAGCTCTGGTTGGCCCACCAGTCCCGGCCGAGGCAGAAAACGAACAGGGCTTTTAAGCCCCTGTTCCTCTTTTTCTCCCATTTCTTCTCTTAGCTTATTTGGGGTGATTTTTTTTTTTTTTGAAAGGTTCTTGGCGCGTCCACTAGCGATTTCACTCAACGATTCCTGGATTTTTGGAAGATCCAAGCTCCTTTCACTCTCAAGTAAGTCTCTTCTCCCTTTCCCTTCTTAGAACATGTATTTTGGAGTTTGAATCCATTTATACTCCCCAAAGCTTGATCTTTTTCATGTTTCCTTCCATAGAACAATCATTCCATGAGAATATGATACTGTCCTTGTGCTTCATTCATAGTTTTGGGCTTTACCATCAAATCTATGAGAGAAAAACCCCAAACCGTGCCCTAATTTTTCCAATTTGGGGTTTTCTTCTATCTCTACCATTTTCTCCCCAACTAACAACTCAAATGAAATTCCCCATCCTTGATTTGCACTTACAATGTTGGAGAGATTATGGAAATTCGTATATGCTTGAAATCCCATCCCTTTCTCATGAAAATCCATTTCTTCTCCATGAAAACCCATCTCTTTTGTGTTGGGTTTCTTGAAAAACATTTCTAGGTTTCTATGATTCTTTTCACATCATTTCATACTTGTGGACAACTTAAATCTCTTTCATTCCTTGCACCTCAATGTCATAATAGATGATTTCTTGCATAACCTTGATTGTATAATGATAGGCATTTCATTCATAGACATGTAAGCTTCAAACTTTACACTATTATGGGACTTCATTTTCTTAGATTGAACTTGCACATTGAGAATTGGGTTTTTCCATCATTTCTCACTTTCCATGCCTTATACACCTTTGCTACGTTTCTATTTTACATTGCGCTAGTGGATATCATGTTTTGGGGGCTTCCTCCTCTTCATTTTTCCATGGTTATCCACTTCTCTTTCTATACTAATCCACATTATGTATTTAGGTGCATTTACATGTGCTTGCTCACCCATCTATTTGTTTCCTTTGTTATTCATCATCCTTACTTATCATTATTCCTTCTCTTTTCTTACTAGGATGTCTTCTCGCAAGGGCAAGGAACCTGCATCCTCTTCCAACCGACGTAGGGCCACAACTTCTAAGCGGAAAAGTGTAGGGACTAGTTCCCCAGCCCTTTGCACAAGGCGACAAGGACATGCCCCTATCGATCCTTTAGACTATGATAAGGGACTCTTTCGAAGTTTGGGGGCGGCAACCAATTGGCAGGCCTTTCTAAAGAGGTCTGTGATGATGGAGAAGACCATGGTAATCAGTGATTTCAACAAGATTCAACTCCAAGAGAGATTCATTGCACTGGGTTGGCAGTCCATCCTTAACATCGACCGTCCATGCTATGAACAACTGGTTCAAAGATTCTACTGCAATTTGGAGGTCTCTTACCAGTATGGGGAGTACTCCATTACTAGCATGGTGAAGGGGGTGAACATTCACTTGACGGTGGACACCCTTGCTAGTATTTTGACATTTTGTCAATTGGACATCAATTCTACAGTCCCCCAAGGAGTAAGCCCATGGGCCCGTCCTTAAGTTTGGAGACGCAGGACCACATTTACGAGACCATTTGTGGCAGCAAGGAGCAACCGAATTCCGAGACAACATTTTACCCAAAGGTTCGTGTATTTGCTCGCTTGGTTCAGTTTAATTTACTCCCTAGAGGAGGTCACCGGAACCAAGTAAGCTTCATGACGGCCTACATAGCCTTCTGCATCTATAAGGCCTTGGATGGAGGTGCTGAGCACTTATGCTTGCCCTACATCATACTTAAGACCATGGAGCATCATACCTCACATCCCGAGGATGGAGGTTTCCCATATGGTAGGATCCTCACTAGGATCTTTGAGTACTTTGGGGTGAATTTGAGTGGTGAGGAGGGAAAGACTCCAGCGGACAAATTTGACAGGGGAAACCTACTGAGGATGGGTCTCCAAGCTCTTATGGATGTACCTCAGAGAGCAGGAGCTCCAAGAGGCAGGGACAGGAGGAATGCCCATACGGAGGATGTTCCCATGGAGGAGGAAGTTAGTGAGGAGGATGAGGATTATGTTCCTCAGTTCGAGGAAGAGGACTTTCTGGACGAGGATATCCTTGAGGAGGAGCCTCTTGATTCGAGAGGTGCTGATCCTGACTTTACGAGGGCTATAGGCCCACAGCATAGAGCCCCACCACCTGAGAGTGGTGCCTTTGACTTTGAGAGTATGATGGCTACTATGAGGGCCTTGAAAGATGGGCAAGATCAGCTTCTGAGAAGACTAGATGAGAGTGCTACCAGAGAGGAAAATATCTTAGAAAGGCAGGCTACATTAGAGAGTTCCTTCCTAAGATTGGGCGAGGATTTGGACACAACGGCCAACGCTATTTCAGCAGATTTTTCCCGACTCCGGAGGGATGTACAACTAGTGAACTCAAGGTTTGATTACTACGACCGTTGGCTCAATGTTAGATTGAGACCTAGGAAGGATGGAGTAGTAGAGTTAGACGATGACGAGGGTCTTTGAGGACTTAGCTCACCCATTTACAGCAACTTTTTACTTGTCTCTATGTTGTTTATATTATTATATATTTTTTTTGTACTTTTCTCTGTAATTGGACTTGCTTGTGGGGTGTTATGTTTTGTTGGTGACTTGTGGTTAGTTTTGTATGCTTGATAACTTATTGTAATTTAGTTGTAGCATCATTAGTTAGACTTTATCAATTATGCTTATTGGTATATATATATGTTGTCTATCAGGTGCTTGTGTGTGAAAATTTTGAGAAATCTTGTTTTAGCATCGTTATGTTGCTGAAATTTCGTTAAATTCGTACTCGATGGGTTATGAAATCAAATAAAAAATCTTTTATTTTTTCTAAGTAAACCTTCTCTAATGCATGCCATGAAATGTAATAATTAAATGCAACCATTTTTTTTTCTTTCTTTAGCTTTTAACTCTTTAAAGTTTTTACATTTACCCAATCCCATTTCCTATTATAGATTCTATGGGGTCTAAATGGTATGCTGTGAGTGAATAGAGCATCACGCTCTGATACCACCGTAGTCACACCCCATTCGCACAGAACCGGACCAGTGACCGGGTTAACTCCGATTAACCCAAACCTGCCAGGATCATCTGATACAGTACCAAACCACAACATACACACATCTAAGATAAACGTTCAAAAGTTTAACGAAAGACTTAATTTACCTGTAAATACCCCAATATACTTGATACCCAAATTATAGTATATAGATAGATACATGTGGGCCCACAGGCATGATATTTACACAAAAAGAATAACAATTCATGCATCAAGTACACAAAAAGGGGTCATTGGAAGAATAAAAAAGTAAAAGTCTATCTGGCGCAATCTCGGTCCTCAAGATGACCCTCGACTGAATCTGTACCGTGCTCATACTCCTCGAGGACCCACCAATCCTCATCGAAAAACTCAACTGTGGGGCCCGACCCTTAACCTTCAGGCGGGTGACCTATAAAATCATCTAAAAGAGGTGTACACGTGGGATGAGCTCACTAGCTCAATAAGTGAAAAGAAGAACCACACAACAATCCACACAGCAATCACATCCATATGCACTACATGCTATGTAATTCATTTTAAACCTCATCCACCTAAACATTACTAGGTCTTCGGTTTAGTGCTACTACAACCACAGTGCACGTATACTCCAGGTACGAGTCGTGAGCTCCATCCCGTGATACGCCCATAGCGCTGTCGGAGAAGGCCCACCGTGAGTACTCAAAAAAGTAAAGCATGCCGACTACCGGCTCTCAACATAAAAGTAAATGATAGAAAGTAAAGGCGCTGACTCCAGTAATTTAAAAGCAGTACGATTGGCCCTTTTGAATATACCACAGAGGTTGCCGACTGTCCTAATGACCAGTCGGGCGTATGTCAATCCGCCACAGTGACCCAACACCCACGACCACTGCTCCCCTAAGTGATAACCCAACACCTCAACCCCTATTGGGAAGGATCGTAGCACGGAAAGATGATAATCCTAAACCGCGTGCTCCTACATGAATAGTATAATTGCATAGTGCCACCGCATCCCATTCCACAGGCCACCAATGCACTCGTTTTCAAACCGACTATGGCATCTAGTCTAATAATGCATCATGCACAGTGATTCCATCATTCATCACATAAGCACATCGATCATTTAGCATTGAGAAGGTAAAGCACAACATACATGTCATAATCATATAAGGATGACTAAGCTACACATAATTTGCATGGTGACATGGCTAGTCTAGATACAATTGAATGATGCCAAACAAGCCTTAAAATAAAGTCAAACGTCCTCTCCCCACTTACCTGTTGTATACAAAGACTCATGCTCGGTACGGGTGAGATCCGACGCGAGAAACGTAAATTTTTGTGAACCTATCATAAGTGAAGGAGGTTAGCATTTCACCACCTTGGGGTCAAACTAATAAGATTTGATGATTAAATCATGTTTAGAATCATAAAAGAAGGTTACACGTCCGTTTTGGGTCCATTCAGACGTAAAAATCACGTTAGGGGCCTCTCGGGTGGGTCGGACAGCCCACCTGTCACGGCACACCGGTCATCTCCGGTGGGCGGGTTGGCCCATCGGTCGGCCCACCGATCCTGGCTTGCCAGTGGGGACCGAAGGACGGTCATGACCAAAAGCAGGTCAGCCCACCGGTCAGCCCACCGAGCGGCCCACCAGTGGGGGCCGAGGGCCTGCCCTCTCGGTAAAAGGGGCCCTCAAGGGCCATTCGCCCATGGTCTCAACCCACGTGAGGCTAAAAATACCTTTTTCCCTGAAACTTTTCCCAACCTTTGGGGAATCAAATGGTGCATTTCTAATCCCATTTTCCACACATTCAAGGTCTTATAAGACAATTCTAACCTAGATCTAAGTTAGATTTAAGGATTGAGAAGCCATCCTACCTTCTTTGCTCAAGAACTTCTTTCAAAACCTCAAAATCACTTCTTAGCTCAAGAAATCACCAATGCTTCTCCAACCTTGTAAACACCTCTTCAAATCCTTCAAAATCAACACAGAAACCATCTATTAAACCTCAGATTCATCATCTCAAGTGCGATTTACAAGATCTCAAGAAACTCTTCCCAAATCAAGGGTTTTACTTGGGTTTGGTGAAAGTTTAAGAAACATAGCCTTTGCTCACCTCCAATTGTAGATCTCATGCTAGGGATCACTCTTTCGGTGTCAGAATGGGAAGATCAAACCTTGGCACCACTTAAATCCATTTCTTCTTCCTCTTCCTTCCCCTTTCTTCTTCCCCGTTCTCTTTTCTCCCTTCTTTTCTCTCTCCTCTTTACTCTTCTCACCAACTCTTTAGTGTAATAAATGAGAAAATGAAAACACAATAAATGTTATTTATACCTTTTTAAAACATCTATTAACCACATGGGTATGTCACTCAGGTGGGCGCATCCCACTTGAGTGACCGCCCACCTGAGAGTCGAAAATTGGCCAACAAGTGGGATTTTGATGGAATTCGACTCTCAGCCTGTATCTCACTCTTGGCACAAGGTATATTATACGTATGCGCTTTAGGATATGGTTACATACCAGTATTATCCGTACATGGCCTTATAATACGTGCATGTGCACGGCTTGGGTACACCCGTCTCCTCTGGCACTGACTCGGACTTGTTTGGCCAACCTGTGTTCAAAGTCACCCTTGCCATCATGGTCCATAAGGAACTAGCCTTAACCCTCTCTGGTTCGGATCCTGCATGGTTAAACCGGGTCAACCGTGTAATTAGGTCGGGTTAAAAAAGTAGGGTATCACACCTATTCTGAGAGCTTGTAACCCGAACCCTACTTGGCAGACTTCAAAGGGGCCTTCTTTGAGAACTATTTTCCAAAAAGCTTCTAGGATAGGAGAGAGAGTGAGTTCTCTCAGCTGCTTCAAGGTTTTCGGTCTGTGCTGGAGTATCAGCAACGCTTTGAGGAGCTATTCCATTTTGCTCCTGAGTATCTTAGAGGTGATAGAGCCAAGGTAAAGAAGTTTGAGAAAGGGTTAAGGCCAGGTATTAGGTCAACCATTGTGGGGTTAAAACTGTAAACCTATGCTGAGGTGTTCCAAGTGGCCAAGTCTATTGAAGACCGGCATAGGGATAATTACAAGGCTCAGTAAGGAATGGGAAAGAGGCCAATGGAATCTACTGATTCTAGAAGAGGCAGCAAACCTTTTCGAGTGCCTTATGTCAATGTAACTCTAGTGTAATTTAGGAGGCCTGATGCTAGTCAAACTTCCCAGCCCTCCCGATCTAGTGTTGTATCTCAGTCTTCGGGATTAAGCCTGAGATGCTTTCATTGTGATCAACCGGGCCACATGGCAAGGATATGCCCCCATCGAAGGCCAGGTGATGCACCCTACACTATACCACCTAGGCCCCAGTAGACATATTCAACCCCTAGGCCAATACAACCCCCTACAAGGCTAGAGACCATAGGGCAGAGTGTTTGCTATGACTGCAGAAGATGCTAAGGCTGCACCCGGTGTAGTGTCAGGTACATTATTGATATCATTATTGCCTGGATATATGTTATTTGACTCAGGAGCCTCACATTCGTTCATATCACCGGCATTTACGAAGAAGATGAGAATTCCACCTAAGGAATTGACTCAATGTTTGGCTATGAGCACCCCTACAGGAAGTGTGGTGGGTTTGAACTATGTTTATGAGCCTTGTCCAGTGACCATAAGTGATAATGGGTTGAATGCTCACTTGATCCAGTTGGATATGATCGACTTTGACGTGATTTTAGGAATGGACTGGTTATCCGCATATAGAGCCAGTGTGCTATATGCAAAGAAGGCTATCATTTTTAGACCTCATGATGATGATGAGTTTGTGTTCCAAGGGGATAAGCCCAAGAAACCCAAGAAAGTGATCATATCCACACTCCAGATGAAGAAGCTATTGGATAAGGGATGTCAAGGCTACTTAGTATCTGTGATAGATACTGAGATAGAGATAAGGCCATTGACTGAGCTAGATGTGGTGAGGGAATTTCCTAATGTATTCCCAAATGACTTGATAGGCTTGCCACTGGACTGAGAGACAGAGTTTGCTATAGACCTACTCCCCGGTTCGGCACTAGGGTCAAAGGCCCCTTATTGTATGGCCCCCACAGAGTTGAAGGAATTGCAGGTGCAACTTCAAGACCTCCTAAAGAAGGAATTCATTAGACCTAGTGTGTCTCCATGGGGAGCACCGATATTGTTTGTCAAGAAGAAAGATGGAAGTATGAGATTGTGCATCGACTACCAGGAGCTTAATAAGCTAACCATCAAGAACCAGTATCCTTTGCCAAGGATAGATGATTTATTTGATCAGTTATAGGGTGCCAAGGTGTTCTCCAAGATCAACCTTAGATCGGGCTACCACCAGCTCAAGATCAAAGATGATGGTGTCAGTAAGATAGCCTTTAGATCAAGGTATGGACATTACAAATTCTTAGTGATGTCATTCGGGTTGACTAATGCACTGGCTGCATTTATGGATTTGATGAACTGGGTATTCTAGGATGTCTTAAATAAGTTTGTGATAGTATTCATTGATGACATTTTGGTCTACTCCAAAAGTGCAGAGGAACATGTTGTTCACCTGAGATTAGTACTGCAACGGCTGAGAGAGAAGTAACTCTATGCCAAATTAAGTAAGTGCAAGTTTTGGTTGTCACAAGTGGCATTCCTAGGCCACATTGTTTCAACCAAGGGTATAGAGGTTGACCCAGGCAAAGTGAAGGCAGTTCTAGAATGGGAGACTCTCAAGAGTGTGACAGATATACGTAGTTTTCTGGGATTGGTCGGATAGTATAGGAGGTTTATCGAGAACTTCTCCTGCATTGCTATTCCGATGACCCGACTCACACGGAAGGGTGTAAAATTTGAGTGGTCTGATGCTTGTGAGAAAAGCTTCAAGGAGCTAAGACAAAAGTTGGTATCAACTCCAGTTTTGACTATTCTGACTAGTACAGGTGGTATGGTTGTTTATAGTGATGCCTCTAAATTGGGATTGGGTTGTGTATTGATGCAGCATGGGAAAGTCATTGCTTATGTATCTCATCAGTTGAAGGATTATGAGAAGAACTACCCAACCCATGAATTGGAGTTGGCAGCCGTGATTTTTGCATTGAAAGTCTAGAGACACTGCTTGTATGGTGAGAAGAGTGCGATCTTCAGTGACCATAAAAGCCTCAAGTACTTCTTCACCCAAAAGGAACTCAACATGAGGCAGAGGCATTGGTTAGAGATGATGAAGGATTATGATTGTACTATCCACTACCACCCAGGAAAGGCCAATGTGGTAGCTGATGCACTTAGTTGAAAATCCTAATCACTGACTCTTGCATCACTGACCACCCATGAGTATCTCCTAGAGGAGGCCAAGAAACTAGACTTGGAACTATTAGTAGAGGGTGTCACCGTGTCACTATCAGCATTGGTGGTACAACCTATTCTGGTGGATAGGATCACTACAGCTCAAGTTACTGATGTAGAGTTGTAGAAGCTGATAGCAGAATGCCAGGAAGGAACCCAAAAGGACCCAGATTTCTTTGTGAGTGAAAGTGGGATTCTCAAGTTCAAAGGAAGGTTATGTGTGCCCAGTGATGGTGATTTGAGAGACACAGTTTTGAGAGAGGCACAAAGCTCTCCATACTCCATTCACCCCGGCAGCACTAAAATGTACAAGGACCCCAAAGGCTTCTACTGGTGGAAAGGAATGAAGAATGATGTGGCCACACATGTGTCCAGATGCCTCACATGCCAGCAAGTCAAGGCTGAGAGGCAAAGGCCTCATGGGTTATTACAGTCCCTACCTATTATGGAGTGGAAATGGGAGAATATTACTATAGACTTCGCCACAGGCCTACCTTGTACATAGAAGGGTATGGATGCCATTTGGGTAGTTGTTGACCACTTGACTAAGGTAGCTCACTTTATCCCAATAAAGATCACATTTTCTATGGACAAGTTGGCCAAGTTTTATATTGATAACATCATCAGGTTGTATGGTGTACCAGTTAGTATCATCACTGATCAAGAACCCAGGTTCACTTCCAAGTTTTGGACCTATGTGTAGAAGGCCATGGTCACACAGTTGGCTTTCAGCACTGCCTTTCCCCTCGATCGTCAATCGGAGAGGACTATTTAGACATTGGAGGACCTACTCCGAGCATGTGCCTTGGATATGAGTTATAGTTGGAATGAACACATTTCCCTTGTTGAGTTCTCCTATAACAACAGTTATCAGGCCACCATCAGAATGTCCCCATTTGTGGCATAATATGGTAGGAAGTTCCAGACTCCACTCTATTGGGATGAGGTTGGTGAGCGGCATATTTTGGGTCCAGACTTGATACAGGCTACCAGTAAGAAGGTGAATGTGATAAAAGAAAGGATCAAGGCAGCTCAGTCCAGGCAGAAAAGCTATGTAGATGTTAGGAGGAAACATCTAGAGTTTGGTGTTAGAGACAAGGTCTTCTTATGGATCTCCCCAGTTAAAGGGGTGATGCGGTTTAACAAGAAGGGAAAGCTTAGTCTAAGGTTTATGGGACCGTATGATGTACTAGAGAGGATCGGACTGGTAGCTTACCGGATAGCCTTGTCACTAGAGTTGGAAGGTACACATGATGTCTTCCATGTTTCTATGTTGAGGAAGTACATTTCTAACCAGACTCACGTCTTGACTTACATACCTTGTGAGTTGGATGAGGACTTTGCCTATGTGGAGTATCCAGAGAAGATTGTTGATCGGAAGGACCATGTTCTTCACAACCTCACCGTTTCCTTCGTCAAGGTGAAATGGATGAACCACCCCGAACATGAAGCATCCTGGAAGCGAGAAGATGAAATGATGAAGCAGTATCTTGGATTGTTTGATTTGCCAGGTACGTTCAGTTTCGAGGATGAAATTCTTGTAAGGTGGGGGGGATGTTACACCCATGCCCTATTCCTGTCTAATTTGAACTGTTGTGATAGGCCATAGATCAGAGATCGAAAGTACGATCGGGTTTTGGTTCATGGCTACACATTACCGAAGGGGTAGAGATGACCCCACATATTTGTGCATTGCATGCCTATCTAAGTGGAGGGGATTCATACCTTTTGATCCTAAATGGTAAGTGACCCAACTCCCCACACTTGATTTCCGACATACATCACAACTGTCAAAAAGCCTTGGGTATGTCCGAGGGTAATCACCCGTGTGAGACCAACCATGGGACAGCAAGCTATCTTGACCACTGGAAACAAGCCATTGAAAGTAGCCTGGGCATGAATCCAATGCCTGTTTCTGATGGGTCCACAAGCTGCTATCAAGGTTTCGATGCCCGTGGGTCCCGCCATTTGCATTGTGAATGGTTTCAGATGATCCCAATCATCCTCCACACCTTTCTCTTGATGTGAACACCTTATGGACCTAAATGTACGGGTTCTCATGCCTCGAAACTCATTTTAACCCGATTGGTTCAAAAGGGGTCCAAACCAAATTGACCCTAAGACCCAACTTAAGTTATAAGTTGGGAAATAAGGATTCATTTCCTCATTTCCCTTGTGTCCAACGTATAAGAGAAGAGAAAGAGGAGAGGAAGGAAGAAGAAGAGGAAGAAGAAGAGAGTTGGAGGCCTACCTTGGTGCCAGCTGCCATGCCACTCGCACTCTTCATTTTGATAGATACAAAGCTAGTTATGGATAGAATCTTAGTGTACACACCATTTTAAGGTTGTAGGATGGGTGTTCTATCCTCCTGGTGTTGTTGTCGAGCTCGAACCAAGCCCGGTGAGCTCCGGCAACATGTAATGCCAAAAGACCCACTAGGATTTCGATCATTCGATCGACGTATCTCCCAAATAGCTTAGTGGAATTGGTATTTTCTTGGCTTAGAATGATGCTAGAAACATCCCCTACAAACTTCATAAAACAAATCCCAACAATCGGGCCTGAGCTGGAAAGCCCCAAATTATTGGACTACCCTATACCTCCATCGGAAATAGCCCTCTAGATCCACTGGGTCTGTTTCTGGTGGCATATTTCTAGTGGACATGGAGCCTTATGTGCTCTCTATCACCTCCACCAGAAACACGTCTAATATTTCCGATGGAAATACCTTGTTTTCGGTGGTTATTTTCGGTGACAATACTATCATTAGGAGATAGTGTCTATACACTTTGGGGGTGACCTGTGTGGGTCCCTCCCAATGTTTTCAGTGGTACTGATGTACGATTCCATTTATGTCTAGGATACTGATGCACATATGCCCCGAAGTCAGAATTGATTTGATTGATCGATGGCCTGACTTGAATCTTGAACCAAACAAAGACCAACAAGGTGAGGAATGGACTGTGTTTATTTTTTTTAAATGTTTATTAATTATTTAATTTCTCACATGCTTAGAATTATATGTTTAATTGAAATTGTCATTTTACGATCATGATATGAATTGTATGAAAATGTATGACGGGATCTGGTGTGGCCGAGGTGGTACCGGTACCATGATCTCTGTGTGTTTGGATGGGTGTGTGTGTGAGACCAAATCCGACGTGGCTGAGGTGGTACTAGTGCCGTGATTGCCGTATGCATGTTGCATTCATGCATTGATTATGTACATTAGAGTAGTTGTAGTCGCAGTTTCACTTTGTGGCCAGGTCTCGCTGGTATCGTGTACCCTGGGACTACAATTGGAAATGGATACACTTCATGGCCGAGGTCTTACCGGTGTTGCGTAGTCCATACTCGACTACTATTTGTATGCTAGATTAGGTAAACGGTCTCAAGTTACACTTTGTGGCCAGGGTCTCTCTGGTATCGTGTACCTAGGACTATATTTGGAGATGGATTACACTTTGTGGTCGAGGTCTCTCTGGTATCGTGTAATCCATACTAACTATATCATTATGAAGGTACGTAGTATATATGTGATTAGGTATCACTCCCTATGCTACGCACCCTTAGCAATAGGCGTTGAGGTGTTGGATAACCCATTGTGGTATGTTTGATGAGCCTTTCCGAAGTGCCACTCCCACGGTATGATGTGATTGTTACCGGAGGCAGGAACCTGTCCGATGTGGTCAATTTGTTACCGATGCTATGAGTGCCAGGAGGGGGTTATCAGGGGTTTGTTGGGTGACCTATGGACATATACGGGGATCGGCAGGCTTCTAATCATAGCTAGGGTTTGTATCGCTACGTAGTCGATGTCGTTTTCGAGATGAGGGATATAACCTAATGCACCATAGTAGCAATTACCAGACTTAGTTTGTATTGTTAGGTGAATAATAAACAAATGAACTGCATCACGAGCATCATGGACTATTTGTTTAATTTCTATAATCATGCATCATAAATTATTACTGCTATTATCTTACTTGGATGTGCTTGCCCCACCCCTCACTGAGCGAGTTGAAAAGCTCACCCCACATATACACCCCTTTTTAAATGATGATGCAGGTATTGTGGTGCCAATGGTAGGTGACCCAGTATCTTCTAGGTCAGAGTATGGTGTGAACGACTGGTGGATGCCAAAAGCGGAGGAGCATGATCAAGACTGTGCTTGTGATCACTGTGCTTATGCCGCACCATGAAATTGTACATTATCTTTCGATACTTTTGGATATAGTTGTGGATTGTATATTTTCTTGAAATTATATTATATGTCATGGATGAATGTAACAGAATAACTCGGTTATTGCTCTTATAATACCATTAGATGTTTTCCCATTTTATTTATAATTCCACTACTATACTTTTATTCCGCTGCTTATGTTGGTTTGTGTTGTGAGATTGTGAAAAAGTTAAGGTACTGCTATAAAGATCCTAGTACATTGATAAGACAGGTACGTGTCTTACTCGCACCGTTGGTATTCCTAATGGTAAGTTGGGTTTGTCGGGAGTGAGGTGTGACAGCGAAGGGGATGCCATCAACAATTCCCAAATGGAGAAATTTTCCTGGGATTTCTTGAGTTGAGCCAAGACTGGGTTCTCTTGCCCTTATAGTCTTTCCCACTTCTAGTTTCTATCACGTTGATTGATTTTTTCACAATAATCTTGGTGGGATAACTATCTTCATCATCACTGTTGGTTAGGGTGATTATCCCCATTATAGAATCATCTTCTTCTGATTCTCCTTCCCTGCTTGGGGTGGGAAGTCGAGGGCCTTCAAAAATATCCACAGCCCTGGCTCGTAGCTTTTTGACTGCATTGGAAAGCTGTTAGAATGCAGCGTCTACCGCCTCTGTGATTGTGTCATCTGGTTCTATTTCCTCCAGATCATCCAATTGCTCCCGGTAGTAAAGATCACTAATGGTTACTTCCCCTAAAATTTTGTCAATTTCTTCTATCCTTTCTTGCATTCTCAATGTGTTGGAATACACTTCACACAATTTTTCTTTCAACTCAAATGTGGACTACTGTTCATCCATATAAACTTGCGTCGACTCTCTAGATCCCCCCTCATTTTTTGAATCTGATGTAAAATCATCTCCCTCCATGCATAGGGAAGGGTAAATGACACTTATAGGATCAGCTATTAGGTCATCATTGCCAATAGCGTAGACTGAGAAACATGTCAGATGTTCTGGTGAGTAATATTCTAATTCATCATCATAATCATTATACCAAGGCCCTTGTGGTAGTCATCCCAGTCGGGATACCCATCGTCATCTTGAGAATCAGAGTCATCTCCATCCTTCTCATCTTCACTTTCATCCTTATCATCATCATCATTATCCTCTTCTTTGTTGATTTCACTCCCACTTGATTCTTCATCAGATTCCTTAAGACTATTAAATTCTCTAGCATCCAAACGCTCGTAGCATTCAGGGCATACAAACCAGAAGATTTCCATAGGGTTGGTCCTATCATTACTGGCCTAAATTTGGACCAGTCCTGACCCACCATCCATAGGGTTGGTCCTATGTGGATTGAGGAAGTGTATTCTTTGATCTGCTCCCCTATGGCCAATGTGGTTACTGCTCTGAGAAGATTAGTTGTAATCTCTTTAATTACCTCTGGATTGTCTTTTGAAGTTACAACAGGTTGAATTAGAGAAGTAGGATCACTCTCCTGGTCTTCCCCTAATGCATTTACTGACCCTGTTGATGAAGTCATCTTTGGGGAATCTGGTAGTGCAAGTATATCCTTCCAATCGTACCCGTCCTTCCATCCTTCTTTTGGGTTACACACTGAACCTTGAGAATGGGATTGGTATGAGGGTAATGAGGGATATGAATTGGGATGGTATGAAGATGATGTAATGTGAGAGGTAGGATATAAAGATTGGGGGTGATAGGATGAAGAGGTTACTCCACTTTGTTGGTGGGGGAAAGGTTAATGATATAGCGGAGGCTGATAATATGGCAAAGGCTGGTAATGTGGTGCAGTGGATTCTTCTGATGAGGAGGGATGGATGGGGGTAGTCAATCTTCTGACTCTTCCTCTGATGATTCTCTTCTTCTGGGGGTTCTTATGACTCCAGCCCTTTGACTCATGATTTTCCTATAAGCACGAGCATTCATATGATTCTTTCGAGCTCTAGGTATAATGAGTTAAGTGGGGTCACTCTCCATAGTTTTTTCATCAAGATTGTTGACATGATCAGGGAGTGGGTTGGTATTGACATTGGGAGGCTGCTTGATCTTGACCTCAATGGTTCCATTGTCTATCAAGTCCTGATTGCATACTGTAAACCCAAACATCTTTCAGTATTGTGCCCCTTCTAAGTGTGGTAGGCACAATACTCATGATACCTATACCAAGCTGGAGGAGGGTTACTGATCACTCTTGGAGCCACTATCCCTAGTAATCCTTGCTTCTTTAACTTTTTATATGTGGTTGTTATGGGTATTCCCAGATCAGAAAACTGCCTTCTTAGGCGAGGAGCCTTTTGGGAGGGTGCATTTGCTTGTATTATGAAGGGTTGTGAAGAGGTGGCTGGTGAGACTGACTACTGAATTGCACTCACCATATTAGTTTCTGAACCCTTTCCCCATCTAACTCGGGAGTTCTTGCTTGCATCTTGGGAGGATCTTTGATACTGGGCCTCACTCAGAATTCTATTCTTCACCCGTGTGCCGGTGACTATCAAGGCATCAAAAGTTTGCAAATGCTGATAGTGAAGAACATCATAATAGGGCTTTGACAAGTTCTCCATTAACATCTCTACCTGCTTTTACTTCTGAAGGCCTATTTGCCATCTTGGCAGCCTTGTCTCTAAATCTCATCAAGAAGGTGGTGAATCCTTCCTTAGGCTGCTACCTCAACTTCTTAAGCTCCCGATGTTTTACATCCACCTCTGTATTGTGGGAGTATTGTTTTGTGAAGGCCTTCACCACCGTCGCCCAATTCTGAGTTTGTGATGACTCTAACTGTGTGAGCCATCTCAGTGCTAGTCCCGATAGGGTTAACATGAAGGCTTACCCCATCTGGTTATCTGCAAGATGCCACGACTTGGCAATGCTGAGGAAGACCTTGAGATGAGCCTTGGGGTCTCCTGACCCATCAATTCTATCAGTCTACCACTTGAATTTTTTTGGAATTCTCACTCCAGAGAAGAAACTCATTTCCTCATAATCCACTGCTTGGCCTTCTGAGCCTTTTCCTGCTTGAATCATGCTCTCTAACTTCTCTAACTACTCTTTGAGCTTCTTTTCTTTCTCCGTTTCTAGAGGCTCAAAGCAAACGTGTGCTGTGAATTCCTCTTCTTCATCTTCGATCACTACCCTAGGAGGAGGGACCCTGGAATAGGCCCTTTGTTGACCAGTGGGATAGGTAGGTGAAGATCCTCTCTGATCGGTTGGCCAGACATGCTCCGGTTCTCATAAGTCAGCTCGAGAATTCCCACGATGACCTATAGCTCCATTCTGCTCCACATCTCCCACAGTCAGTGATGACTCATTCCTGGGATCAACTCTGGGAGGGTTCTAAAGTGTATACAGTATCTGAGCTATCCCTCTTTTGAATTCAGCCATTTCTGTCTGTAAGGTCTCCACCGAACGAACCCAGGCCTGTTTGGGTGTTTCCATGTTGGGTGGATCCATACTTACTAGGCTGTAATCACCTGGTAGTAGACAATCTCAAAGAGATGATAGAGATGATTCTGGATTTAGGTGAGCCAACTGATTACCCTGACATGTCCAAAGGGACCACGGAAAATACTTGAGATGTGGAATTGTGCCTGAACCAAAAGTGGTTTATTTTAGGATACTTGAATTCCCAACCCCTTGTTCATACATTCACTAAATTAACAAACGTTAATTCATCCAAGGTCAGTTTGCTAAATGGTAGAGGTGGATAGGGTTTGATGCTCTTGGTCCACCCAATGCCACAAGTGGGAAATTCATACAAATGGCTTGTTGAGAATATTCCCATAAGACATTTCATGTAATAAATTCATGCTTTCCTTGCTCTTTTCCCACTAGGTGTCCTTCCTCCTAATTTTCTCGGGGATTCTTGGGACTTGACGTGACTCTGGCAGGATTGCCCCTGAGTCACGTATCTGGACTTTTTCCTTAAGGAGGAGGGACACCTTTGATTCAAAACCCACTTTAGGAAAGTAATTATTTACGATGGGAATATAGTGTAGGAACATTCCTTTTCAAGACCGCAAACAAGTTCTACAATTAGCTTGTGGCGCTCCTAGCTTCTTCATCAATTTTGTACATGATGTGAGCATGCGGTGGATGTAATAGGACCGACAAGGCTTCCTTGATAGGATCTATATACGTAAGGTACGTGATCCTTTTGATATACCCGTAGGTATGAGATCAAGGGGATGACCTCCTTGCCCATTACTCGTGACTACACACGAGGTTAAGCAATTGGCCACGGGGTGGTGGAACCCTGAGTGATTGTGTGCAATAGTGTAATGTAGGATAACCATCATTCGATCTCAGAATGCTGTAAAGTGCTCGGACCTCCCCGAAGGTGCTGGCACAAATACGGACATCCTCACCGTTAGATGACGTATTCGATCTCAGAATGCTAGAAAGTGCACGGACCTTCCTGAGGGTGCTGGCACAAATACAACATCCTCGCCGTTTGATGATACCTTTCATTCTTGTATAGGAAGCAGGTATCATTTGCTATCAGAGTACTCTCTATGACATGCACTGACCTCCCCGACAGTGTGGGCATGACAGGGAGTCCCTCACCAAATGATTTCACTTTGAGCATGATGCATGATGCAGTTAGTGAATACAACTACAAACATGGGGTTACCCAAACATGTTTTCAAACAAATGTGGTGGAAACTTGCATTTAAAGGTAGCATCTAGTATCGAAAGTTTGACATTTATCCCCAGTGGAGTCGCCATTGTGAGGGTAGCGGCCAGAGATGGATGGGCTATGCATCCCCATCCTCTCTCCTCTCTCTCCCTTCACCTTTATATGAGGGGGAGGGGTTCAAGTCATGTGTGCTTCACTTGCAAGCCCCGCACCGTCATATCGCCGCTTGGAGATACATAGAGGCCTCTTTCGCAAGAGTGTAAAATTCATCATTTGAGACAGGGGTTTTGATGATAGTCCAATTTTGGGATCAGGATTATACAAATGGGGTTTGTAGTCACCACCTAGGTTTATGGGCCTAAGACTCAGGGGTGGGCCCGATTCCTGAGAAAAGGGCCCAAAATTTAGTCTGGTCCAGAGATTTGGGATAAGTGTCAGGTTATAGAGTTGGAAAGGTGTTAAGCACCCAATCTGCCCTATTCAACCTGTCTTCTTGCTTAGATGCTTGAGAATGAATATTTTTCATAATTATTACTATTCCACATGTATGGCTAAGTTATCACACATATATACATTAATTGAATATCTACTACATACACTAAGATAAGGTCTGCTTAAAGTCTACATTATGACAAGTTGGTTGAGAAATTATACTTGAACTTAAGCCCTATTTCAGGTCAAGAGGGGTGGGCCCCTAATTAGTACCGGCTCAGACTGTCTTTCATGTTCTCTTGGCTCAGGGGAAGATGGTCTTGACCTCTAAATTCCTTTCTTGAGAGATGTTGATTGTGATGGTATCCAGATAGAGTTCCGATTAGGAACGATCACTTTTGGATTTGGATTCAGACAGAGCTTCGGCTAGGGAAGGTTATTTCTGGATTTTGATTCGGACAGAGCTTTGGCTAGGGCTGAGGTGTCACTCTGACAGAGCTTCCGCTGGGGATAGGCTAAAGGAGGGCTAGGCTGAGGTGGCACTTTCGTAGAGCTTCCACTGGGAATGGCTATTTCTGAAAATATTTCAGGGACACTCGAACATAGGTTCGGCTAGGAAAGACTATTTCTGGGCTTAGGATGAGGTGGCACTTTGACAAAGCTTCCGATGGGGATAGACTAAGGGAGGGCTAGGCTGAGGTAGCACTTTGACAGAGCTTCCACTGGGAATGACTATTTATGAAAATATTTCGAGGACACTTGGACAGAGGTTCGGCTAGGAAAGGCTATTTCTGAAAGAAAAAGGGCTAACCTAGAAATGGATTGAAGAACTCCAAAGTCCCGAAGAACACTTTGAATATCCAACAAAGTTTCAGACCTTAACAAAGATCTCTTTGTAGACCCAAAGAACCTTAAAAAGGGGGGTTTTTATCTCAAGAATGCTCAAGAACGCTCAAGAACACTCAAGAGCACTCAAGAACACTCAAGGGAGGTGGCTCAAGAACATACTATTTTTGGCTAAAAACTGGATCTAACTAAGAAGTTGGATTGAAGATCTTTAAGATCTTGAAGAACACTTCGAAGATCCGAATGAGTTTTTAGATCTTGACAAAGATCGCTCCGAAGATCAGAAGAAAATCAAGAGGGGGGAGGGGAGGAAAATTTCACTCTGAAAGAGGATTCTAGTCTGTTGGTGTGTTTTTTTTCTAAGGGAGGGGGTATTTATAGTTTTTTTCAGCCAAATAGGAGAGGGGGAATCCCTTTATCCAGTGGATGAAAGGGAATCTCTTGCCAAAAGTGAAGAGATAGGATTTTTATCCAATGGGTAAAGGGGGGTTAAAGGCAAAAATGGGTGGGGAGGGCTTTTATCCAGTGGGTAAAAAGGGGTTTTCAGAAAAAAAATGGGAGGAGAGAAATTTTAGCATAGAAAAAGAAATTTTCAGAAAAGTAGGAGGAGAGAGATTTTAGCCAAAAAGGTAATTTTTAAAAAAGCGAGAGGAGAGAGAAGGTTTAGCCGAAAAAAGTAGTTTTCAGAAAAGCAGGAGGAGAGAGAAATTTTAGTAGAAAAAAGTAGTTTTTGAAAAAGAGGGAGAGAGAAAGTTTAGCTAGAAAAGGCAGTTTTTTAAAAAGCGGGAGGAGAGAGAAGTTTTAGTCAAAATAGGTAGTTTTCGGAAAAGCAGGAGGAAAGAGAAGGTTTAGCCAAAAAAGGCAATTTTTAAAAAATCAAGAGGAGAGAGAAAGTTTAATCAAAAATGGTAGTTTTTAGAAAAGCAGGAGGAGAGAGAAGTTTTAGCTGGAAAAGGTAGTTTTTTGAAAAGCGGGAGGAGAGAGAAAGTTTAGCTAAAAAAGGTAATTTTTAAAAAAGGAGGAGAGAGAAAGTTTAGCTGAAAAAGGTAGTTTTTGAAAAAGCGAGAGGAGAGAGAAGGTTTAGCCAGAAAAGGCAATTTTTAGAAAAAAGAGAGGAGAGAGAAAGTTTAGCCAGAAAAGGTAGTTTTCAGAAAAGGGAGAGGAGAGAGAAAGTTTAGGCAAGGGATGCGGGTCATGGCACAGGTGCACAAATGCATAGGTGTGCGGGTAATGTGCACATTGGGTGCATGCACACGCAGGTGTGCCGGCAATATGCACGGTGTGCGGGCCACCTGTCCATGGTGCTGGCATAGTGTGCACGACCATGTAAGCAAGGTGTGCATGGCATGCGGTAAGGGCATGCACAGCATGCGGCGGGGGCGCACACACTGTGGCGGGGGCATTCACACTGTGTAGCTAGGGCACACACACGTGCATCGGGGTGCACACCTTGTCTTGTGAGGGACGCATGCGTCGCAGAGGACACGCACGCGTGCTGGGGGCAAGCATGTGTGTGGCAGGGGTGTGCAGGGGGTGTGCAGGGCTATGTGCTTGGCTGTGTGCATGGCTGTGGGGCTGTGTACATGGCTGTGTGCATGGCATGGCTGCGTGTATGTGCTGCATCCCATGGGCAACGAGCACTCATGAGGGCTGGCCTGTTGGACAGAGCATGCAGCGCACATACAAATATGGGTTTTTCCAATGATGTTTATTGGAGACCCGTCGGTCCGATTTTGGTATCACATTATCAGAATCATATTTTTGAGTACCATTCATCTGTACTGTCATCTTGACCCGATTCCTTCATATATGAAAAGCCAAAATTGAACCCCTTCCCTCCCGTGCAGGGATTTCTAGGGTTTCAGACCTGGGAGTGTTTCGGGGTTATCTGGGTTGGTAGGAGATGAATTTTAGGGTGTTTGGGTTAGGTGAGGGATTTTTCCACGTTTCTACCTAGACTGTCCATGTGTGCGGCATATGTGCAGGAAGGCATGATTTTCTGGGGATGATTGCTGGAGATCCGTCGACCCAATTTTGACGTATCATATATCGTCAAAATCGTGTTTCTGAGTACTATTTATTTGCTTGGTCATCTTGACCATATTCCTTCATATATGAAAAGTCAAAATTATACCTTCCTCTCTCCTATGCAGGGATTCTAGGGTTTCGAATAGGGAATGTTTCCAACAACATCTTTGTCGATCAGAAGCTAGAAGTCACGCCCAAGATCCATATTTCATCATAGCCTGAGGAGGGTGACAAAATTAGGTGTCTACACCTAGCCCTCCCTTAGCCTATCCCCAGCAGAAGCTCTGCCAGAGTGCCACCTCAGCCTAGCCCTCCCCTAGCCTATTCCTAGTGGAAGCTCTACCTGAGTGCCACCTCATCCTAAGCCAGGAAATAGCCTTCCCTAGCTAAAGCTCTGTCCAAATCCAAATCCAAAAATAGCCTTCCTTAGCCAAAGCTCTGTCTGAATCTAAATCCGAAAGCAATCGTTCCCAACTAGAACCTTGTCCGAATACCATCACAATCAGCATCTCTCAAGAAAGGAAGTTGGAGGTCAAGACCAACTTCCCCTGAGCCAGGAGAAACACAAAAAAATAGTCTGAGCCAGTACTAATCAGGGGCCCACCCCTCTTGACCTGAAATAGGGGTTAAGTTCAAGTATAATTTCTCAATCAACTTGTCATAATGTAGACTTTATATAGACCTTGTTTTAGAGTATATAGTAGTTTAAATTCAATCAATATATATATGTGTGATAGCTTAGCCATGTATGTGGAATAGTAATAATTGTGAAAAATGTTCGTTCTTAAGCATCTAGTAGGAAGACCAGTTGAACTGGGTAGATTGGGTGCCTAACACCTTCCCAATTCTACAACCTGACACTTACCCTAAATCTTTGGACCAGACCAACGTTCGGGCCCTTTTCTCAGGAATTGGGCCCACCCCCAGGTCCTAGGCCCATAACCCTAGGTGGTGGCTCCAAACTCCTTTTGTATGATCTTGATCCCTGTATAGGACCATCATCAAACCACCATCTCAAATGACGAATTTCACTCTTGCTAAATAGGTCCCCACGTATCTCCAAGTGGTGATACAGTGGCGCGGGGCCCGCAAGCAAAGCACACATGACACGAACCCCTCCCCTCACATGAAAGAGAAAGAGAGGAGAGAGGATGGGATGCAAGTCCATTTCTGACCGCTACCCTCATAATAGGCCCAGACGACACATTCGCAGAGGCAGTAGACGCTATATTCCAACAGCTTTCTAATACAGTTAAAAAGTTGTGAGCTAGGGTTGTGTATTGTGGAGGACCTCGACTTCCCACCCTAAGAAAGGATGGAGAATCAGAAGAAGAGGATGATCCCATGGTAGAGATAATCACCATAACAAATAGTGATGATGAAGACTGTTATCCCATCGAGATTATTGTAAAGAAACCTGTCATGGAAACTAAAAGTGGAAAAGACTACAAGGGCAAGGCTCTAACTGTGGAACAGTCAAGGACTAATGAGGCTGGAAATAGCAGCGTAAAGAAAGAGCCAGAGAACCCAGTCTTGGCTCAACTTAAGAACTCCCAAGCGAATATCTCAATTTGGGGATTGTTGATGGCGTCCCCTACACACCGTGAAGCAGTCTTGAAGTCTCTCACCAATGTACAGGTGCCGATCAAGATAAATCCAGCACATCTCGCACATATAGTAGGGGCAACATATGCGGTGCAATCCTTGATGTTCTCAGATTCAGAGCTTCCCAAAGGGGTCCAGCACAATCAAGCTCTTGACATCACGGTAGAATGTCTTGATAATGTGGTCCTTAGGTTCTTATTGACAACGAGTCCGCTTTGAATGTGCTACCATTGAGATCGGCAAAGAGTATTGGCATCAACCTGGAAGAAATGAGGCTGACTACCCTAACCATATGGGCATATGACAATACTAAGAGGAATATCCTTGGCATTCTTACCCTTGCCATAAAGATTGGCCTAGTGAAGTTTGATATTGATTCCCAAGTCATTGATATACCAGCAGCTTTTAACATGCTCTTGGGAAGCCCTTGGTTGCATCCTGCGAAGGCAGTGTCCTCTAGTCTCTATCAAAAAATGAAGTTCATTCATGAAGGAAAGGTGATCACAGTAGCCGGAGATCCCGAGGTGGTTAACACCTTGGCCAATATTGAAAATGAGGAAGAACAAGACCAGAAAGTCCAACTAAGTGGTTTTGAATTAGACACAACTTGTGCAACCATTGCCAAAGAAGTTCCAAAGGAGGAAATCCTAGCTAACTATAAAGCCATCTAGAGTCCGCCAGTAAATCAAATGCTGAAGAATATGTAATATTTTCCTCGCATGGGGCTAGGGAAATATCATCAAAGAGTTCCAAAGCAGTCTAGTTTGGCAGTGAAAAAAGGAAAGAATGGTCTCGGGTACACTCCTCTGACCACCAAAGGGAAGAAAGTGTTGAGGATGACTAGGAAGACCTCTGTCTCTTACTACCTACTCTCAATGGGTATTTTGTAAAAGAAGGAGAGGATTTCGCTTTCTGTGGAAATGTAGAGCCATAGTTTGATGAAACTGCCGCAAAGATGCAACCAGGATTTGAAGTGTTTTTCTAAGACGAGTTCAACTGGGTGACTCATGAAGTGGAACAACAGAAAATGCTAGTCAAAGAAAGTGATCAAGATAGTTGCATCACTGGGATAGCAAAAATCGCACTGATTGAGATTAGGTCTTCCTCTGGCGACCCTACAACATTAATCCAATTAAAGGAGGACCAAGTCCTTAAGTCCTTCTAAAAAGAGAATAGGAAAAGAAGATAAGGCTCACCTGGAGTCTACCGCTTCCTATTGATTTGAAAAGCTGCATTTACTCCTCCCTACAAGAAACCAAGAGCCCGAGAGCTACATGAGCTTAAGCCTCGTCCTTTTAGAGGAAGAAGTGCATATGCAAAACAAATAAGAGCATAAAGGATGATGGTTTGCATTTACTATGCCCGAATCAACTGCAATGGGAAGGTCCGTGAAGGTGGTCAAAGATGTGACCGAGGCACCGGGATGGCATCCCTTAACAGGCTTGAAAAGATGGACTTCATAGAAAGACGATTGAGCAGTCTCCACTAATCTTCACCCCTCAGAAAGTTTGGCTTCCTAGAACATGAGATTGACCAGCTGGTATTCGCAAAGAAGCCAGCACCTATCCTGAAGAACCATTGCATCACTGAAGAAATAGCAGTAACTTTTTCAGAAGGAGAAGAAGTCCCTTTGCCACACCTCCTCATCCATCAAGCCACTGAACAGCTTTTGAACTGGACAAGCATTAGAGAAAACTTCAAGTTTGCTCATGCTATTGAGTCAACCGGCCTAAATACTCCTGGAAAAAGCATTAAGCCAGTTATCAAGTCTATAGTCAAGTCTGTTGTTTATGATTTTGTGTCGGCCGGCCCTCTAGAGGAGAGTCCAGAGTCCTTGTGTGTCGAGTTTGTTACTCCTTTCATGAATGAAATTTCTGATTCCGAGTATGACTTACCTCCTTTTTCTGATGATGATCTTAATAAATATCAAGAATCAATAAAACAATGCAAATCAAAGAAAGCCCAACCCATCCATGAGGATACTTGGGTTATTAATTTAGGAACCGACCAATGCCTTCGAGAGGTAAAAATTGGCACTACCCTTGATAACAAAGAAGCAGAACAGATGATTAGTCTTTTGAAGGAATTTGCCAAGGTCTTTACTTGGTCTTATGAGGATATGCCTGATATCGACGCCAACATAGTGCAACATCGATTGCTAACCTACCCTGGTGCAAAATTGGTAAAGTAAAAACTCCAAAGAATGCAGCCAGAATAGAGTGAGAAGATCAAAGAAGAAGTTGTGAAGCAGTGGAATGTAGGGTTTCTACAAGTGGTGAAGTACCCCCAATGGTTGGCCAATATTGTACCAGTACCGAAGAAAGATGGCAAGGTACGAATGTGCGTGGACTTCCGACATCTTAACAAAGTGAGCCTAAAGATGACTTCCCATTATCTCACATTGATGTACTGGTGGATAATACGGTGGGGCATGCTTTATTATCATTTATGGATGGATTCTCAGGATACAACCAAATAAGTATGCACACAGAAGATCGTGGGAAGACAGCTATCACCACTCCATAGGGAACCTATTGTTATAAGGTGATGCCTTTTGGACTGAAGAATGCAAGGGTAACTTATCAAAGAGCAGCTATGACCATATTGCATGACATGATGAACAAAGATGTGGAAGTCTATGTGGATGACATGATAGTAAAGTCAAAAGATCGGCAGGGATATATTCCCATGTTAATACGTTTCTTTGAAAGAATCAAGAAATATCAGCTGAAGTTGAACCCTCGGAAGTGTGTATTTGGGGCAATAGTGGAAAATTTGTTAGTATTCTTGGTGAGTGAGAGAGGCATTGAAGTCGACCCTATCAAGATTAAAGCAATTAAAGAAATGCCCACACCTCGGACTGAGAAGCAAATACAAGGATTTCTGGGTCACATCCAGTATATTAGTAGATTCATAGCTCAATTGACTACAATTTGTAAACCAATTTTCAAGCTACTGAAGAAGGATCAGCCCATGGAATGGAATGACCAATGCCAACAAGCTTTTGATAAAATCAAGGGATACCTTATGAATCCATCAGTATTGACACCACTGGTGGAAGGAGAACCACTTCTATTGTATGTATCCATGGGAGAATATTCCATGGGCTCATTGATAGCACAGAAGGAGATAGAAAAGAGGGCAGAACATGCCATATATTACCTTAGCAAGAAGTTCCTAGAATATGAGACACGGTACACATTTTGGAAAGAACTTGTGCTGTGTTGATTTGGGTAATGAAAAGGTTGCGACACTATATGCTTTCCTATCCGGTGCACTTGATTTCAAGGATGGATCCCATAAAATATCTCTTCGAGAAACCATCCCTAACCTGAAGGATGGCTCGTTGTTGCTCTTACTATCAAAGTTTGACATCACCTATGTAATCCAGAAATCTATCAAGGGGCAGGCCATAGCCGATCATTTGGCTGCCCACCCTATAGAAGATGGAAGATCCTTGGATAATGCCTTTCTCAATGAAGGAATCATCGCAATAGAGGAAGAACACACAGTTAATGAATGGCAATTATTCTTTGATGGAGCAGCCAATCAGAAGGGATGTGGTGCGGGAATATTGCTTATCACTCGTGATGGCCTTTATTTGCCTTCATCATTCCACCTCGATTTCCCTATACCAACAATATTGCCTAATATGAAGCTTGTGCTTTGGGGCTCAAAACTGCTTTGACCATTAGAGTGAAAAGGATCAAGGTTTACGGTGATTCATCCATCGTCATCTGCCAGACACAGGGAAAGTGAAAAACTAGAGATGAAAATTTGAAGCCATATCAAGAACATCTGGAAGAGGTGATTGGACACTTTGAGAAGATCTCATTCGAATACTTCCAAAGAGATGACAATAGGTTTGCTGATGCCCTTGCAACCTTAGCTTCCATGATAGAATGCAACCCTATAGCTAGGGTTTGACCATTCTTGGTGGAACAAAGAAGTAAGCCCATCTATCAAAATTCAGTGAACTCTCTCACTGTGGATGGTTGGTCTTGGTTCGCTCACATAGTGGATTTTATCAGGGAAAGGAAGTACTCAATTGAAGCAACTGACAGAGAAAAGAAGTTTCTGAGAAGGTATGCCACCTAATTTATTTCTCAAGAGGATCTGTTATACAAGAGATCCTATAACGGAATATAGTTGTTGTGTGTAGATTAGGAGCAAGCTACCACCATCATAGAGGAAATTCATCAAGGTCTTTATGGACCCCACATGAATGCTATGATGTTATCTAAGAAGATCCTTAGACTAGTGATGAGCACATTTATGTGTGAAATCTTAGGTAGTATAGCATGCATTTTACATATTTAGAATGGAGCTACCTTGGGTTTTACTCTCTTTTTACAGGTTTTGTGTTTTAAAGACCTTAAGCATTATCGAGCATCATATCTCTCCAACAACAGCTACCTAGTGTAGTTGGTGAGCTATGGTGTGCAAAATCCCTTGCTCACCAGGAGGTCTCAAGTTCAAATCTTATGGTTGCCTTTTTATTGGAGAATTTTGTTGAAGATTTCCTACTTTTCACTCACTTAAAGCACTAAGGGCATGAGGGGATTTCCACATCAAATTTGAAGATTGTCCATCTTCAAAGCAACGAAAATTGTGGGAGGGATTTCTTGCGCAAGAAGAGAAAAAAAGAAAAGAAAAAAAAGGAGAAATAAATCTTGTCCAAATCTTCTTTTTCCTCCACATCATCACCAGAAGATTCTCCAAATCATACAAAGCAAGAAGAAAAATCATCCCAAAGGAAAGAAAAATCGGCCAACAAGGTTGCATAAGATTTGAAGAGAGGAGAAAAAGAAGAGAAAAAGAAAATAAGTAAAAAAGTTAAAAGAAATTTCTCCAAGTTTATTTCTCTCTTCTCTCTCCTCCACCTTAGCACTTTGGTCTCAAAAGATCTCACCTACCAATTGTGGATTTTCCCCTTTCAAGAAAGAGAAATTTGTTACCCTACTTTCCCATTCCCTATAAATACAATTCATGCAAGAGGAGGGGAGACACTTCATTCTTCTTCGAGGGTTTTTTTTTAGTTGCTCTCTCTTTCACTCTCTTTAGTTTTAGTTTTTCTTTGTTTTTTCTTTAATCACTTTTATAATAGCTTTTTTATTTCAATTAATGTAAGCACTCTTTTATTTTTATTCAGCCTTTTATGTTTATGATTTATGCAATTGAGTTGTAAGTTTCAAGTTATAGTTCTAGGCTTAGATCTAGGTAACAAGATCACGAGCCGTGGAGCATCTCTTTTTCAAATTCAGTTTTTTTTTCAAGCTTTGTTTTCTCTAGGCCTAAAAATTTCAGATTTGGTTCATTTTAGATATGGTTTTTAGGGTTGGCAGTATCTCAAATAGCCCAAGCTTTCAAGTTCAAGTGTTGATTTAGGTAGGTAAGCTTCTTCAATAGTCTTCTCTCCCCCCTCTCATTCCTCTTCTGTCTACCATTTCTTTCTTAATTTAGGATTTTAATTTTAATTGTTACATTATTGCTTTCCCTTTTCCCTAAGGTTCATGGCTAGTGTATGTGTTGGCTTTGCCCCTCCTAGCTATAGAACCATCATTTTATTATTTTTATATTAATTGTCTCCCTTTCCCCAAAGCCAAGTAGATTAACCCTTGTAAGAGTGACTCTCTGGTCAAGTAGGGAAGCTCATATTATGATGCATCCCTCGGGCTAAGTAGAGAAACTTACTTGTGAGCCTCTCTCTAGCTTTATCCCCTTTCTTTTACTTCATTTTTATTTTAACATTTTTTCCTTATTGCTTTTTAATTGCAGGGGTTTTTTATTTTCAATTATTTATTTATTTAATTTTAATTGTATAGCTTGCATATTTAAATTCTTAGATGACAAATGGTTAGGACGTTATTTTAGATACATATGTTTAGTATAATAGTTAGAATTAGATCACAATCATTAATCGGTTCACTTTCGCATTATTAAAAGAAGCCAAAAATAAAGTGGCTACTCTCTCTGTGTTTGACCCGTAGCTACACTGATACGTACGCTTGCAGTTACACATTTTAAAATCTCAAACAAGTTTTTAGTTCCATTGCCGGAGTGATAGTTCCATGTTATTTTCGCTTTCTTTTCATAAATCGGAGTGTTTTGTTTGCTTTGTTTTGTTTTTATTTTTCTTTTATTGAATTCCTGAGAAGAATAACTTGCAATAATAGTTGTATCGGTGGAGGTCACCAAGCCTCATAATATTATAAATATAGGTTTTGCCCTGTAGCAGTACCTCAGGAATTGACCTGGGCAACCCCGGATCCCTGCAGGTAAGCTCCCAAAAAAAAAAAAACTAAAAAAAAAGTATTTCTTTCCATTCTTTTGTGCTTGTCTTACTCTAGTTGTGGTTAGTTTTCTGTTGCATGAGTGTTAGGTGGGTACGTAATACTAAGAATTGGTTAGAAAAAAGAGATCCAATAAGTAGTGACTCTATACATTTGCTCTCTTTAAAACCTTTCAATATGGAAAACCAACAACAAAACCTTCCACCTAAATCTCTGAAAGATAGGTTCTACCCTGCTAGAACAGCTCAATCTTCTTGCATAATTTTACCACAAGCCCAGGACAATAATTTTGAGCTTAAATCTCAATACATCACTATGTTGCCCCACTTCCATGGGCTGACCTCTGAGGATGCATATCTATTTCTAAGGGAATTTGAAGAGGTATATGTTCTAATTAAGATTCAATAACTCTCTGATGATGCTGTTAAGTTAGGTTCATCACTTTTGCATTAAAAGAATAAGCTAAGAAGTGATTCTATGGGTTACCCACAAACTCCATAACCACATGGGAGAAATTCATAGTTGCCTTCCTCAAGAAGTTTTTCCCAACTCACAAGACCAATAAGCTTAGAAGTGATATCCTTCAGTGTAGGCAAATCCTAGTAAGTCCTTTTCCAAACTTATGGAGAGATTTAAGGATCTACTCCAATAATGCCCTCACCATGGCCTAGACTTATGGCATTTATGTCAAATAATTTATAAGGATATTGATTATCCATTTATGTCAAATAATTTAGAGTCTATGTGCCCTAAGAGATTCACATCCTTTATAGATGAAGGAAAGGCATGAAAATTCTTACTTGGCTTAGCTGACAAAACCCGTGAGTGGGAATCAACCCAAAAGAGTGAAAAAATCATAGGAGGGAAAGGATATTTTGTGGATAGGATAGTAGCTATGGAAGCCCATTTGGGTAGCCTAATCAAAAGGATTGGGGCTATTGTTTTAGAGAGCCATCATCAGTCAATTTAGTTAAGATTTATGCTTGGTGCCAGTCCCCTGGACATGTTATAGAAAAATGCCCCAACACCTCTGGAGGCACTCCCAATGAAAGTGTGAATGCCTTATATCAGAATAATCTATGTAGTAACACTTACAATCCAGGACTGAGAAATCACCCAAATTTCTCCTAGAACCAGAGCAACCAAACAGGGCTTTCCAATTTTCATAATCAATGTCAACTAGACCCCAAAGGCCTCCCTTTGTACAATAATCTTTTTCCCAAAATACTTTTCCTAGGCCAAATGTAGGACCTCAGACTAGTTTTCCTAGGGCTTCTCTCCTATCATCTTATCAGAAACCCCCTGGGTTTACCAACACCAGAGAGGCAAGTAGAATAAGTGACTTAGAAAAAAATATGGCCCTCCTCATGACAAACCATCAAAATCTTATGAGAGAACTCACTCAAGTTATCTCAATTATGCTTGAGAGGAAGAAGGGAACTTTACTCAGTCAACCAGAGCCTAACCCTAGGCATCGTCAATCTGTTAGTTCACAAGCACCAACTAATGCACCATTAAATATAGTACAATGTCCAACCCAACAAGGGCCCTCCAACCAATGTAATGTTATTTATACCCTTAGGAGTGGTAGAGAGTACCAATAGAGTGTTCTTAAATCTTTCTCATCCATTACTCCTGTTAACTCTCCTTCAGTTGAGGACACAAGTGTGCCTCTTGTTCCAGGTTCGTTTGATGAACCTAAAGATTCTTTTGAAACTAAAGATGATTTGGTTGAAGAAACCAAATATGATTCTTCTGAAAAAAAGTAAATCCCTAACAGTCCTTATGTTTCCCTATCCCCTTTCCTAATCGCTTGGTAAATAAAAAGAAGACTGCTTCCATAGACAAAATTTTAGAAGTCTTCAAAAAGGTAGAAGTGAACATCCCTCTTTTGGATGTCATATCCTAGATCCCCCGCCTATGCAAAGGTCTTGAAAGATTTGTGTACTAACAAACGTATCACTAGTGTGCCCAAAAAGGCGTTCTTGACAAGTAATATTAGTTCCATACTTACTCAGCCTATAGCAGCCAAGTATAAGGATCCAGGGAGCCCTACCATAGCTTGTGTCATAGGCAACACCTACATTGAGCATGCATTACTTGACCTTGGTACAAGTGTGAATCCTTTGCCTTACCATGTGTATAAACATTTAGGATTGGGAGAATTGAAAGCCACTAGAACTACTCTTCAGTTGGCAGATAGGTCTGTTAAGATTCCTAAAGAGATAGTTAAGGATATCTTACTAAAGGTGGGGGAATTTATTTTCTCTATTGATTTCATTGTGTTAGATACCAAGCCCTTCTCAACCAAGGATGAGATCCCCATAATCATAGGAAGACCATTCCTTACTACCAGTAATGCATTAATAATTTATCGGAATAGTTTCCTAAGGTTACCTTTTGGCAATCAAACTGTTGAGTTTAACATGTTTAGGATAGGCAAGAAACCACATATGGAAGAAGAGATCAATATGCTTGAGGATTTTCTGTATTTTTCTGATGATTTAATTACCAACTTTGAAATTGATTTTGATTCAGAATTCCTAGAGTGTATGGATGAGTTGGAAGATGATAGTGAAAATTTCTTTTTTGAAATCTTGAATCTTCACACACCTGTGGAGCCCTTAGGACCCCTTTCCAATTCCATTCCCAAACCTTCCATAGTTAAGCCCCTAACGTTAGATCTTAAGGAGTTGCCATCTAATTTGAGGTATGCTTTCCTAGGGCCTGACCAGACTCTTCCAGTAATAATTTTTTCAAATTTGACTTTTAGCTAGAAAGAGGAATTACTTAAAGTGTTAAAATACAATAAGGAAGCCCTAGGTTGGACTGTGGCTGACATAAAAAGAATTAGCCCTTCTATTGTTCAACATCATATTCACCCCATTGAGGGTCTAAACCTTCAACGGAACCCCAGAGGAGAGCTAACCCAGTGATGAAGGAAGCCATTCAAAAAGAAATTCTAAAGTGGATGGATAATGGGATCATTTATTACATTTCTGACAGGGGTAAGCATTTTTGCAATAGATCATTTGAGGCCCTCATGAAGAAATTTGGGATCGCCCATAAGTTGAAGCCCTTCATTGAGTTGCCATCTTCTGTTTTGGAAGAGGTCATGGATCTTCATGAACCTCTTTACACTGATGACTAACTTTTAACCAGGTATGACCCCCTTACATTGTCTTCGTTTTTAATTCATTCCAATCATTGAGGACATTGCATGACTTAAGTGTGGGGGAGGGAAACCAGTTTTTGCTTTTTCCACTTTGTTTTGTTTGTTTGTTTTTTTAGCTTGCTAAAGATGAAGTTCTACTTTGGCTTTTGACTAATGATCATACCATTTGATTTCTTGATGTATGAAAATAAAAGTTTTGATTAAGGTACCCATCTTGAACATATAAAAACCCTATTGAGAAGAAAGAAACAAGCCTGTCTTAAGATGGGACATTTTTAAAAAAAATAAGAGACCCATGTTTTATAGTGTTGGACCATATGTAAGTCTTTGATTTCCTTGTACTCTTGATTTGGAGTTGAGACCTTATTTTTAATTTGACATGAGTTGAAAAATGCATAATTTTAAATGAAGTCTGAAATGTGGTATAAATAAGAGTAAGAGTTAATTCCCTAAGAACTAGACAGGCACTATGCCTCAAGAAGCATGGTGACTTGATCGAAACTCTTAGGGAGGAAACTTCTAAAAAAAAAAAACTCTGGCATCACTGTCTATGTGGGCGTATGCAAAAAGCGAAGCTACATAATAACTTGGGTGTCTGGTGTTTGCTCCACCATGTCATTCAAGCCAAAATTAGTGGGCTAGAATAGATTTTATTAAGGAAAAAAAGGAAAAAAATGTGCACATATCATTAATGCTTGGTAACATGTTTAGTCAAAAACACTCCAACGCTTTAGTCTTTGGTTCCCTATTTCTTCACAAGTGGTTCTGTCTTAAGATAAGGATGTTTTGGAAGAGAAGAGGTGAGTTCCAAATTAAGAAATATGCTAGTACCAAGAATTGATATGGGGTAAACAAAGTCAAAGTGTGGGGGGTACTCCGGATCGGTATGGCCCTTACCTTTAGCCAAGGTTGGGATTTGTTTATTCTGAATTTTGGGTGTATATTCACTGCAAACACCCATAAGACACAACTCATCAACTAGGGGTGACCTAGGGGCTTAAAGGCTTGTTATGCAATCGTGATTCCTACGAAAGTGAGCTAGGTTTTTTGTTATTTACATTTTAGTATTTTTATTTTTGTTTTGCTTGAGGACTAGAAAAGTCTAAGTGTGAGGGAATTCTAATGAACACATTTATGTGTGAATTCTTAGGTAGTAAAGCATACATTTTACATATTTAGAATGGAGCTATCTTGGGTTTTACTCTCCTTTTGCAGGTTTTGTATTTTAAAGGACTTAAGCATTATCGGGCGTTATATCTCTCCAACAACAACTACTAAGTGTAGTTGGTGAGCTATGGTGTGCAAAATTCCCTTGCTCACTAGGAGGTCTCAAGTTTGAATCTCATGGTTGTCATTTTTTTGAAGAATTTTATTGAAGATTTCCTGCTTTTCACTCACTTAAAGCACTAAGGGCATGGAGGGGATTTTCACATCAAATTAGAAAATTGTCCATCTTCAAAGCAAAGAAAATCGTGGGAGGGGTTTCTTGCACAAGAAGAGGAAAAAAAAAAAGGGAGAAATAAATGTTGTCCAAATCTTCTCTCTTCTCCACATCATCACCAGAAGATTATCCAAATCTCACAATGCAAGAAGGAAAATCATCCAAGGGAAAGAAAAATCGACCAACAAGGGTTGTGTAAGATTTGAAGAGAGGGAGAAAAAGAAGAGAAAAATAAATAAAAAAAATAAAAAAATAAGAAAAAAAATTATAGGAAACTTCTCCAAGTTTATTTCTCTCTTCTCTCTCCTCCACCTTAGCACTTTTGGTCTCAAAAGATCTCACCTACCAATTGTGGATTTTTCCCTTTTAGGAAAGATAAATTTATTATCCTACCTCCCTATTCCCTATAAATACAACTCATGTAAGAGGAGGGGAGACACTTCATTCTTCTTCGACGGTTTTTTTTTAGTTGCTCTCTCTCTCATTCTCTTTAGTTTTAGTTCTTCTTTGTTTTTGTTTTAATCACTTTTGTAATAGCTTTTTTATTTCAATTAATGCAAGCACTCTTTTATTTTTATTCAGCATTTTAGGTTAATGATTTAGGCAATTGATTTGTAACTTTTAAGTTATAGTTCTAGACTTAGATCTAGGTGACAAGTTCACGAGCCGTGGAGCATCTCTTTTTCAAGTTCATATTTTTTTTTTTCAAGATCTATTTTCTCCAAGCCTAGAAATTTTAGATTTGGTTCATTCCAGATCTAGTTTTTAGGGTTGAAAATATCTCAAATTTCCTAAGCTTTCAAGTTCAAGCATTGATTCAGGTAGGTAGGCTTCTTCAGTAGTCCTCTCTCCCCCCTCTCATTCCCTCTTCTGACTACCCTTTCTTTCTTAATTTAGGATTTTAATTTTAGTCATTACATTATTGCTTTCCCTTTCCCCCAAGGTTCATGGCTACTTTATGTGTTGGCTTTGCCCCTCCTAGCCATAGAACTATCATTTTATTATTTTTATTTTAATTGCCTCACTTTTTCTAAAGCCAAGGAGAGTAATCCTTGTAAGAGTGACTCTCTGGTCAAGTAGGAAAGCTCATTTCATGACGCATTCCTCAGGCTAAGTAGAGAAACCTACTTGTGAGCCTCTCTCTAGCTTTATCCCCTTTCTTTTACTTTATTTTTATTTTATCATATTTTTCCTTCATTGCTTTTTAATTACGTGGGTTGTTTATTTTCAATTATTTATTTATTTATTTAATTTTAATTGTGTGGCTTGTGTATTTAAATTCTTAGATGACGAATGGTTAGGACGTTATTTTAGATACATATGTTTATGATGATAGTTAGAATTAGATCACAACCAATAATCGGGTCACTTTTGTATTATTAAAAGAAGCCAAAAATAAAGTGGCTGCTCTCCCTGTGTTCGACCTGTATCTATACTAATCTGTATGCTTGCGGCTACACATTTTAAAATCTCAAACAGCTGGGATATCACTGGAACACCATGGAAGAGGATTGTGTGGACTTTCTTAATAAATGCGACAAATGTTAGATATTTGCCAACATCATACATATCCCACCAACAGAGTTGCATTCTCTCAGTTCACCTTGGCCATTCTCCACTTGGGAAATCAATATCATTGGAAAGGTGAACCCCAAAGCATCCAATGGTCATGAGTTCATTTTGGTAGCCATTAATTATTTCATGAAGTGGGTAGAAGCTCAGTCCTATACGGTCCTCATGTCTGCTAAGGTAGCAAAATTCATCCAAGAAAATATCATTTTTCCTACGGAGTACCTCAAGAATTGATATCAGATCAGGGATCCTATTTCTGGGGCAAGACTGATAAAATCTACAAAAAGTTTGGTATTAGAAGGCATCGCTCTACCACTTATAGGCTGCAGACCAATGGGGCAGTAGAAGTAGCTAACAAGAATATCAAAGTCATCCTGTAGAAAATGGCGAAAACACACAAGGATTGGGTTGATAAGTTACCCACTACCATATGGGCATACTAGACTTCTGCATGATCCTTGACAAAAGCAACCCCTTTCTCTTTAGTATATAGGGTTGAGGAAGTTCTACCTGTGAAATCCTAGTACCATCCCTAAGGGTGCTTCTTAATAGTCAGCTACCTAAAGGAGAGTAGGTGAAGGCCAGACATGACAATTTTCTTGATGAAAGGCACATGAAAGCCATGAATAATCTGAAAAAATATTAACTGAGAATGGTCAGGGCCTTTGACAAGAATGTGAAGCCCCACCATATAAGGGAGTGTGAACTTGTTCTTCAAGAACAAAGAGCCCCAATTCATGGCCCAAGAGGAAAATTCAAGCCCAACTAGAGCAACCATTCAACGTCAAAGAGATTTTACCAAGCAAAACTGTGAAACTCATAGACCACAATGGCAAAGAAATACCTAAACTGGTCAACATGGATCAACTCAAGAAATAATATGTCTGAAAGGGTGAAGAGCTTGAACTACGTCAGACTTGATTCCTTTCGAGGGATACGTAGGCAACTTGACATATGCAAGTGCGGTCTCAACCATTTAAAGGAAATAAATTGGTTCATTGATTAATAACCAATGTATCTTAAAAGATCATCATAGTTTGTGCCCCCCAAGAATCACCATTTGGCATGAAAGGCCATTAGGTATCTGTCATCCTCCCATTGGTTCGTCACTTTTTATCAAGGATTCTATGCCCCAAGAATCACCATTTGGCATAAAAGGCCAGTAGGTATCTATCATCCACCCATTGGTCCATCAATTCTTATCTAGGATTCCATACCCTAAAAGAAAATCGCCACCTGACACCAATTTATCAAGGCCAGTTCATTCCCCACCCTTAATCAGTAAAAAAAAAAGAAAGAAGAAGATCTTGATGCAATAGTGGTAAAGGCTTGTTTGAGTCATTAGCTAATGATTAATGCTTTGACAAATCATCATATCTCTTTTGTTTGTGACGGTTTTAGGAAAAGTCATGAGCTCGTTGGATGAGACGTTGAGAAAATGGACCTTGGACATAAACACGAGGGCACCAAGATTGTTGGAATCCATGAATGTGTCATTTCTCAGCCGGATCGTGTGTGTGAAATTACATCATCAATCACTCCAACAGGTGCCTCAGCATTGGGATGCCAACCTACATGTATTTTGGTTTGGATTAGTAAAGATTTGCCCAACTCTCAAATAATTTCGGGTTTGTATATTATCCCAACCCAAAGGCAGTTTGTTCCAACCATCTTTGAAGAAAGATTATTCAGAGGAAATTCAAGACCTTTTCAGATAGAAAGAAAAGGAAGTGAAGCAATTAGTCAGGTACGGGAAATTGGCATTCTAAAAGTGGCCTAGATCTTCATCTAATATCTACCAATGGAAGGAATCCATCAACAGAGATCACAAGATGCTTATTTAATTTGCATGATAGCTCTCTATGTTCTCCGAACTCTCGGCGTGGTGCACTACCAGATCTAATTGAGGTGGTAAAATAGTTGAAGAAAGGAGGTGACATCATCCCTACGGTTCTTGTAAAAACACTCAAGGGATTTGATGACATGAGTCATGGCCATAGATTCGGACTAGATCATTATCAAGGGAGTCCTGCTATTTTTCAAATTTGGCTCCTCAAGAAACTGAAGTTAACCAATCCATTAAAAGGAGGCCCACTCAAAGCTCTTTGCTACCAGGATAAGAGGGAAGTTCTGGAATTCGACCTTATCACTGATTGGGAGAAGTACCTGCAGGAAAGGATTGTGCAAGATATCATATGGAGGTGCCCAAGGAGGTCACAAGAAAATTTTCTGATGAAAATCCCTAGCTACAATTATGTCAGGTTGATGGGATTGTCTCACACATCCTTTTATTTTCCTTTTATTTAACTACGTACATCGGCCGACAATATGGGCTTGATGTGAAGGACCCAGAGGAGTTAGTGAACTTTCACCCATCTCAAGAGTTGCCTCCCCACATTGTTAATCACCTATCCTGTCTATGGTAGGAAAGTTGTTCCCTTTCCATATAATTCACTTAGTAATAGAATGAGGAAGTATTTGGATTTTCGTGTTATCCCAATTATTCTAATTATAACTTGAGTTATGGAATTGATTATGCCTAAACATTGCAAACCACACAAAAAAAAAAAAAAAATTCTTTGTACTAAAGATAGGTTTTCATTCATAAGATGCTAAAATAAAATGATGAACAAACAAAGTGTGTGGGGGAAGAAGAAAAAGAAAAATATACATATGTTTGTGTTTATAGGAAATACAGGAACAAATCCCTATGGGTCAAAAGTCATCATCTAAACCATACTCTAAATCATCCCTATGGAGTATTGGGGAACCCGCGGATGCTAGTCCTCTGTGTCATATCCTGAATCAGTGCATCCTGCTGTGCAATTTCCTGCTCATAGGAACTAACTTGGTTCTCCAAGGCGGCAATCCTCCCATCCTAAGGAATATAGGAAAGGATCAAGAAGAAGAATAATGAAAGAAGAAGGGCAAAAGAAGAAAGAGGAAAGTATGAAATACCTTGGCAACCATTACCTCGCACAAGCCATAATGCATCCTCCTGATCTCAGAATAGACCTCCGGAGACACCTGAGAAAGAGCATATCAGCCAAAGGAAGTCAAGAGTCAATTGAAGAATGATTAGATAGTCACATGGTCATAAGGAATGGGCAGCCCAAGGGAAGCATCTACATCTATCTTCTGCTCCAGAAGATGAGGGAGACTGGGGTTGGTCGGGTTAGGATAGCACTAAGCGGGGAAGCCACGGAAGGGGATGTTAGCAACTCTAAGAAACCCACTTACACTGGTAGAGGGTCCCGCTTGTGATCCTAATATACCACTGGGCCATTAGGGCCAAGAAGGGTGCATACTACCTCCTCCTCCAGGAAGGCTCTGTAGTCCCTACTCCGATCAAAGAATGAGTCATCCCATACTCCATCAACCAAATTCTCCATCTCGTCTGCAGGAATGATCTCTGGGCAGTGCATAGTACGTACAGGAAGATTGGGAGAGAAGTGTGACTCAACATCCGACCATTAGGGAACTACTCACTCTCCTAGATACCAAACGTGGCCCCTTATGCCCCGGAAAAGGACTCAGTTCTCGAATAAGTGTCTAGCCAATGCGACTCCTTCAGAATCTGAAAATATAAGGCACTAGAATGGTCCCCAAGTGACCTGCAAATCCAAGGAAAAGTAAGTACAGCACAAGATAAAAGGAATTTCAATGTCAAACATGGCATACCTCATTAAGATCGTTCAAAAGAGAATGAGCGGTGGTCCCTGGAGGATGGCACCAAGCCCTAATCACCTAATTGTCTCCCCATCTCGTGGCTATAGGGAAGAAGAATGCCTGAGGATCCCTCAGTCTGGGAGCTATAGTCCCCAAGTACTCAAAGCACTAAGGCTGTTTTAAGAGATTAAATTAAGAAAGTGCAATCTAAATGAATGAAAGGAAATAGGTACAAGAAGGAAAATTACCTGGAGGATGAAGCCTGCTCCCTTGAGACCTCGGTTTCCATAAGACAATAGGTCTAGGGTCTGTAAGATATATGTGTAGGCGGCCCCACCCCAGTCCCAAGAATCTACCTCCCCAAGATTTCAAAGGAAGAACACCAGGAAAATGTCTAATCCCCCTCGGAGTTTGCTGAAAAGGCACTAACCCATAGCAAACAACAAGAAAGAACGGGCCACCTGTGCCATATTGTCTGTGTTCACCCACAGACCAATTTTTCACCATCAGGCACTGATCTCCCCTAGACGGATGTGTCTGGTCAACCGCAATGGTAATGCATGTCAAGTTTGCAAACTCCTTGACAGTCGAAATCCCGAGTAGGGTCATGGATCTACCCCCAAATGGGATGCCTATCAAGGCATAAAAGCACAGAGGTGTGATGGTGATCTTTCCAATAGGAAGATGAAAAGAATGAGTACTCAGCCACCACCACTCCATCAGGGCCCCCCACCAGTGCTGGATTGAACTTTTGGGTCTCTACAAGGGCTAATCAACACAGAATATGATGCATCAACTATCTCCCTCACTCTACGAGGAAGTATCTTGTACCACGACCGAACCATGTTCAGATGGCCATACAGGGCCAAGGTAGGTGGTTCCCTCCCCTCATGCTAATGGAAAGAAAGAAAATAAAAAAAAATAAATAATACAAAAAACAACATTAAAAAAAGACAAAAGACAAAACAATTATAAAAGATGATCAAAATAATGAATGAAATGTAAAGACTTACCCAAGAACCCCATATGGAGTTACAGATGTGGTTCCGACTATTGTAAAGAGTCTTCCCAGAGTACCAATCAGCCAGGCCCTCATCCCCATGGAAAAAACTACTCCAACTCTCCAGCTGGATTTCTCCACAAGTGTTTCTCTTTCAGCCATATTTTTTAAAATCACAAGAAGCCCTGAAAAGTTTCTCAATTTGCACAAAATCCCACAAGAATATCAAATTCTCCAAATAACTCCTCCTTCAAGAACAAGATGAAGAACTTTAAGAACAAGATAAAGAACTTCAAGAAAAACCTGAAGGTTCCAGAAACTCAAACCCACTCACTTCACTTAGAGAAGTTAGAATAAGGAGTGAACAAAGGAGGGGGGACCATTTTATAGAAAAAAATTCGTTTTCCCAAAAAAAAAATTGGGATTCCAAATCAATGGTAAAAAGAAAAAAGCAAAATCAATAGTAAAAGCAGGGTTCTAAATCAAAGAACCAAAAATCAAGAGTTAAGAGAAAATTAAGAAAAGAAAAAATTTCATTGACCTGGCCCCAGATGGCCCAATTGCATTTACTCGGCCCCAGGAGGCCCTTTCTCTTTGTATCGGCTCCAAGTGACCCGATCTCATATACCAAATCCCTGAATTGGCACATGTGAAGCATAGCTAAGGAAAATCTAAGAATGAAATGTTTTTACTTATTGCAAGATTGGAAGAGCAATGAATTTCTCTCTTGTAACTATCGATCCCAGATAGTCAGGATTGGTTTGAAAGACCCAGCCTGGAGACCACAGCCCCTGAACTGGCACATGTGAAGCCCAGCTAAGGAAAATCTAAGAATCAAATGTTTTTACTTATTATAAGATTGGAAGAGCAGCGAATTTCTCTTTTGTAACCATCGGTCCCAGATAGTCCAAATTGGTTCAAAAGACCCAGCCTGGAGACCACATTCCCTGAACTGGCACATGTGAAGCCCAGCTAAGGAAAATTCAAAGATCAAAGTACTAACATCTTTTACAGGATTAGAAGAGCAACGAATTTCTTTCCTACATTCGGCAGCCTAGGTAAGTCCTAAAACTCTAAAGTAGTTGAGAGATATTATCTATTGCGTTGTTCAACTTTGTCATTAATGAGCAAAATGACGATAGTATATACTCTGGGTGACAAAATGTGGTCATTCTTTTCTTTGCCCTCGGCTGTTGACATAAGCCTCAGCCAAAGATGGGCATTTTGTAGACACCCAATTTTGTCAGCCTCCTCCGACTATGATGAAATTCGAACCTTGGACGCGACTTCTGACTTCCAACTTTCGATCAACAGAGATGATGGACTAAGAAAATCCAAAAACATTCTAATACTTGAAAACTCTGAAAACCCCTCACGGGAGAGAGGAGGGTCGAATTTTGACTTTCAATATACGAAGGAATCTGGTCAAGATGACCGAACAGTTGAATAGTGCTAGGAAATATGATTTCGATGATATATGGCACATAAAAATTTGACAGTCGAATCTCCCGCAATCATCCCCAAAAATTATATTTTCCCGTACATATGTCGTGCACACTGGAAAGTCTACTGAAAAACAAAAAAAATCCCTTACCTACCCAAATACCCCAAAATTCATCCCCTACCTGAAGACCTTGGAAACCTCACGTGGGAGAGAAGAGGGTGTCCAAATTTGACTTTTTATATATGAAGGAATCTGGTTAAGATAACCGCACATATGGATAGTGCTCAAAAATACAATTCCGACGATATATGGCACGTCAAAATCGGACTGTCAGATCTCCCGTGATCATCGACAAAAAAATCAGTGATCGTGAATGCGCTGGCTGCTGCCCAGCCCCTATCTACTGTCTAGCCCCTGCTTCCTACCCAGCCAGCCCTACAGCATAGCCTCGCATGTGTGCCCCCACACAGCATGGCCCATGCCCTCGATGACCCGCCGGTACCCTCATCGGTGGTCGCCAAGACACCACTGGCGCACTGGCACCCTGGTCAGAGCCTGACGCCCATAGGCTACTTCACACGGCTGCTACCTGTGCCTATGTGTATGCTGCCCCGTGCGCCATGTGCTACACACACATGCTACCTTGTGTGCCATGTGCTGCACACACATGCTGCCCCATGTGCCATGTGCCACACACCAATGCCACTTCCTACGTGCCGTGTGCCGCACACCAATGCCAATCCCCGCACACCTATGCCACTTCCCGTGTGTCGTGTGCCGCACACCAATGCCACTGACTGCACACCCATGCCACTACCCGCGTGCCATGAGCCACACACCCATTCCACTGGCTCGATGGGTGAAGAGATTTCCTCTTCACCCACTTAGGACCAAAAACCCACTTTTTGGCCAAGAATCCTCTCTCTCAAAAAAAAATCCTTTTACCCATTGGGTGAAAGCCCTCTTCACCCATTTTAGTCCAAGAACCCCTTTTACCCATTGGATAAAAGCCCTCTTCACCCATTTTAGTCGAAGAACCCACCCTCTTTTGTGCGTTGGTTAAAAATTCTCCCTCTTCCTCATTGGTCTGAAAATCTTATAAATACCCCCTCCTTTGGATTTTAGACACAAAAATAACCCCACCTCACTCCATAGTAGTGAAACCCTCTCTCCTCCTCCCCTCCCCCTCTTAATTTTCTTCGGGTCTTCGAAGCGATCTTCGTCAAGATCCGAAATCTTGTTCGGATCTTTGAAGTGTTCTTTGGGACTTTAAAGATCTTCAATCCAAGTTTTTAGCCCAATCCAATTTTTGCCAAATATAGTATGTTGTTAGCCTCCCCCTTTTGAGTGTTCTTGGTTTCTACCAAAAATAGAAATCCCTCCCCCCTTAAGGTTCTTTGAGTCTACAAAGAGATCTTTGTTAAGATTCGAAGTCCTGTTTGGATCTTCAAAGTGTTCTTCGGGGCTTTGGGGATCTTCAATCCATGTTTAGGTCAATCTGTGTCTTTTCAAAAATAGTAGTTCCTAGCGAAAGCTCTGTCCGAGTGCCCCTAGAACTTTTTTAGAATTAGCCATTCCCAGCAGAAGCTCTGCTGAAGTACCACCTCAGCCTAGCCCTCCCCTAGCCTATCCCTAGCGAAAGCTCTACCAGAGTGCCACCTCATCCTAAGCCCTAAAATAGCCTTCCCTATCCGAAGCTCTATCCAAATCCAAATCCAAATCCAAAAATAGCCTTCCCTAGCCAAAGCTCTATCCGAATCCAAATCTGAAAGTAACCATTCCTAGCTGGAACCCTGTCCGAATACCATCACAATCAACGTCTCTCAAGAAAGGAAATTTGAGTCAAGACCACCTTCCTCTGAGCCAAGAGAACACGAAAGACAATCCGAGCCAATACTAATCAGGGGCCCACCCATCTTGACCTGAAACAGGGGTTAAGTTTAGATACAGTTTCTCAACCAACTCGTCATCATGTAGACTTTATATAGACCTTGTTTTAGTGTACATAGTTATTTAAATTCAGTCAATGTATATATGTGTGATAACTTAGCCATGCATGTGGAATAGTAATTACTATGAAAAATGTTTGTTCTTAAGCATCTAGTAGGAAGACCAGTCGGACTGGGTAGATTGGGTGCCTAACACCTTCCCAATTCTACAACATGACACTTACGCTAAATCTCTGGACTAGACCAAATTTTGGACCCTTTTCTTAGGAATTGGGTCCACCCTAGGGTCCTAGGCCCATAACCCTAGGTGGTGACTCCAAACCCCCATTTGTATGATCACAATCTCTATATTGGACCATCATCAAACCCCCATCTCGAATGACAAATTTCACACTTACGAAATAGGACTCCACGTATCACAGAGTGGGAATACAGCATTGTGGGGCCTGTAAGGTAAGCACACATGACACACCCCTCCCTCACATGAAAGAGAAAGAGAGGAGAGAGGATGGGATGCAAGTCTCTTTCCTCACCCACAAAAGGGAAGAGAGACGTCTCATCATCTCCGGCCGCTACCCTCACACATATTAATAAGGTTATGAACTAAAATTTTCAATGAACTATCATAATATAATTCCAACCTCTTAAAGAGATTTTCTCAAGGATTTATGAGTGAAAGAAGAGAAACTCGAATGAATCATGATCATCTTCTGCATATAATAATTAATGGAAGACTAAAACTCTAGAAGGATGTCATATCTAGACAAAAAATTAGGAGCAATGAAAGGTGCATAAACTTAAAACCATATGTTATATGAAATTTATTAATGCTTATGTTGTGTTAGCTGAAACTATCTGTCCACCTTCCCCTGTCCACACAAAGTAGCAATCAGGTGCATTGAGAACTTATTTACTAAACAAAGAAAATATATGGTTTTCTCCATTCGATTAAAAAAATATTCAGTTTACAACTAACTCACAAATTGTCATTAGATAAAAATCAAGTCCATATATAGTTCTATTCAACAGTTAAGAAACAAAACAGAAGATCCTTATTAGATCTCCAACAAGGTTCTTCTGTGATTAAAATAAGGAATAAATCCTAGCAAAAAAATCAGAGAATTTGACAGAACAATATGAATTCAGAGCATCAAAACATGAAACCCTCACCTTTTTTTCATCTTGTTATTGATTAGATGTTGGTTCCCCTAATCTCTCTCTATCCTCTTTTCCTACCTACCTTCGCCTAGTGTAGTAGAGATATGGGAAACCCGCTATGTCACACACCACTTCCAGTATACCCAACTTACCATTAGGAATAATGATGGTGTGAGTAATACATGTACCTATCTCGTAAACCTACCAGGATCTCTAATAGCAGTACCTTAACATTTCACAATCTCACATCACAAACCAAACAAAAGCAGCAGAATCAGAGTATAGTAGCAGAATCATCACTAAAATGGGGAAATGTCTAATGATAAAATATTATCCATAATTGAGTTATTCTGCTACAATCATCCATGATGTATAACTAATAAGTTCAAAAATGTGCCATCCACAAGCTCGTACCAAAATAATCAAAAATATGTCGAACACCTCATGGTTCCTTGTATGCACAATAATCACAAGCACAGCCCTAGCCATGTTCCTCTGCTTTCGACATCCACTAGTCGCTCACTTCGTACTCGGGTCCAGAGGAAAAAGAGTCACTAGCCATGGGTATAACCATAGCTGCATCATCATCTAAAAATGGGTGTACATGTGAGGTAAGCTTTCCAACTCGCTCAGTGAGGGGTGGGGTTCAAACACATCCAAGCAAAACAATCGCAATAATAATTTATGATGCATGATAACAGAAATTAAACACTTAGTCCATGATGCTCATGATGTAATTCATTTATTTTATTATCCACCTAACAATACAACTAAGTCTGATAAATGCTACTACGGCACATTAGGTTGTATCCCTCGTCTCGGAACCGCCATCAATTATATAGGGATACAAACCCTAGTTGTGAATAGAAGCATGTCGGTCCTCGTATGCGTCTATGTGTCACCTAGCAAACCCCTGATAACCCACTCCTTGCTGTCATGGCACCAGTACCAATCATCGGCCACACCTGACAAGTTCCCACCTCCAGCAACAATCACATCGTACCACAGGTGCGGCATTCCGGAAAGGCACATCAAACATGCCACAATGGATTATCCAACACCTTAACCCCTATTGGCAAGAGTTTATAGTATAGAGAGTGATACTTAACCACATATATGCTACATGCCTTCATAATGATACAATTAGTATGAATTACATGATACCGATAACACATCGACCACAAAGTGCAATCCATCTCCAAGTAAAGTCACGGGTAAATGATACCGATAACACATCGGCCACAAAGTGTAACCCGTGACCATTTACCTAATCTAGCATGCATTTAATAGTTGAGTATGGACTATGCAACACCAGTACCAATCATCGGCCACGAAGTGTATCCATTTTCAAATGCAGTACCAGAGCACACGATACCGGTAACACATCAGTCACAAGGTGAAATATGTGACTACAACTAACTCTAATGCATATAATCAATGCAAGAATGCAACAAGCATATGGTAATCATGGCAACGGTACCACCTCGACCACGTTGGATTCTGTCTCATACATACAACAAACACACGACGATCACAGTACTGATACCACCTCGGCCACACCAGATCCCGTCATACATCTTCATGACATTTCATATAAATTTAGTAAAAATGTAACATGTGATAGCATACCATCATCATTTGAACAATTAATAATCATGTATAATCCTACACATATGAACAGTTCTCTAATAAAACATCTCAAAAATGAAACAACCATCCCTCACCTTGTGTATGTTTGTATGTGTTAGGGTTCAAGTACGACCACCGGTCAATCAACTCAATTCTGATGCCAGGTACAGATAAGGGTCACCCCCAAAGGGTACAGACAAGATCCATCAATGATAGTAATGTCATCGGAAACACCCACCGGAAACAGATACTTCCCACCAGAAATATAAATGTTGTTTCCGGTGGTGGTGAGCTAGGGCTCAGGGGCTTATTGAAAATATCCCACCAAAAGTAGGCCCAGTGTTTTTGGTGGCTTGCTTCCGGTGGCAGTACAGCACTGCCCAATGAATTGGGGCTTTTCAGCTCAGGCCCGATCACTGGGATTTGTTCCGTGGAGTTTATAGGGGATGTTCCTAGTGTCATTCTAAGCTAATAAAATCCCAATTCCATTGAACCATTTGGAAGATACATCAATCGAATGATCGAAACCCTAGTTTGTCATTTAGCCAATCTTGTTGTCGAAGCTCATCGGACTCGATTTGAGCTCGATAATGGCACCGGGGACATTAAATACTCCTTCCCCAAGCTCAACATAGTTTTTGGCCCAAGAAAAATGCTATACCTAACTTAAACTAGGTTAAAATAAAGAGAGAGAGTAGTAGAAGTAATTGCACTTAACTCCGGTAGCAATTCTGGCAACTAGGCGGCAACCGGCACCAAGATAAGTCCTTTCCCCCTCTTCTTCCTCCTCTTCTTCTTCTCCCTCTCCTCTTTCTCTCCTCTCTTACATTGAGCATAAGTGAGGAATGAGGATATGAATCCTCATTTCTAACTTATAATTTAAGTTGGGCCTTAGGGTCCGTTTGGTTGAACCCTATTTGGTCCAATTGGATTAATCTATTTTTGGAGCACGAGGACCCGTCTACTTAGGTCCGTAAATTGCTCATATCATGAGGAAGGTGTGGAAGATGATTTGGGATAATTTAGGGCTGTCTACAATGCGAGTGACAGGACCCACGGGCAATGGAACCTTGACTACAGCCTGTTTGGCCACCAAAAACAGTCATCGGATTCAAGCCCAGGCTGTTTTCGGTGGCATATTTTTGGTGGTCAAGACAGCAACTATCTTGACTGCTTGCTATCCACCAGCTGACCTCGTACAGGTAGTTACCCTCGGCCGTGCTTATGGTCTTTCGAAAATATTAGTATGTGTCAGGATTCATGTGTGGGGAGTCGAGTCACTTACTGTCTGAGATTGGAAGGTATGAATCCTCTCCAGTTGGACTGGCACACAATGCATGAACACGTGGAATCATCTCTTCCCCTTCGGCAATGGCCGATCACAAACCAAAACCCGACTGTACTTCTAATCTCTAGTCTGAGACCTATCACAACAGTTCAAATTAGACCAGGTCAGGGCACGGGTGTAACATTCCCCCCACCTTACAATAATTTCATCCTTGAAATTGAACATACTTGGTAAATCAAACAATCTAGGATGCTGCTCCAACATCTTATCCTCCAACTCTTAGGGTGCTTCCTATTCGGGGTGGTTCATCCATTTCACATTAACGAAGGAATGGTGCGGTTGCGAAGAACATGGTCCTTTCGGTCAACAATCTTCTCTGGATACTCCACGTAAGCAAAATCCTTGTCCAACTCACGGGGTATTTAAGTCAAGATGTGAGTGGGGTCAAGAATGTACTTCTTCAACATGGATATATGGGAGACATTATGTGTACCCTCCAACTCTAGTGGTAAAGCCCTCCGATAAGCTACCAGTCCGATCCTTTTCAGTATATCATACGGTCCCATAAACCTTAGACTAAGCTTTATCTTCTTGTCAAATCGCGTCACCCTTTAACTGGGGAGATCCGCAAGAATACTTTGTCTCCATCTCCAAATTCCAGATGTTTCCTCTTAAAATCTACATAGCTCTTCTGTCTAGACTGAGCTGCTTTAATCCTCTCTTTGATCACATTCACCTTCTCACTAGTAGCCTGTATCAAGTCTGGACCCAGAATATGCCGCTTACCAACCTCGTCCCAAAAGAGTGGAGTCTGACACTTTCTGCCATACTATAATTTAAATGGAGACATTCCGATGGTGGCCTGATAACTGTTGTTGTAGGAGAACTCAATAAGTGAAATATGCTCATCCCAACTGTAACTCGTATCTAAGGCATATGCTCAAAGTAGGTCCTCCAAAGTCTAGATAGTCCTCTCTGACTGACCATTGGTCTATGGGTGAAAAGCTATGCTAAAGTTCAATTGTGTGCCCATAGGCTTCTGTATATATGTCCAGAACTTAGAATTGAATCTGGGATCTCGATCAGAGATAATGCTAACTGGTACACCATGTAACCTGATGATGTTGTCAATATACAACTTGGCCAACTTGTTCATAGAAAATATGACCTTGATTGGGATAAAGTGGGCTACCTTGGTCAAGCGGTCCACAACTACCCAAATGGCATCCTTACCCTTCTGTGCGCAGGGTAGGCCTGTGACGAAGTCTATGGTAATATTCTCCCATTTTCACTCCGAAATAGGTAGTGATTGCAATAAACCATGGGGCCTTTGTCTCTAAGCCTTCACTTACTGGCACGAGAGGCATCTAGATACATGTGTGGCCATGTCATTCTTCAGTCTTTTCCACCAATAGGAGCCCTTGAGGTCCTTGTACATTTTAGTGCTGCTGGGGTGAATGGAGTATGAAGAGCTGTGTGCCTCTCTCAAAATTGTGTCTCTCAAATCACCATCACTAGGCACACATAACCTCCCTTTGAACTTGAGAATCCCGTTTTCAGTTATAAAGAAATTCAGGTCCTTCTAGGTTCCTTCCTTACATTCTATCATCGACTTCTACAACTCTACATTAATACCCTGAGCTGCAGTGATTCTATCCACCAAATTAGGTTATACCACCAATGTCAATAGTGACAAGGTGACACCTTCCACTAGTAGCTCCAAATTTAGTTTCATGGCCTCCTCTATGAGATGCTCATTGGTGGTCAGTGATGCAAGAGTCAGTGACTGGGATTTTCGACTAAGTGCATTAGCTACCACATTGGCCTTTCCTGGGTGATAGTGGATAGTACAATCATAGCCCTTCATCAACTCCAACCAATGCCTCTGTCTCATGTTGAGCTCCTTTTGGGTGAAGAAGTACTTGAGGCTCTTATGGTCACTGAAGATCTCACTCTTCTCACCATACAGGTAATGTCTCCAGATTTTTAGTGCAAAAATCACTGCTACTAGCTCCAAATCATGGGTGGGGTAATTCTTCTCATAATCTTTCAACTGGTGGGATGTAAGTAATGACTTTCTCATGTTGCCTCAATACACAACTCAATCCCAGCTTGGAGGCATCACTACACACAACCATTCCACCTGTACCAATCGAAATAGTCAAAACTAGAGCTGATACCAATCTTTGCCTTAGCCCCTTGAAGCTCTTTTAAAAAGCATCAGAACACTCAAATTTCACACCCTTCCATATGAGTCGGATCATCGGGATAGCAATACAGAAGAAATTCTTAATAAACCTCCTGTAGTATCCGGCCAATCCCAGAAAACTATGTATGTCTGCTACACTCTTGGGAGTCTCCCATTCTAGGACTTCCTTCACCTTGCCTGGGTCAACTTTTATACCCTTGTCTAAAACAATGTGGCCTAGGAATGTCACTTGCGACAACCAAAATTTGCACATACTGAATTTCGCATAGAGTTGCTTCTCCCTCAGACGTTACAATACTAACCACAGGTGAACAGCATGTTCCTCTGTACTCTTAGAGTAAACAAAGATATCATCAATGAACATGATCACGAACTTGTCTAAGACATCTTGGAATACCTAGTTTATCAAGTTCATAAATGCAGCCAGTGCATTGGTCAACCCAAATGACATCACCAAGAACTCATAATGTCCATACCTTGACCTGAAGGCTATCTTATTGACATCACTATCTTTGATCCTGAGCTGGTGGTAGCCCGATCTAAGGTCAATCTTGGAGAATACCTTAGCACCTTGCAATTCCTTAAATTCTATGGGGGCCATATGGTAAGGGGCCTTTGACACTGGTGTTGAGTCGGGGAGCAGGTTTATAGCAAACTCTGTCTCTCGGTCCGAGGGAAAATCTGTTAATTCATCAAGAAATACATCAAAAAATTCCCTCACCACATCTAGCTTGATCAATAGCCTAATCTCTATCTCAGTATCCATCACAAATGCTAAGTAGCCTTGACACCCTTTATCTAGCTATTCTTTATCTGAAGTGCTGATATGGTGACCTTCTTAGGTTTCTTGGGCTTATCCCCTTGGAAAACAAACTCATCATCATCACGAGGTCTGAAAATGATCGTTTTCTCTGCACATAGCACACTAGCTCTGTATGCGAACAACGTCCATCCCTAGAATCACATTGAAGTTAGTCATATCCAACTCAATCAAATGAGCATTCAACTCATGTCCACCTATGGTCACTGAACAAGGCTTATATACGTAGTTTAAACCTACTACACTTTTTATAGGGATACTCACTACCAAACACTGAGTCAATCCTTTGGGTGGAATTCCCATTTTCTTTACAAAGTTTGGTGACATAAATGAATGCGAGGCTCCTGAGTCAAATAACACATGTGTAGGCAATAATGATATCAATAATGTACCTGTCACTACACCGGGTGCAGCCTCAGCATCTTTGACTGTTATGGCTAATACCCTTCCCTGTGGTCTCTGGCCCTAAGGGGGTTGTGCTGGTCTAGGTGCTACATAGGTCTTCTGGGGCCTAGGTTGCATAGTATATGGTGCATCAACCTGGCCTCCGATGGGGGTATGTCCTCACTAGGTGGCCCGGTTGACCATAATGAAAACACCTTGGGTTGGTAACACTAGAACGGGAAGATTGGGAAGTCTGACTATCTTCGGGCTTTCTGAACTGTACCAGAGTTGGGTTGATATAAGGCACTCAAAAGGGTTTTCCACCTCCCCTAGAATCAATAGATCCTATAAACCTCTTTCCCGTTTCCTGCTGGGTCGAGAAATTATCTCTATACCGGTCTTTAATAGATTTGGCCATTTAGACGACCTCAGCATAAGTTGGCCATTTCAACCTAACTATAGTTGATCCAATACCTGGCCTCAACCCTTTCTCAAACTTCTTTGCTTTAGCCCTATCACTTCTAAGATGCTCAAGAGAAAAATGGAATAGCTCCTCAAAACGTTGCTAATACTCGAGCACAGACTGGGAACCTTGTACAAACTATGAGAACTCACTCTCTCTCCTATCCCGGAAGCTTTTCAAACAATAGTTCTCAAACAAGGCCCCTTTGAAGTCTGCCTAAGTAGGGTTTGGGTTACCCACCCTCAGAATGGGCTCAGTAGCACTCCGTTAATCATTAGCCTCATTTTGCAGCTGATAACCCACACATAAAATCTTCTACTCATCGGTGTAGTCCATTAGCCTAAACACTTTTTCTATACCACCAATCCATCTAGATGGATACAACGGATCTTGGCCCACCTTGGAGAAACATGGGGCTTAAGCCTTTGAAATTTCTCTATCATCTAGGTTAGGTCAGTCCAGCCCTCTCCGTGTGCTTGGGCTTACTCCAGTGCCAGGTTTTGTACATGCCCATGTACATTTTTCTTCCCATGCCCATGCACTTATGCCCCACCTAATGTTTGAAGGCTAACCGATCTAGCGGGTACCAGAACGAGTGCCGATGGAGTAGGAGGTACGGACGATGCACTACGGGCTCTCATTGTCACTTGGATCCAATCATTGATCTCGATCATGAACTGATTTTGTCTTTCCTCAACTCCTCATATCATATTATCCATGATGGAGGCCACATCATGAGCAGTAAGTATCGACGGAGCTAGGGGTGCATTGCGGGGTCTACCCCAATTCCATGTAGGGGAAGCAGGAGGTGACGGGCGTGACTGGGATCTAGACTGAGTGTTCCGATGTGACATGACTCCTGTGGAGGAATTTGATTAGTTCACATGCATATACAAGGTTACATGTAATTGGAACATATGCATACATAGTAGGTCCCACACGTATACATAAGGCATAATTAGGGTTAGAGCAAGCATAAGTGGGGTCCACACTTATTAGGATCTGATCACACACATATCCCAAAGAAGCACATATTTGAGGAAACAAATAATAATAAAGATTTGGAAAATAAAAATAAAAAATTATTTCCAAAATATTTCACCAAAAACAGGGGCCATTTTCATCGGAAATATGAACCATTCCACTAGAAATATCAATACTATTTTCGGTGGGACTAAAAGAAGCTGATTTGAGACTTTTCAACTCACCAAAAACAGGCATCGGAAGCAAGTCTAGTGTTTTTGATGGGTTGTTTCTAGTGGACTAAAGTCGTTATAAAAGGGCTCGGGATTGGGGTTTAATTCACAAAACCCTAATCTAACTCATAGAGAAGGTGAGGAAATGGCTAAGGAGAGTTTTCCAACTCATTCCTATGAGGGTAGCGGCTAGAGAAATGGGCTATGCCCCCCCATCCTTTCTCCTCTCTCCTCTCTCCTCTCTCCTCTCTCCTCTCTCCTCTCTCTCTCTCTCTCTCTTTTATATGAGGGGAGGGGTTCGTGTCGTGTGTACTTTGCTTACGGGCCTCGTACTATCGTATTACGACTTAGAGATATGTGGAGGCCTATTTCGCAAGAGTGTAAACTTTGTCATTTGAGACGAAGGTTTGATGATGGTCCAATTCAGGGATCAGGATCATACAAATGGGGTTTGGAGTCACCACCTAGGATTTTAGGCCTAAGACCCACGGCTGAGCCCGATTCCTAGAGATTTAGAGTAAGTGTCAGGTTATAAAATTAGGAAGTTGTTAGGCACCCAATCTACCTGGTTCAACTGGTCTTCTTGCTAGATGCTTGAGAACGAACATTTTTCATAATTATTATTATTCCATATGTATGGCTAAGTTATCACACATATATACAATAATTGAATTCAAACTACTATATACACTAAAACAAAGTATATATAAAGTCTACATTATGATAAGTTGGTTAAGAAATTATACTTGAACTTAACCCTTGTTTCGGGTCAAGAGGGGTGGGCCCCTGATTAGTATCGGCCCGAACTGTCTTTTGGATTCTCCTGGCTAAGGGGAAGATGGTCTTGACTTCCAACTTCCTTTCTTGAGAGATGCTGATTGTGATGGTATGCGGATAGGGTTCCGGCTAGGAACGGTTACTTTTGGATTGGGATTTGGACAGAGCTTTGGCTAGGGATGGCTATTTCTTGATTTGGATTCGGATTTGGATTGAGCTTCGGCCAAGGAAGGCTATTTCTGGGCTTGGGATGAGGTGGCACTCTGGCAAAGCTTCGGCTAGGGAAGGTTGTTTTTGGATTTAGGATGAGGTGGCACTCTGGCAGAGCTTCTGCTAGGGATAAACTAAGGGAGGGCTAGGCTGAGGTGGCACTTCGACAAATCTTCTGCTGTAAATAGCTATTTCTAGAAAGATTCTAAGGATACTCGGACAGGGGTTCGGCTAGGAATGGCTATTTTTGAAAGAAATGGGCTGACCTAAAAATTGATTGAAGAACTTCAAAGTCCCGAAGAACACTTTCAATATCCAAACAGAGTTTCACATCTTAACAAAGATCTCTTCGTAGACCCAAAGAACCTCAAAAAATGGGGGATTTCTATCTCAGGAACGCTCAAGAACACTTAAGAACACTCAAAAACACTCAAGGGAGGTGGCTCAAGGACATGCTATTTTTGGCTAAAAATTGGATCCAACTAAGAATTTGGATTAAAGATCTTCAAGATCCCAAAGAACACTTCAAAGATCCGAATGAGTTTTCGGATCTTTATGAAGATTAGAAGAAAATCAAGAGGGGGAGGGGAGGAAATTTTCACTATAAAAGAGTGAAGGGGGATTCTGGTGTGTTGGTCTATTTTTTCTAAGGGAAGGGGGTATTTATAGTTTTTTTGGGGTAAATAGGAGAGGGGGAATCCCTTTATCCAGTGGACAAAGGGGGGCTCTTGCCTAAAGTGAGGGGATAGGGTTTTTGTCCAATGGGTAGAGGGAGGAGTTAAAGGCAAAATTGGGTGGGGAGGGCCTTTGTCCAGTGGGTAAAAGGGGGTTTTCATAAAAATGGGAGGAGAGAGAAATTTTAGCAAAAAAAATGTGGTTTTAAAAAAAAACAGGAGGAGAGAGGAACACCAATCCCTGCCACTGACGGTGGTGTATGGGACCAGGCCAAAGTGCCTGAGGTATGGTTAGTTTAGGCAGGTAGTGCAGGTGACGTCATGGGTGCACGATGGATGACCCACGGGTAATGGCCAAGGTGGTGCAGGCATGGGCAACTGGAGCATACATGCATGGGTGTGTAGAAAATTTGTACAGCATGTGTTGGTTAGGCTGGTATGGGTGTGCGGGCAACATGCGCACGGTGCAGGCAAGATGTGCATGGCCAAGCAGCTGGGGCACGTACAGCGTGCAACGGGGGTGCGCTTACTTTGCAGCGGGGGCGTTTAGCATACAGCGAGGGCATGTGGCGGGGGGTGCATCATACTGCTGGGGCATGCAGGCCAGGCTGGGCTAGTTGGATTGGTTGGCTAGCTAGGTGGTGCTAGCTTAATGGTCAGCTATGGCTTGGCGGCTTGTCGGCTTAAGTGACTAGTCGTGGTCGGTGGTTGGTGTGCATGACATGCATGTGAAAAAAATGTGATTTTTCAAGGACGATTGCGGGCAAGCTGATGGTCCGATTTTGGCATACCATATACCATCAAAATTGTATTTCCAAGCACTATCCATTTGTATAGTCATCTTGACTGGATTCCTTTGTATATAAAAAGCCAAAATTGGACCCCTTCCTCTCCCGTGCGGGGATTTCCAGGCGTTTAGGTAGGGGAATGTTTCTATCAGCATCTCTGTTGGTCAGAAGTTAGAAGTCGCATCCAAGGTCCATTTTTATCATAGCAAGAGGAAGGTTACAAAATTGGGTGTCTACAGAATGCCCCTTTTTGGCCGAGGCCTATGCCAGTGGTTGAAGGGTAAAGAAAAGAATGACCACATTTTGTCACCCATAGCATGTACTACCATCATCTTGCTCAGTTATGATGGAATTGAAAAATGCAATAGATAATATCTCCTAACTACTTTCAAGTTGAGGACTTACCTAGGGCTACCAATTGTGGAAAGGAATTCGCTGCTCTTCCAATCCTGCAAAAAAGGTTAGTACTTTGATCTTTGATTTTCCTTAGCTGGGCTTCACATGTGCCAGTTCATGGAATATGGTCTCCATGTTGGTCTTTTGACCCAATCTGGACTACTTGGGACTGAAGGTTATAAGAGAGGAATTCACTGCTTTTCCAATCCTGTGATAAGTAAAACACTTAATTCTTTGATTCTCCTTAGCTGGGCTTCACATGTGACAGTTCAGGGAATTTTGGTCTCCAAGCTGGTTCTTTTGAACCAATTTGGACCATGTGGTCTTCCAGGTGGGTTTTTTCAAATCGAGTTGGGCTATTTGGTTTTTCAGGTAGGTTCTTTCGAACCGGGTTGGGCTATCTAGCCTTGTCAATTACATGAAAGAAACTCGCTGCTCTTTCCACCCTATAAAAGACAATAACAACTAATTTGGATTTTTTATTTGAATTTTGAATTTTGATGCTCAATTTGGAATCTTTTAACTCTCATTTTTTATTTGGAATTTTGTTCATTGCTTTGGTTTGAATTTTGATGCTTGATTTGGAATAGTTTAATCCTTTGATTCTTCTTTGAATTGAATTTGGACTTCTGAATTGGAATCCCAAATAATAATTTTTTTTCTTTTTTTTTTTCTTTTTTTTTTAAATGGGCCCTCTCCCCTGTTCATTCTTCATTTTAGCTTTTCTGAGTAAAGTGAGTTCGTGGAACTCTCTGGTTTTTCTTGGAATTTTCCTTCCTATTTTTTGAGTTTTTCACCTTGTTCTTGAAGTTCTTGAAGATCTTCATCTTGTTCTTGAAGGAGAAGTTATTTGGAGAAATTGATATTCTTGTGGGCTTTTGTGCAAATTGAAAAACTTTTAGGGGCTTCTTACAATTTAGAAAAGTTTCTGGGGCTTCTTACAATTTCTGAAAATTTGGCTAAAAGGAGGAAAAGAAAACTCTAGGAGAGGTCCAGCTTGAGAGTTCCAGCAGTCCTTCTCACAGGGATGAGGGCCTGGCCGACTGGTATTCTGGGCAGACTCTTTACAACTGTCGAAATCACATCTGCAACTCCATATGGGGTTCCTGGGTAAGTCTTTACATTTCATTCATTATTTTAATCATCTTTTATTCCTGTTTTGTTGTTCCCTCTTTTTTTTATTGTATTATTTATGGTTTTTTTTTTTTTTTTTTGCATTATTTATTTCCATTAGCGTGAGGAGAACATAGATGTAGACACTTTCCTTGGGCTGCCTATTCCTTATGATTATGTGAGTATCTGATCATTTTCCAATTAACTCTTGACTTCCTTTGGCTGATATGCTCTTTCTCAGGTGTCCCCAGAGGTCTATGCTAAGATTAGTAGGATGCACTACGGACTGTGTGAGGTGATAGTTACAAAGGATTGGGAGATTGCCCAGTAGGGTGCACTGATTAAGGACCTAACCTAGAGGCTGGAGCAAGTTGGACTAGCATCTGTGGATTCCCCAATGCTTCATGAGGATGGTTCAAAATACGGTTTAGATGATGGCTTCTGACCCATAGGGATTTGTTTCTGTATTTCCTACAAACACAACCACATGACATTTTCTTTTTCTTTTTCCCTCCCCTTGTTTGTTCATCATTTCATTTTAACATCTTATGAAAACTTACTTTTGGCACAAATAAAATCTTTCTTCTTTTTTGTTTTTGTTTGCTTGCAATACTTAGGCACAATCAATTCCATAACTCAAGTCATAATTAGAATAATTGGGGTAACACAAAAATCCAAATACTTTCTCATTCCATTACCAAGTGAATTACATGAAAAGGGGGATAGCTTTCCTACCACAGACGAGATAGATGAATAACGAGGTGGGGAAAGAATTCTTGAGGTGGTCAGCTTAATTGTAGCCAATCCCATCAATCTAACATAATTGTGGCCAACGGTCTTTATCAGAAAATCTTCTTGTGGCTTTCTTGGACGCCTCCATGCGATATCCTGCACAGTCCTTTCCCGCAGGTACTTTTCTCAATCGGTGATAAGGTCAAATTCGTGAACTTCTCTCTTATCCCAATAACAAAACACTCCGAGTGAGCTTCCCCTTAGTGGTGTGGTGAGCTTCAGTTTCTCAAGGAGCCAAATCTAAAAAATAGCAGGACTCCCCTGATAATGATGTAGTCCAAATCTATGGCCATAGTTCATGTCATCAAATCTCTTGAACGTTTCTGTAAGAACCGTAGGGACGATGTCACCTCCCTTCTTCAATTGTTTTACTACCTCAATCAAAACAGATGGTGCACCATGCCCAAAAGTATGGAGAACATAACAAGATATCATGCAAAGTAAATAAGTATTCAAGGATCTCTACTGATGGATTCCTCCCATTGGTAGATATTGGATGAAGATCTAAGCCACCCTCAGAATGTCGATCTTCCCATACCTGACAAACTGCTTTACTTCTTCTTCTTTCCATCCGAAGAAATCCTGAATTTCCTCTAAGCAATCTTCCTTCAAAGACGGTTGGAACAAACTACCTTTTGGTGGAGATAGCATACAAACCCAAAATTCTTCAAGAGTTGGGCAAATCTCCGCTAATCCAAACCGAAATATATGTAGGTTGGTATCCCAGTGTTGAGGTACTTATCGGAGTAATTGGTGATGTAGCTTCACACATCCAACCCGGTCAAGAAATGACACATTTATGGATTCTAGCAATCCTGGTGCCCTCATATTTATGTCTAAGGTCCATTTCCTCAACGTTTTATCCAACGAGCCCATGAATTTTCTTGAAATCAATACAAATAACGAGATATGATGATTTATCAAAGCATTACTCATTAGCTAATGATTCAAGCAAGCCTTTACCACTGTTGCATCAAGCTCTTCTTTTTTTTCCTTTTTTTTTACTTTGACTGACCAAAGGTGGAGAACAAACTAGCCTTGATGAACTGGTGTCGGGTGGTGATTTTATTTTAGGGGATAGAGTCCTGGATAAGAATGGACGGACCATAGGTGAATGACAATTACCTAATGGCCTTACATGCCAAATGGCGATTCTTGGGGGATAGATTCCTGGATAAGAAGTGATGGATCAATGGGTGGATGATAGATATCTAATGGCCTTCCATGCTAAATGGCGATTCTTAGGGGACACAAACTATGATGATATTTTAAGATACTTTGATTATTAATCAAGGAACTGATTTATTGCCGTTAGATAGTTGAGACCGCACTTGCCCATGTCAAGTTGCCTACGTATCCCTCAAAAGGAATCAGGTCTGACGTAGTTCAGGCTATTTGCACTTTCAAACATAATATTTCTGAGTTGATCTATGTTAACTAGTCTGGGTATTTCTTTGCCAATGTGGTCTACGAGTTTCACAACTTTGCCTTGGAGGATTTCTTTAATAGTGAATGGGCCGCTCTAGTTGAGCCTGAATTTTCCTTCTTCGGTCATGAATTGGGGCTCTTTGTTCTCTAAGAACAAGTTCACCTTCTTCTATGTGATGAGTCTTCACATTCTTGTTGAAGGCCCAGGCCATTCTCGATTGATATTTCTTCAGATTATCTGTAGCTTTCATGTGTCTTTCATCGAGAAAATTGAGCTCATCATGTCTGGCCTTTGCCCACACTCCTTCAGGTAGCTGATTATCAAGGAATACCCTTAAGGACGGTACTAGGATTTTCACGGGTAGAACCGTCTCAACTCCATACACCAAAGAGAAAGGTGTTACCCCTATCGAGGATTGTATAGAAGTCTGGTATGCCCATTAGGCAAGGGGTAACTTATTAATCCAATCCTTGTGTGTTTCTGCCATTTTTTGTATAATGACTTTGATATTCTTGTTAACTGCTTCTACTACCCCATTGGTCTATGGCTTGTAAGTGGTAGAGCGATGCCTTCTGATACCGAACTTTGTGCAGATTTTATTGGTCTTGCCCCATAAATGAGATCCCTAATCTGATATCAATGCTTGAGGTACTCCATATCACGCAATGATATTTTCTTGGATGAATTTCGCTACCTTAGCAGACATAAGGACTGCATAGGACTAAGCTTCTACCCATTTGGTGAAATAATCAATGGCTACCAAGATGAACTCATGGCCATTGGATGCTTTAGGGTTGACCTTTCCAATGATATCAAAACCCCAAGTGGAGAATGTCTAAGGTGAACTGAGCAAATGCAACTCTGTTGGTAGGATATGTATGATGTTAGCAAATATCTGATACTTATGGCATTTCTTGACAAAGTCCATGCAATCTACTTCCATTGTGTTATAATAATATCCTAGCCTGAGGATCTTCTTAGAAAACATCTTGGCATTCATGTGGGGTCCACAAAGACCTTGATGAATTTCTTCCATGATAGTTGTAGCTTGTTCTTCATCTACACACAACAATTATATTCCTTCATAGGATCTCTTGTATAACAAATCCTCTTAGAGAATAAATTGGGTGGCATATCTCCTCAGAAACTTCTTCTCTCTGTCAGTTGCTTCAACTGGGTGCTTCCTTTCCCTAATGAAATCCAATATCTGAGCGAACCAAGATCGACCATCCACAGTGAGAGAGTTTATAGAATTCTGATAAATTAGCCTACTTTTTTGTTCTACCAAAAATGGCGGACTCTAGCCATAGGGTTGCACTCAACCATAGAAGCCAAGGTTGCATGGGCATCACCAAACCTATTGTTAGCCCTTTGGAAGTATTCGAACGAGATCTTCTCAAAGTGTTCAATCAACTTTTCTAGATGTTCTTAATATGGCTTCAACTTTTCATCTCTAGTTTTTCACTTTCCTTGCATCTGACAAATGACAATAGATGAATCTCCATAAACCTTGATCCTTTTCACCCCAATGGTTAAAGCAGTTTCGAGCTCCAAAGCATAGGCTTCATATTCGGTAATATTGTTGGTACATGAGAATTCGAGGTGAAATGATGAAGGCAAATAAAGGCCGTCAGGAGTGACTAGCAATATTCCCATGCCACATCCCTTCTGATTGGCTTCCCCATCAAAGAATAACTGCCATTCATTAATTGTATCTTCTTCCTCTACCACTATGATCCCTTCATCGGGAAAGGCATCATCCAAGGATCTTCCATCTTCTGTGGGGTGAGCAGCGAAATGATCAGCTATGGCCTAGCCCTCGATAGATTTCTGAGTAACATAGGTGATGTCAAGCTCTGATAGAAAAAGTAACCAATGGGCCATCCTTCCTATTAAGGCCGGTTTCTCGAAGAGATATTTGATTGGATAACCAATGGGTCATCCTTCCTGTTAAGGCCGGTTTCTTGAAGAGATATTTGATGGAATCCATCTT
>CM040964.1:31521985-31769801 GCA_022985045.1 Macadamia tetraphylla
AAACATTAGAAATGGAAATACCTCCTAGTTTTATCTTTCCAATTCCAACAATTTTTCCTCTATTGTCATCTCCAAAGGAGACCCATCCTCCGTCATAGTCCCGTAAGCTTGAGAACAAGTTCTTGTTGGATGTCATGTGTTTGGAGCATCCACTATTAATTACCCATTTGGCTTCCACCTTATTCTTCAAGCATACCTCTTGATCTTCATCTCTAAGAGCCATCAAAGCTAGGTTGGTGACTTCTTCTTCGGAGTCGCTCTTTTCTTCTTCATCACTTGAATCCCATGTGGCTGCATAAGCCTTCTTCTTTGGTTTGTGTGGGCAGTTAGTTCTGAAGTGACCAGGTTTTCTACACTTAAAACACAAATCTTTAGAAAATGTTTCCTTAGTTTTGAATTTAGACTTACCTTTCTTTCCATAGGGTTTATATCCATAGGATTTGTTTTTGTGTTGCATTCTTCCTTTCTTCTTGAGGAATTTGTTGAACTTCCTTGTTATGAGAGATATTTCTTTTTCCATATCGAACTCTTCATCTTCATCTTCATCATCATCACTTACCTCTTCTATTGTTTGAGAAGACTTTAACGCTATGGTCCTTTTGTTCTCAGGAGTTGGTTTATCAGATTTCAACTCTAATTCATGAGTTTGTAAAGAGATTTTCTATTTCTATTTTCTTGGGTCTCCAAGCTATTGGCGAGGCTCTCAAGATTTTTCTAAATTTTTCAGCGTTAGTGTAAGTCTTACCTAGACTTTTAAGGGTATTTACAATGTCAATAAAACAAGTAAACATAGAAGTAATAGATTCATCTTCTTTCATAAAGAGTGACTCGTAATCTGAGACAAGTTGATCTACCTTCTTTTTTTTACCTCTTCCGTACCTTCATGTGTGACTAGAAGCATGTCCCAAATTTCTTTAGTTGTATCACGTGCTATGATCTAGTTGAAGTCTTGCTCGTTGAGGGCACACTGAAGGAATGTGATATCTCGGAAGTTGCTATGGATGAGGACTATGTCATCTACTATCCACTCCCTTTCTTCCTTTGGTATTGTTTTTCCATCTATAACCTTGGTAATGGTGTACGGTCCATTCTCTATAGCCCTCCATACGAGGATGTTATATCCACATACGAAGTTCTTAAATCTGCACTTCAAGAAAAAAAAGTTTTCTCCATTAAAGTAAGGGGGTCTTGAGGCGTCATGCCCTTTCATGGTTCTTAGGATGTGGCCATGGTCTTTGATTCACTTTTAAGACAAAACTAGTCTTAAATAATTTGAGCTCCCGCTTAGATACCAATCAAAATAACCTAGATGGGGGTGAATAAATTCAATTCTTAAAAAGAAATTATCCCAAGTGTGATCGTAAATAAAACTATGGAATGAAAAAGTCACAATCACACTACACCAAGATTTATAGTACTTCGACTCAATTTGAGTCTAGTCCACTCCCTACAAGAATCCTCTTGTAAGGTATTCCATAAAGTTCTCCCTTTCAGTATAGTAGGTAGGGAAGAAAACCTTTACAATCTTTTTACGGATAAGAGTATTCTTATAAATCCCCTTTACAGGTAGAGAGGCCCCTTTACAATCTCCTTTACAGGTAGAGAGGCACCTTAATTTTTTTAGGATAAGAGGATTCTTATACAATCCTAAGTACAATTTAGAATTGTAAAACAAAAAATAGGGAAAGTGGAATAAAAAGGATTACCTTTGGTGTGGTGCAAATGATGATTATGCAAATGAAATGATGCACCTTTTAAGTAGTCTTCTTTGTACCTCTGATATGCTCAGCGAGAATGTGGAAGATTTAAAGGAGACTTGAGCTTTTCCTTTTGGGATTGGTGAAGACCAACGATGCTCAAGTGATTTGAATGCCTTTATGAATTAAATAGCTTACAACTTTGCTCTTAATGGTCAAACTTAATTGATAATTAATTATGAGCATCTTAGGTATTTATAGGTGAGATTAATAGAGCTTTTTAGGTAGTAAATCAGACTAACAGTCATATTTTGGGTCTACTGGTAGACCGCCATCGATAGCCGATCGACTAAAAAGAGCCATTAGAGATAGAAAACTAGCCATTGGAAGTGATCCAGGCAGGTGTTGGTCGACTGGGATTTTCATCCGATCGACCGGCTATGGCCTCGGATAGGTCCGATCAACCGGGGCTTCCAGTAGGTCGATCGCCTCTAGTTCTGTCCTGTTTTTGATAGACAACTGTCATACTGATCAATTATCAATGTTTCATCCATAACTCTTCAGTCTGACATCGGATTAACCCGATTCAAGTTGTGTTGGAATCGTGACTCAATTTTCTACAACTTCCATGGAGGGTTTATCTCCTGATACCGAATCTAAGGTTTCCCAAAATACCCTTAAGTCTAGTTATAATGATTTTCACAGAAAGTCACATAGAACATGTATTTCTAATTATGTTCTACACCACCTATGGACTTCCCGCTAGGTCAAGGAATGTCCTATAGTCATTCTAGTATGATGATATGCAATGCATGAAGTGCGTGAACATATACATATAGAGAGTACACTATACAAAGAGTACTGGACTATCCTAGGGTCTTCATCTTGACTTGAGTCTTGAAGTCTTCATCATCGCTTGATGATTCCTCTTTTGTCTTTCACAAGGTATGGAAAAAATTAAAAGCAAAGACAATGCAAGGGAGGTTCTACTTGGGTAAAAGTTAGTCATCATTGTAAAGAGGTTTATGGAGATCCATGACCTCTTCACTAGCAGCAGTAGGAAGAGCTCAAGGAATGGTTTTAAATGCTGATCATTGACTTTGAAAATTACACTTGTGCTAGGGTTTAACACCTCAATAGCCCTATAATAAAAAATAGGTTGCACAACATAAGGACCATCCCAACGAGATCTCAAATTGCCTGAAAAAATATATAACCTAGAATTATGAAGCAAATCCTTATCAATAGGTGTGAAGGACTTCCTAAGGATTTATCTATCATGAAAAGCCTTGGTTATTTTACCTTATAAATCCTAGCATTGTCATAAGCATCATTGCGAAGCTCCTCCAACTCAGCTAGTTGGAGTCCGCTATGAGTACCAACAGTAGGTAGATCAAAATTCAGCTTCTTTATAGCCCAAAAGGGTCTTTGCTCTACCTCAACTGAAAGATGGCATGCCTTCCCATACACAAGGCAGTAAGGAGATTGTCCGAGATCAGTCTTAAACGCAGTTCTATGAGACCACAAGGCGTCCACAAGTCCAAGAGACAAATCCTTGCGATTAGGGTTGACAGTCTTTTCCAAAATTTGCTTAATCTGCCTATTGGATACCTCAACCTGGCCACCACTTATGGGTGATCATATATTTCTTTATGAGGGTCTCAAATGATCTACAACAAAAATGCTTGTCCTTGTCAAAAATGGGATAAATGATCCCATTATCCATCCACTTAAGTATTTCTTTTTTAATGGCTTCCTTCATCACTGGGTTAGCTCTTCTCTGGAGTACCATTGAAGGTTCGGACCCCTCAATGAGGTGAATATGATTTAAAACAATAGAAGGGCTAATTCCTTTGAGGTCAGCCATGGTCCATCCTATGGCTTCCTTACTTTCCTTTAGAAGCTCGATCAACTCCTCCTCCTGACTTGAAGTCAAATCAAAAGCAATGATGACTAAAAGAGTGTGATCCTTACCTAAGAAAGCATAATTAAGATTGGAGGGAAACTCCTTCAACTCAAGCTTAGGGAGTTCAACAATGGAAGGTTTAGGCATTAAGGTAGATAAGGGTCCTATGGGCTCTATAGGTGGTTGGAGACTCCGAACCTCAGATGCAATTCTCTCATCAAATTCACCCAATTGTTCCATGCACTTTTGAAATTCCGAATCAAAATCAATATAAAAATAAGTCTTAATGGAATCTGAAATTTCTTAGAGCATATGAACTTCCTCATCATGGGGATTTGGTTGCTTATCCAACCTAAAGACATTAAAATACATAGAAGTGTTGTCAAAAGAAATTTTTACGGTACCGTTCCTATAATTGATTGTGGCCTTACTAGTGGTAAGGAACGGTCCACCAAGAATGATTGGGATCTAGTCCCAAATGTTGGCAACTAGTTGGGTGTCTAAAACAATGAAATCAACAGGAAAAATAAATTCCCCCACCTTAAGTAAGACATCCTCAACCATCTCTTTAGGAATTTAAATAGACCTATCGGCCAATTGAAGAGTAGTTTCAGTGGCTTTCAATTCTCCCAATCCTAGTTGCTTATATACATGGTAAGGCAAAAGATTCACATTATGAAAAGGTCAAGTAAGGCATGCTCAATGTAGGTGTTGCCTGTGACACAAGCTAATAAAAATGTTACATGTGATAGCATACCATCATCATTTGAGCAATTAATAATCATGTATAATCATAAGCATGTGAGCAATTCTATAATAATAAAATGATCCTGAAAATAAAGCAATTCATCCATCACTTTGTTTATGATCGTGTGTGTTAGGGTTTAAGTGCGGCCACCGATCGATCAACTCAATTCTGATTTCGTGGCATGTGTAATTCACTATCCTAGACATAAAGGCAATCGTACATCAATACATGTCAGAATGCCACACCCGCGGTACAGACAAGGTCCATCAGTGATAGTAATGTCACCGTAAATACCCATCGAAAATAGACACTTTCCACCAAAAATATTAGTGTTATTTTTGGTGGAGGTGGCAGAGAGCTCCTAAGGCTCAGGCAGTCATCGGAAACAGCCCCAATGCTTTCAGTGGCTTGTTTTCGATTGTAATATAGCAACTGTCCACTCAAATTGGGGTTTTTCAGGTCGGGCCTGATCATCGGGATTTGTTCCATGGAGTTTGTAGGGGATGTTCCGAGCATCATTCTAAGCTAATAAAATACCAATTCCACCAAGCCATTTGGAAGATACGTCGATCGAACAATTGAAACCCTAGGTGGTCATTTGGTCATTCTTGTTGCCAAACCTCACCGAACTCGGTTTGAGCTCAGCAATGGCATACGCATTCCCCGAGGTCAAGAGGGTTTATGCACCAAGATTCCATCCAAACCTAGCTTAACCTAGGTCAAAATGAAAAGAAAGAGTTATATGGGAGGTTATACTTACCTCCCGCAGTGATTTCGGCAATTAGATAGCAGCTGGCACTAAGGTAAGTCCTTTTTCTCTCTTCTTCTTCTTCTTCTTCTTCTTCTTCTTCACCTCTTTCTTTCCTCTCCTATGTTGAGCACAAGTGAGAAATGAGGAAATGAATCCTCATTTCTAACTTATGAATTAAGTTGGGCCTTAGGGTCCGTTTGGTTGAACCCTCTTTGGTCTGGTTGGGTTAATCCGATTTTCGGAGTATGAGGACCCAACTACTTTGGTCCGTAAATTGTTCATGTCATGAGAAGGATGTGGAGGATGATTTGGGATCATCTGGGGCTATCTATAATGCGAGTGGCGGAACCCACAGGCATCGGAACCTTGATAGTAGCTTGTTTGGTCATCAAAAATAGTCACCGAATTCAGGCCCGAGTTGTTTCTAGTTGCTTATTTTCGATGGTCAAAATAGCAAGCTATCTTGACTACTTGCTGTCCTCCAATTGGTCTCGCATGAGTAGTTACCCGCAGCCGTGCTCATGGTCTTCCAAAAACTTTGATGCGTGATGGGATTCAAGTGTAAGATGTCAGGTCACTTACCTTCTGGAATCAGAAGGTATAAATCCCCTCCAGTTGGATTGGCAACCAATGCATGAACATGTGGGGTCATCTCTTTCCCTTTGACAATGGGCGGCCATGAGCCAAAACCCAATTCTACTTTCAATCTCCAATCCGAGACCTATCACAATAGTTCAAATTAGATTGGGTCAGGGCACGGCTGTAACAGAAAGGAGAGAAGAGAAAGGAAGAGAAGGAAGGAGGATGAGGAAAGAGAAGGGATTTGGACTCACACTTGCTCCCAGCTACGTGCAACCTTTCCGGAGGTAAGTGCTACCTCTCCTACCAGTCTCTCTCTTCATTTTGAGCTAGGGCAAGCTAGGTATAGATGGAATCTTGGCCCACTTACCTTCTAATGCTCGAGGATTACATATTTCACCTCCCCGATGCCTATTACCAAGCTCAAACCAAGTCCGGTGAGCTTCGACATCAAGATTAACCAAATGACCATCTAAGATTTTGATCATTGGATTGACAATCTCCTAAATGGCTCAGTGGATTCGGGATTTTAATGGCTTAAAATAATGATGGAACATCCCTCATGAACTCTAAGGAGCAAATCCCGACGATCGGGCCCTAGCCGAAAAGCCCCAAATCTCATGGGCAGAATCTATACTCCCAGTGGAAACACTGGGTCTATTTTTGATGACCATTCGAGCCTTAGGAACTCTCTGTTACATCCACCAGAAACAATACTGATATTTCTGGTGGACCATGATTGTTTTCGATGACTATTTTTTGTGACAGTACTGTCAACTTGGGACCTTGTTTGTGCCCTTTGGGGGTAACCCCTATAGGACCCTTCCGATGTTTCCAATACATAATAACACTCAACTACGTTTGTGCTTAGGATAAAGACTCACACATACTCGGAGGCCAATAGCAAATTGAACAACTGGTGGCCATACTTGAACCCCAATCCACATAAGCATAATCAAGGTGAGGGATGGTTGACTTTTTCTTTTGGGAATGTTTAATAATTTTAGAATTGCTCACATGTATAGATTTTGCATGATTATTTATATTGCTTAAATGATGATGATGTTTTTTTACATGTTACATTTTGATGGAAATGATATGAAATGTATATGGATATGTGTGGCAGGATCAGATGTGGCCGAGGTGGTACCAGTACCATGATCGCCATGTGATTATTGTACGTATGAGATAGAATCCGATGTGGCCGAGGTGGTACCGATACCATGATTTCTGTATGTTTGTTGCTTTCATGCATTGATTATGTGCATTAAAGTTAGCTGTTGTCGTGGATTACACTTTGTGGCCTACTGGTATCGTGTACTCTAGGACTACATTTGGAAATGGATACGCTTCGTGGTTGATGGGAATCCAGTGTTGCGTAGTCCATACTCAACTGTTTATACATGCTTGACTACGTAAACAGTCATGGGTTACACTTTGTGACCAATGTGTTCCCGGTATTGTGTACCCCAGAACTGTACTTGGAGATAAATTACACTTTGTGGCCGATGGTGATCCCAGTATTATGTAATCCATACTAATTGTATCATTATGAAAGTACATAGGATATCTATGGTTGGGCATTATTCCCTATGCTACGTCCCCTTGCCAATAGGGTTTAAGGTGTTAGATAACTAAATGGTGGTATGTTCGATGATCCTTCCCAGAATGCCACACTCGCAGTACGATATGATTTTTATAAAGGAGGAAACTTGTTTGGCATGGCCGATGGACATACCAATGTCGTGACTGCTAGGAGGGGGTTATCAGGGGTTTACTAGGTGATCGATGGATGCATACCGGGATCGGGAGGCTCCTAATCATGGCTAGGATTTGTATCGCTGTGTAGTCAATGGCGGTTCTGGGACTAGGGATACAACCTAATGTGTCGTAGTAGCATTTATCAGACTTAATTGTATTGTTAGGTGGATAATAAAATAAATGAATTCCATCACGAGCATCATGGACTATGTTTAATTTCTATAATCATGCATCATGAATTATTTATGCAACTGCCTTTGCTTGGTTGTGCATGAACCCCACCCCTCACTGAGCGAGTTGGAAAGCTCACCCCACATATATGCCCCTTTTAGATGATGATGCAGGTACCGTTATACCTTTGGCGTGTAACCCATTACCCTCTGGACAGGAGTATGGTGTGAGCGACTGGTGGATACTAGAAGCAGAGGAGTACGACCAGGACTGTGCTTCTGACCATTGTACTAACGCCACACCCTAAGGAGCACGGTGCACTTTTGATGAATTTGATACCGAATGATACTATTGGTATTCTTTTGGGCTTATGTATATATAAGTCATGACTAATTGTAAATGGATAAACTTGGTTATGGATATTTACATTATCACTAGATGTTCCCCATTTTACTTATGATTCCACTATTATACCCTGATTCTACTGCTATTAGTTGGTTTGTATTGCGAGATTGTGAATCATTAAGGTACACTACTACTAGAGATCCCGGTAGGTTCGTAAGACGGGTAAGCGTCTTACTCACACCACCGATATTCCTACATGATAAGTTGGGTCTACTAGAAGTGGGGTGTGACAACCTCGATACAAATCCTAGAGAAGGTTAGTATGTCCATCACTTTGGTTCTGAGGTTTGAAAAGAGTGGTTTGCCAATAAGAGACCCACCTATGCTTATCCCAATGGGAAAGCAAGCCTAGATAGGGATGGAATGAAGGTTAATCTTAGAGAGAGGTGTATTGGTCACAAGGATGGAGGGAAATGAGTTTTTTGCCAACAAACCAAGGGCCACCCTCAAAGGCAGTGTCCCTATCTTCATTAGCAGAAAGGTTGAGGATAAACAGGCCATTATGGAGGACGAAAGCAGAAAAGGAGGCTCAAAGTTTCCATTGCTTTGATAGGGAGGACTTGACGATGTGAAAAGGAGGGCAAACACCAAGGAATTGGCTGATGACATAGTTCCTCCATTTGTAGATTTGACATAGTTCCTCCACTTGTAGATTTCAGGCTCAGCAGGACTAGGCCACAAACCGACCTTGGAGCCATAATGGAGGGAGGAGAATGAAGGTGAAAGAGTGAACCGATTTGGGAATGGGAGGGGATAGGGAACCATTTGGACTAGGATTTAGGAGGGGAGGAGGGGTGAAGGGGGCAAAGGGGGAGGGAGGGTAGTAGTAGGGGACACCAAAGAGGTATCCAGTCCGACGGTGGAAGCCGCTGGAAAGGAGGGGTTAATGCAGAGGAGGGGTTCATCAATTTTTTGCGTCTACCATTTTTATATCCACATCGAGAGCACTCCACTGCTTTCTTACTAGCTACCATGGAAACACACTTTTTCACAACCCATTATATTATTCTTTAGTTGAGCCTCCATTTTGGAATTTCTCATCTTGCCCAAGAAATCTTTATGTTTTCCTTTTCGGCCACAAGACTGTTAAAATATTGTAATTAATGAGAAAATAGCAAAGTCTTAAGCAATTAAAACTTAAAGGGTAACACATTTCCCGCATTCACCAAGATATGTAAAGTAAGAAGATGATATGTAATGACAAATAATTTAAAACAAGACCAAATTAATGAAACCATCACCATCAACAAAAGTCAAGTTATATTATTTGAATAACTTGCATATTCATTTCAGGATGTCCAGTATAGCACTAAAGTATCCAAAATTATAAACGTGGAGCGCAAGATTCAAATATCCAAAATGCCCTGGACATGCAGCAAAACTCCCATGGCATGTCTTACATGTACCACTTTTACTTGACGTACCATGAACACAAGCATCAAACACAGCTAGTCAGCATATTAAAAATGAAATGAAGGGAAGGAAACATGTCCTTCCAAGATCTATGGAATGCGAAATCATGTCTGTGAGTGAGCGGGGGCATGAGAGAAAAAGAAATAAAAAACAAAAATGATGAACATCTCTAGATGTAAACAGTATAACCTGCGTGTATTGTGGATGATATATATGATATTTATTAGTCCAGGAATAATGTTTTCTCACTTTTATAATTGTGGTCTTCTCAAGCCCTTCTTACTTTTGTTTGCTGGTCAACGTGGACCACCATTGGCATAGAGAGAAGAAAAATGAAATAGATGGCAAAGATTCTGATTCAAGAACTTTTTGTAAAGATATCTCACAAAAAAGCAAGTGGATATTCTAAACTTGAGCATAACAATACTAACTTCAAATTGTTTGGCATTTTGATTACAGAAAGTGCCATACCCTGCCTCCAATAGGCCAAGACTATGACACTGGACACCTCACTATATCCAGTTAGCCTGTTTCCCTAGGATCTAGACTAGGGTAGATCTTAACACCACAACAACACTACTAAAGATCAGAGGTCATATAAATATAAGCAGTCCATCAGTGAGATATATTACATCATTTCCAGTATCACTATGTGATACATTATATTTACAATTACCCAGATAAAAGTCATATACCTTACAAAAAAATGTGTATATAGTTTATCGTATCTCAGAATTAGACTATATACATCAAAGTTTGCATCAACAGAAATATATACACATTAAGACAGGAATAGTCTACCCTATTCCTCAGAAGAACTAGCCTCTATAGGCACAGTCGTCACATCCACAGTCGGGTCCATGGTCTGTTTCATCCTCTGGAAGATGGCCAAGTGATCCAATGCCATTGTCTCATATCAAAGCTCGTAGTCGACAGAATATCAATCTCATCATCTAGGGAAAGTAAATAAAGAGGAGTGAGCACATCATGCTCAGTGAGGGGTGGGGGCAAGCAAGCAAACACAATACAAATGATGCAATGCATGCTCCACACATTATATGATGCTCATAGATTCATTTAATATTATGCTACTTCCTAGTCCATTACCAAGTCCGAAATCAGTGGTATAGTGCTACGCCACATAGCTAGTATTCCCTATCTTATACATTGGACCATAGGAATGCAAGCTCGTTGCAAGCAAGAGATAACCAGTCCGGAAAAGAACTTCGGTCCTCCAACCAACCTCTAGGTCAGTAATCTCAGGCAGTCAAGTGTACAGTACATTGTACCCTGCTACTATTCGTCTCTAGGTATAGTACGTCATACCACGGAAGTTTATTGCTAATCAAGCAGCTATGGGTTGGGATTAGTTAGTATCTATCCCCCTACTGACAAGGGGTTGTAGCACTCAGGTGTGATGTTCTAGCCCACAATTTCTATACGATGCATATCCAAACATCAACCATTCACAACATACATATAGTAAACATTGGGCACCTATCAGTGTCCGATCTTACTTATCTTACCTGTTCCAGCTTCCCATTCCACACCTCAGTTTTAGAATAATAACAATAATTATATGCACACAATCATAATACATGAATCACAGGCAAGATTAATAATAATAAACACTCCATAAAATGAGTCAGGGCACCCACTCACCTTGGTGTCCAAATTCTTGAAAAATTCACTTCTTTGGTTCAATTAGGTTCCCTCACTGTAACTTATTTTTCCTACTTCAGAAGATATTCAAATCATTATTTACAAAATAAAAATCCTACAATCTACCCCAATTTGCCTAAGTATATTATCCCTATTCTCAATTTAGTTGGGCATTTAACTCTTCTTTCTTGCACAATCTAGGTTTCCCAACGCCCTTTACTACTGGGTTTACATGTAGAAAACCACTAGTGGGTCCCACACTTAGGTAGAATGTCCTGGAGACACATCAATAGTCCAATAAGGGTTTTAGAACTTCAAACATCATACTCTACCCCCCTGGGTTCCATTTCATTGAAACTTTCATGTACACAGTTCCCACACAGGGTCCAAGGCATGCTGACCAATGGTACAATAGAACTGGCCACTAGAACCCAAATCGGTAGGTTGCCTGGGCAACAATGGGCTGGTCGGTTGTGACTTGCTGGTTCCCTATTTTCTGCAGAGTTTTGATTCTGCCAGTATTGTTGAACTTTGTTATGGCCAATTTGGGATTTTGTCTCCCTTCCAAAATCCAAAGTGGTCTTATAAGGTTTCAATTCGCAAAATAGGTCTCCTACTGACCCATTTCTGAAGTTCAATTGCGGGGTTTAGGTTAGGTAATTTCAATTCCATAGGAAATCTAGGGTTTCAAAGGTACTTTCTCCATTTTTGTAAAATTAATTACCTATACCAAAATCTTTGCATAAATTGAAGTTGGAATTCAGTCTTTAAAGACCATAGAATTGAATTCCCTCTTCAATTGAATTTAGATAAAACTATTAAGGACAGAATTGATTAAATTATTAGGAATTAAACCTGGTATAAATTTTTGTTTTAGGGCTTCAATAAAATCTCAACCAATCAACTCCAATTTACACAAATTATTGCTGAATTGGTAGGAACACTAAGTTCCAAAGTTTACAGGGATAGGTTCCCTATGTTACTCTTGCTATTAGTCTCAAATTGGGGTCAATTCCTCATTTTGAATTAATATTACATACAACAGGTCAATAAAGTAGGTGTTAGATGTCAGGTTGACCCATATCTGGGTTCCAATTAACTGACCTTAACTTAAGTATTCACTTTCTACAAAAATTTCAGAAATTAACAAAGTTTTGATGAACCCTGTAGAATTGATCCATTTTTCCCTAAATTAATTGCCTAACTAAAGTCAGATTAATAGTATTACAGAAATGAAATCTATATTCTAACCCTAATCAAGCTTGGCAATAAGTTTCAAGAAGAATTTCAAACCAATTCTTATAAATTCCAAATTCTGAAATTGAATAAAATTTTGCTCTTAGTAAAGAATGTATAAGATTGACTAAACCAAAACAAGTTATGGACAGGAGAATAGTTCTCACGGTTCTCACCCTCTAGAAAATGCCTCTCCCATCTCTCTCTTTCTTTTGGAGTGATCGAGTATGATGTTTAGGGTTTTATGAAAACCCTAAATATTGTGGAGGAGCTTGAATCCAAGATAATGCAAATTTATACGTGTGGGAAGGACTCATTGCAAAAGGGCTAAGATCGCACGGAGGCTCTGCACTTGTGGAGTTTCAGGTAATGATCGAAACACTGTTATTGATTATTTGTTGAATGGTCGACCTTACCGGTAGGACAACTCGAATCGCTTCCACCGATACTTTCCTTCAGTGGTATCAGAGCCTCTTTGTCGAAGGGAGACATTCAATATTTTTAATAGTATTCATGCATTATATGATCCTTAAATTTTATTTAAAAAAAAAAACCCTTAAAACGGTTTTTTTTTTTTTCGATCCATGATCTCGCACATGGCTATTAGGCTGAATTAGTTTTTATTATGTATATAATTTTTTATTTTTTAAACTTTCAAATCATCATGCAATGATTTGACAAAAAAAATCGTGTACTCTATGGCAGTGTTCACTGTGAACAGTACGTCACTGTTCACATGAATAGTCAAGTCACACTGTTGACAATAAACAGTGAATTTAAAAAAAAAAAAAAAAATTTTATGGGCTCTTAACTATTTAGTCATTTATTTTAAATGGGCTTTTATGATTTTGGGCTTATTAAAACTCTTTAAAAAGGGTCTTCGTGCGCCGTTATTGGTTTGTGAAACCCAAGTTTTTTAAATTGAAAAGTTCGAATGGGCTTAAGTTGCTCATTTGGGTTGTTCTTAAAATGTGGGCCCTTATCAGTAAACCAATTATATACCAATTATATAGATATTATTCTTCAAAATTAAATGAGTTTTATCTGGAAACTTGCATAACTATGTGGTTTTAGTTAAAAATGTTTTACTTAAAATCCACATGTGAACCCTAAACCATATAAACCCAAAACCCTAAACCTTAAAGCCAAAAGCCTATAACCCTAAACACTAAACCCTAATCCCTACACCCTAAACCCTAAACCCTAAACCCTAAACCCTAAACCCTAAACCATAAAGCCTAAAGCCTATACCTTAAAACTAAACCCTAGACTCTATACTCTAAACCCTAAACACCAAACATTAAACCCTATACTCTAAAACCCAAACCCCAAACACTAAACCCTAAACCCTAAACCCTAAATCCTAAACTATAAACCCTAAACCCTAAACATCAAACCCTAAACACTAAACCCAAAAAACAGAAACCCTAACCCTAAACCCCAAACCCTAAATAATAAACCCTGAAACCTAAACCCTAAACCCTAAACCCCGAAACCCTAATACCTAAACCATAAACCCTAGACCCTAGACCCTAAACACTAAATAATAAACCCTAAACCATAAACCATAAACCCTAAACCGTGAGCACTAAACACTAAACCCTAAATGCTTAATCCGAAATCTAAAACCCTAAACCCAAAACGCTAAACCCTAAACCAGTAACCCTGAACCACAAGCCCTAAACCCCAAACTCTAAACCTTAAACCTAAACCCTAAAACCTAAACACAAAACCCAAAACCCTAAACCCTAAACCACACAGCCAAAAAGCCTATACCCTAAACGCTAAACCCTAAATCCTAAACCCTAAACCCTAAAACATAAACCCTAAACGACCTAAACACAAAACCATAAAGCTTAAACCATAAACCCGAAAACCTAAACCACAAACCCAAATCCCAAAACCCTAAATCCTATACCTCTAACCCTAAAACCTAAACCATAAACCCCAAACCCCAAACCCTAAACCCTAAACCCTAAACCCTAAACTGTAAACCAAAATGCCTAAAGCCTATACCCAAAACCCAGAACCCTAAACCCTACACCCTAAACCCTATACCATAAACTCCAAACCCTAAACCCTAAATTCTAATCCTAAACCCCAAATCCTAAACCCTAAACCCTAAACCCAAAATCCTAAACATCAAACCCAAAACCCAAAACCCAAAACCCAAAACCCAAAACCCCAAACCCCAAACCCCAAACCCCAAACCCCAAACCCCAAACCCTAAACCCAAAATCGTAAACCATAATGCCTAAAGCATATACCCGAAACACAGAACCTTAAACCCTACACCCTATAACTCTATACCATAAACTCCAAACTCTAAACCCTAAACTCTAAAATCTAAAGCCCAAAGCCTCATCCCTAAATCCTAAACTTGAAACCCTAAACCAAAAATCATAAAGCTTATACCCTAAACCCCAACCCCAAACCCCAAACCCTAAACCCAAAACTCTACACCAAAAACCCTAACCCCTAAACCCCTAAATGATAAACTCTAAACCCTAAACCCCTAAGCCTAAACCCTAAAGCCCTTTACCCTAAACACTAAATCCTAAATCCTAAACCCTAAACCCTAGACCTTAAACCCTAAACCCTAAACTCTAAACCCTAAACCCTCAACCCTAAACCCTAATCCCTAATCCCTAATCCCTAAACCCTAAACCCTAAAACATAAACCATTTCTAATCCCTAAACCTCAACCCAAAAACCCTAAACCCTAAAACATGAACCCTAAACCATTAACTGTAAACCCAAAACCCTTAAGCCAAAATCCCTAAACCTCAAACCTTAAACCCTGCACCCTAAACACTAACCCAAAACCCTAAACCCTAAACCCTATACCCTAAACCATAAATCCTATACCCTTAGCGCTAAATCCAAAATCCGAAACCCTAAACCATAAATCCTTATGCCATAAACCCAAAAACCCAAAATCTAAACCCTAAACCATAAAAGCCTAAAACCCTAAACCCTAAACCTTAAACTCTAATTCCTAAACCGTAAACACTAAACCACCCTAAACCCTAAAACCTAAACCCTAAACCCTAAACCGTAATCTCTAAACCCTAATCCTAAACCCTAAACCAAAAACCCTAAACCCTAAGCCCTAAACCCTAAACACTAAACACTATGCCTTAAACCTTAGAGCCAAAAAGCCTCTACCCAAAACTATAAACCCTAAACCCTAAACCCTAAACCTTAAACACTAAACCTTAAACACTAAACCCTAAACCCCCAACCCTAAAATCTGAACCATGAACAATTAACCCTAAACCCTTAACCCTAACTCAAATCCCTAAAACTTAAACCTTAAACCATAAACCCTAAACCCTAAACCATAAAGCCTAAAGCCTATACCCTAAGCCCTAAACCCATACCGTAAACCCTCAAACTTAAACCCTACATTCTAAGCCCTAAATCCTAAACCTTAAAACTAAACCCTAAACTATAAAGCCTAAGCCCTAAAACCCGAAACTATCCAAGTCCCTACATCCCAAACCCCTAACCCTAAACAAGAAAACCTAAACCCCTATACCTGAAAACCTAAACCCCTATACCCAAAACCCTAAACCCCAAACCCTAAACCCTAAACCCTAAACCTTAAACCCTAAACCCTAAACCCTAAACCCTAAACCCTAAACCCTAAACCCTAAACCCTGAACCCTTAACCCTAAACCCCAAATACAAAACCCTAAACCAAAAGCCTAATACCCCAAACCCTAAACCCTAAATCACAAAAACCCTTAGCCCTAAACCCTAAAGCCTAAACCCTGAAGCTCTATACCATATACCCTAAACCCTAAATATTAAATCTTAAACCATAAACACTAAAACCTAAACCTTTAAGCCTAAAGCCCATACCCTAAATCCAAAACCCTAAACCTTAAAGCCCTAAGCCTAACCTTAAACCTACTCTGTAAACCCTAACCCCAAAACCAGAAACCCTAAGCCATAAACTGTATAGCTAAATCCTAAACCCTAAACCCTAAACACTAAATCGTGAAAACCACAACGTAAACACAAAACCCTAAACCATTAACCATAAAACCTGAACCCCTAGCCCTAAACCCTAAAGCCTAAACCCAGAAGCCCTATACCCTAAACCCTAAACCCTAATCCCTAAACCTTAAATATTAAACCGTAAACACTAAAACCTAAACCTTCAAGCCTAAAGCCCATACCATAAATCCAAAACCCTAAACCTTAATGCCCAAAGCCTATACCTTAAACCCTACTACATACACCCTAACCCCAAAACCATAAACCCTTAGTCGTAAACCCTATATGCTAAATCCCAAACCCTAAACATTACACCCTAAACCCTAAACACTAAACTGTGAAAACTAATACCTAAACACAAAACCCTAAACCAATAACCCTAAAACCTGAACCCCAAACCCTAAAACCCTAAACCCAAAAAGCTAAACCAACCAAAACCCTAAACCCTAAACCCTAAACCCTACATCCTAAATCCTAAACCCTTAAGTCTAAACCCTAAGTCCTAAAGTCTAAAGCCTAAACCCCAAAGCCTCATCCCTAAACCTTAAACCAAAAACCCTAAAGCCTAAAGCTTATACCATAAACCCTAAACCCAAAACGCTACACCACAAACCTTAACCCTAAACCCTAAACCCAAAACCCAAAATAGCAAACACCAAACCCTAAATCCCAAACCCTAAAACCAATACCCTAAACCCTAACCCCTAAACCCTACACCCTAAACTCTAAACCCCAAATGTTAAGCCGAAAACCCTAAATCCTACACCCAAACCCTACACCCAAAACCCTAAACCCTAAACCCTAAACCCTAAACCCTAAACCCAAAATGCTACACCGCAAACCTTAACCCTGAACCCTGAACCCTGAACCCAAAACCTAAAACCCAAAACCCAAAACCCAAAACCCAAAACCAAAAAACCCAAACCCTAAACCCAAACCCTAAACTCTAAACCCAAACCCTAAACCCAAAACCAATACCCTAAACCCTATCCCCTAAACCCTACACCCTAAACTCTAGGCCCCAAAAGTTAAACGCAAAACCCTAAATCCTACACCCAAATCCAACACCCAAAACTCTAAACACTAAACCTTAAACCCTAAACCCAAAAACCCAAACCCTGAACCCTAAAACCTAAAGCCAGAAACCTAAGCTCTAAGCCCAAACCCCAAACCCTAAACCCTAAACCCCAAACCCCAAACCCCAAGTCCCAAACCCGAAACCCTAATCGCCAAACCCAGAACTCAAAACCCTAAACCCTAAGCCCAAAACCCCAACCCAAGCCCTAAGCCCTAAACCCTAAAACTGAAACCCTAAACCCTAAACCCTAAACCTTAAACCCCACACCCTAAACCCCAAACCCCAAATGCAAAACCCTAAACCCTAAACCATATAAATCCTAAACCCTAAACCTTAAAACCTAAAGTATAAACCCTAGACCCTAAACACTAATTACTAAACACTAAACCATAAACCATAACCCATAAAGCCTAAACACTAAACCCTAAACCCTTAACCCCAAATCTAAAACCCTTAACCCAAAATGCTAAACCTAAACCCAAAACCCAAAACCCCGAACCCCAAACTCTAAACCCCAAACTCCAAACCCTAAACCCTAAACCCTAAACCTTAAACCCTAAAACCTAAACACAAAACCCTAAACCCTAAACAACATAGCCCTAAAGCATATACCCTAAACCCTAAACCCAGAACCCTAAAACATAAACCCTAAATAATAAACCCTAAACTAAAACCCTAAAACCTAATCCCTAGACCCTAAATCCAAAAAACTGAACCCAAAACCCTACACCCTAAACCCTAAACCCTAAACCCTAAATCGTAAACCATAATGCCTAAAGCCTATACCCAAAATCCTGAATCCTAAACCCTACACCCTAAACCCTAGACCATAAACACCAAACCCTAAACCCTAAACTCTAAAACCTAAACCCCAAATCCAAATCCCTAAACCCTAATCCCTAAATCCTAAACCAAAAACACTAAAGCTTATACCCTAAACCCCAAACCCTAAACCCAACACTCTACACCAAAAACCCTAACCCCTAAAATCCTAATCACTAAATCCTAAAGGCCTATGCCTAAACACTTAAACCTAAATCCTAAACCGTAAACCCTAAAACCTAAAACTTAAACCCTAAACCTTAAACACTAAACTCTAAACCCTAAACCCTAATCCCAAAACCCTAAATCCTAAACCGTAAACTCTAATCCCTAAACCCCATACCTAAAACCCTAAACCCTAAACCCTAAACCCTAAACCCTAAACACTAAACCCTAAACCTTAAAGCCTAAAGCCTCTACCCTAGACCCTAAATCCTAAACCCTAAACCATTAACCCTAAACCCAAAACCCCTAAGCACAAATCCCTAAACTTAAATCTTAAACCCTGAACCCTAAACCTTAACCCAAAACTCTAAACCCTAAACCCTAAACCCTAAACCCTAAACCCTAAATCCAAAACACTAAACCCAAGACCCTACACCCTAAACTCTAAACCCTAAACCCTAAACCCTAAATCGTAAACCATTATGCCTAAAGCCTATACCTAAAACCCTAAACCCTACACCTTAAACCCTAAACCACAAACACCAAATCCTAAACCCTAAAACCTAAACCCTAAATCCTAAATCCCCATGCCCTAAACCCAAAAACCCAAAATCTAAACCCTAAACCAAAAAATCCTGAAACCCAAAACCCTAAACCATAAACCTTAAACTCTAAACCCTAAACCCTAAACCCTAAACACTAAACCCTAAACCAAAAATCTAAAACCTAAACCATAAAAGCCTAAAACCCAGAACCCTAAAACCTAAACCCTAAACGTTAAACAGTAAACCCAAAACCCTAAACCCTAGACCCCAAACCCTAAATCCTAAAACCTAAACCCTAAATCCCCATGCCCTAAACCCAAAATCCCAAAACTTAAACCCTAAAACATAAAGCCTAAAACCCAAAACCCTAAACCCTAAACCTTAAACTCTAAACCCAAAACCCTAAATATTAAACCCTAAACCCCAAACACTAAACCCCAAACCCCAAACCCCAAACCCCAAACCCCAAACTCTAAACCCTAAACGCTAAACCGTAAATTATATACCCCACACCCTAAAACCTACACACATAACCGTAAACCATAAACCTCACAGCGTATAGCCTATAACCAAAACCCTAAACCCTAAACCTTCAAACCTAAAACCTAAACCCAAAAACCTAAACCCCAAACCTTAAACATCAAACCCTAAACAAGAAATTCCAAACCCTAAACCCAATTCCCTAAATCCTTAACACCAAACATTAAACCCTATACTCAAAACCCCAAACCCCAAACACTAAACCCTAACCCCTCAAGTCAAAACCCTAAACCTTAAACCCGAAATCATAAACAATAAACCCTAAACCCTAAACCCTAAACACAAAACCCTAAACATCAAACCCGAAACCCTAAACACTAAACAATTAACATTGAACAATAAACCCTAAGCCCTAAACCATAAAACCTAAACCATAAACCCTAAACCCTAAACACTAAATACTAAACCCTAACCACAAACCATAAACCCTAAACAATAAACCCTAAAGACTAAACCCTAAACCCTCAACCCCAAATCCAAAACACTAAACCCAAAATGCTAAACCCAAAACCCAAAACCCTGGACCCCAAAGCCTATACCCCAAACTCTAAACCCTAAATCTTAAACTCGAAAACCTAAACACAAAACCCTAAACACAAAATCCTACAACCTACCATAAACCCTAAACACTAAATACTAACCCCTAAACCTAAAACCAAAAACCATAAACCACAAACCATAAACCATAAACCATAAACCATAAACAAAAAACCATAAACCGTAAACCCTAAACACTCAACCCCAAATCAAAAATGCTAAACCTAAAACCCTAAACCGTAAACCTAAAACTTTGAATACCAAACCCTAAACCCCAAACTCTAAACACTAAACTCTAAACCCTAAACCCTAAACCCTATCAACCTTAACTGTAAACCATAATGCCAAAAGCCTATACCCAAAACCCTACACCCTAAATCCTAAACCATAAACCCCAAGCCCTAAACCCTAAACCCTAAACCGAAAAGCCTAAAGCTTATACCCTCAACCCCAAACCCTAAACCAAAAACTCTACAAGAAAAACCCAAACTACTAAAAGCCTGAATACTAAACTCTAAATTCAAAACCCTAAACCCCTAAGCCTCAACCCAAAAGCCCGATACCCTAAACCCTAAATCCTAAATCATAAACCCTAAGCCCTAAACCCCAAACCCTAAACCCTAAACCCCAAACCCTAAACCCTAAACCCTAAACTCTAAACTCGAAATCTTAAACCCTAAACTATAATCCCTAAACCCTAAAACTTAAACCCTAAAACCTAAACCCAAAACTCAAATCCCTAAGCCCCAACCTAAAACCGTAAACCCTAAACCCTAAACCCAAAACCCAAAACCCAAAACCCAAAACACTAAACCCTAAACTTTAAAGCATAATGCTTCTACCCTAAACCCTAAACCCTAAAACATGAAGTATAAACCCTAAAACGTAAACCATAAACCATTAATCCTAAACCCAAAACCCCTAAGCCCAAATCCCAAAACCTTAAACGTTAAATCTTAAACTCCGAACCCCGAACCCTGAAACCTAAACCCTAAACCCTCAACCCTAAGCCCTAAGCCCTAGGCCCTAAATCCTAAGCCCTAGGCCCTAAACCCTAAATCCTAAGCCCTAAACCCTAAATCCCTATGTCATAAACCCAAAACCCCAAAATCTAAACCCTAAACCATAAAAGCCTAAAACCAAAGCCCTAAACCATAAACCTTAAACTCTAAACCCTAAACCCTAAAACCTAACCCTAAACCCTAAACTTTAATCCCTCAACACTAAACCTAAAACCCTAAACCCTAAACCCTAAACACTAAGCCTAAAACCTTAAAGCCAAAAGGCTTTACCCGAAACCCTATACCCTAAGCACCAAACCTTAAACACAAAACCCTAAACCCTAAACCCTAAACCCTAAACCCTAAACCCTAAACCCTAAAACCTAAACCATGAACCATTAATCCTAAACCCTAAACCATAAGCTCAAATCCCTACACCTTAAACCTTAAACCCTAAACCCTAAACCCAAACCTTAAAACCTAAACCCTAATCCCCCAACCCCAAACCCAAATCCCTAAACCTTAAAGCCTAAAGCCTATACCCTAAGATTAAACCCAATACCTTAAACCCTAAACCCTACAATCTAAACCCTGAACTCTAAACCTTAAACCCTAAACCATAAACACTAAACCCCAAATCATAAACCCTAAAACCCTAAACCCTAAACCCTAAACCCTAAAATATGAACACTATATACTAAACGCTAAGCCCTAAACCATAAACCCTAAGCACTAAACCCTAAACCCTAAATGCGAAACCCTAAACTCCAAACACAAAACCATAAACCTTAAGCCTAATAACCCAAACTAGAAACCCTAGACCCTAAAACCCTAAACCCTTAATCACAAAACCCTAACCCTAAACCCTAAAGCCTAAACCCTGAAGCCCAATACCCTAAACCCTAATCCCTACACCCTAATCCTTAAACCCTTAACATTAAACCCTAAACCCTAAACCCTAAACCTTCAAACCTAAAGCCCATACCCTAAATCCTAAACCCTAAACCCTAAACCTTACAACCCTAAGCCTATACCTTAAACCCTACTACCTAAACCCTAACCCAAAAACCATAAACCCTAAGCCGTAAACCATATACCTTAAATCCCAAACCCTCAAGACTACACCATAAACCCTAAACCCTAAACCGTAAACCCTAAACTAAAAACCCTAAGCACTAAACCGTAAAAACTACAACCTAAACACCATACCCTAAACCACAAACACCAAAACTTGAACCCCAAACCCAAAAACCCTTAACCCAAAATGCTAAACCTTAAACCCTAATCCCTAAACCCTAAACCCTAAACCCTAAACCCTAAACCCTAAATCGAAAATTGTAAACACCAAACCCAAAACCCAAAACCCAAAACCCAAAACCAAAAACCCCAAACTCTAAACCCTGAACCCTAAACTCTAAATTTTATGCCCTAAACCCTTTAACCTAAACCCAAAACCTCAGCCTACACCCTAAACCAAAAGCCATAAACCCAAAACCTCACCCTACACCCTAAACCGAAAGCCCTAAACCCTAAACCCTAAACCCTAAAGCTTAAACCAAAAGTCCTAACCCTAAACCCAAAACCCTAAAACCCGAGTCCCGGAACCCAAACTACAAAACCTTAAACCCTAAACCCTAAACCCTAACCCGTAAACCTTAAAGCCTAAAGACTATACCCAAAACCCTAAATGCAAAGCCCTAAACCCTACACCCGAAGCCCTAAACCCTAAACTCTAATTCCAAAACCCTAAACTCTAAACCCTAAGCCCCAAAGCCTAATCCCTAAACCCCAAACCCTAAACCCCAAAGCCTAAAGTGCATTTCCTTCTTGTGTTGCATCATACTAAACTGCAAATCCAAGCCCACCAGTCGATGTTGTGTCAATAAACTCTCTCCCGATATAACCTTACAATCTTTACAAAGCAGTCTGTCATATCTTCAAGTCATAAAGAAATCAATTTGGCTTGCATACAATCCACTCTTATAAGTAACTAAATGTGCTTCTTCTTTTCTTAAAAAAAGGTATTTGCAATGCAGAGGTCATATGCTTTCGCAAGGTCCAACACTGAGGTCCCCTCTGTATTACTCTCCCCAACTCCGTATCCTCCATGCACCTCTTCGTAGCCTCTACGATCCTTGCCCACATAGCCATTAAGGTCCCCACCAATAATAATTCTCCCCCTGCTTGAGACCTTGCATCATTTCGTCCATATGCTCCCAGAATTGTACCTTAACCATGTCATCAAGCCCCGCTTGGTATGCTAACTATCTCATCACCAAGCACCAATTTAATGGCGAGAATCCTCTCTCCAAGTCCACAATGTCATTTTTAAGATCTCTATCAACTACTATACCCACTCCCCCTCTCCCACTTTCACTTCCCAAGTACCATAACTTGAAGTCATCCAACACTTTAGCTTTACTACCTTTCCATCTCATTTCTTGAACACATGCGATATTAATCCTTTTGTTTCTATATAACGTCAATCAACTCTATACTCTTACCAGTCAGAGATCCAATGTTCCATGATGCAAATCTAAATCTGACTTACTCGTAGATTAGAACCACAAGACCTACTATAAATAGTACGAGAAAACGATTAAGCAGTCAAAACATGTAGTAAAATAAAAATAGGATCCATGCACAAGTGATTGGCTGGTATAAATAGATACGGTGCCGGCCACCTACCTAACACACTAGTAGTAAAGATACAAATATAGATATATATATATATATAAGTACTAGGATGACTGGGGATAAGAAGCAAATAGACAATATATGCAATCTGTCAACTCAATAGGCCAACAAAAGATATACGATACTATCAACCTACAATGTAGCATGCACACAACACGACACGAATATGCTCATAGAACACACATAAAAAGAGGTCAGACAGGGTGGCTATAGTAGAAGAGTAGACAAAAGTAAGTACGTAAACTTCCTAAGAATAAGAAAATAAAATAAATGGAAAAGTATCGGGGGTGTACCTTACTACTCAGGGTACTCCAAACTATGGCAGCTTGGATGCCAGTCAGCGCCCTGCGAAAACAACCCTAACCCCATATGTTGTTGCGTAATAGCAAACAGCAGTAGAGGTGGTGTGCAGCCTTAAACAATTTTTTTTTTATTTTTTTTTTATTTTTCAGTAGGTATTTAGGAGTTGAAGCATATGTTCTAGGATGCAATGGGAAGGTATCAGGGGAGGTGGGTAGAAGGTGGAGAAAAAATGTAGTTGGGTGATATAGGTGGAGTAGAGAGAGAGAATCGGCCGGAAGGGAGAGTGTGTAGGTTTCTATGGGTGGAGAGATCGCAGGAGGTGGAATCTGTTGAGGAGAGAGAGGGCCAAGAGAGGGGGTTGAAGGAGAGAGAGGGATCTACTGAGGTTTAAATAGAGAGGCCAACTAGCAGTCGGTTGGTAGGGTTCAGCTCTTAGGGGGCAGTAGGGACAGTCAGTCAGACTAGAGAGAAAAATTTGGAGTGAGGGATCAATTGAGAATGAGATAAGGCCAGCGAAGGGGGGGTCGACTTAGGGTAAAAAGGAAAAAGAAGGAGGGGAAACCATAGAGACAGTCCTAGAAGGAATTTCGGGGGAGAAAATAGTTGAGAAAAATCAAGAGAGAAAATAGGTGATGGAAATCAGAACAGAAAATAGGAGAAGATAGGTGATCGGCGGAAGGAGATGGATGAGGCAGTATGGCAATGGCAGAGGAAGGAGGGAAATGGGAGAGGGGAAATCTGGGAGATTAGTTATGACACCTACCTTTATGGTTGAGGGCTCAACTCTTACTACCGCTGTCACTGCCGAAGATGGGAACTGGGTTCGAGTGCCGGCGATCAGTAGTTTAGAGCGCCATACATGATTGCAGAGAGCCATTCAGAGATGGTTATCACAGAGAGCCGTCAGAGATGGTTATCGCAGAGAGCTGTTCGAAAGTTCGATGTCCCTAAACACTAATTCTAAAACCTAATCCCCAAACCTTAAACACCAAACCATATACTAAAAAACCTAAACCCTAAACCCTAAACTACAAACCGTAAACCATAAACCGTAATCCTTAAAACCCTAAACCGCAAACCCTAAACCCAAAATCCTAAACCCTAGATGCTTAACCCTAAACACTAAACCCTAAACCCTAGATCCTAAACCGTAAACCCTAAGCCCCAAACCGTAAACCCTTAACCCCAATCCCTAAAAACTAAAGCCCAAAACCTAAGACCTAAACCCCAAACCCTAGGCCCCAGACCCATAACCTACCCTAAAACCCAAATGCCAAATCCCAAACCCTAAACCCTAATCCCCAAATCCTGAACCCGAAACCCTAAGCCCTAAATCCCAAACCCCAAACATTAAGCGAAAAACCCCAAACCCTAAACCCTAAACCCCAAGCCCCAAAATGTAAACCCTACACCCTAAACCCCAAACCCCAAACCCTAAACCATATAAACCCTAAACAATAAAGCCTTAAAGCCTACCCTAAACACTAAACCCAAACCCCTAAACCCCAAATCCTAAGCCCTAAACCCTAAACCCTAAACTCAAACCCCAATATGTTAACCCTACACCCTAAAACCCAAACCCCAACCCCAAACCCTAAACCATATAAACCCTAAACCCTAAACCTTAAAGCTTAAATCCTATACCTTAAACACTAAACCCTAAACCCTACACCCTACACCCTAAACCCTAAACCCTAAACCCAAACTCTAAACCCTAAAACCTAAACCCTAAACCCTAAACCCTAAACCCTAAACACTATCCAAACCCTAAACCCAAAACCCCAAACTTTAAACCCCAAACCCTAAACCGTAAATTTTATACCCTAAACCGTAAATTTTATACCCTAAACCCAAAAACCTAAACACTAATTCGTAAACCTTATACCTCACATTGTAAAGCCTACAACCAAAACCCTAAACCCTAAACCTTAAACCCTAAAACCGAAACCCTAAAACCCAAACCGAAAAACCTAAACCCCAAACCCCAAACCCCAAACCCCAAACCTCAAACCTCAAACCCTAAACCCTAAACAATAAACCCTAAACCCCAAATCCCAAACCCTAAACCCTATACACTAAACCCTAAACACCAAACATTAAACCCTATATACTCTAAACCCCAAAATCCAAACACTAAACCCTAACCCCAAAAGTCTAAACCTTGAACCCTAAATCCTAAACAATAAACCCTAAACCCTAACACAACCTAAAACGTCAAACCTTAAACACTAAACCCTAAAAACAAAACCCGAAACCCAAAACCCTGAACAATAAACCCTGAACCCTAAACCCTAAACCCTAAACCCTAAACCCTAAACACTAAATACTAAACCCTATACACTAAATACTAAACCCTAAACCGTGAACCATAAACAATAAACCATAAACCCTAAACTGTAAACCCTAAACACTAAACCCTAAACAATTAACCCCAAATCTAAAACCCTAAACCCGAAACGCTAAACCCTAAACCCTAAATCCTAAACCCAAAACCCTGCACCCCACACCCTAAACCTCAAATTCTAAACCCCAAACCCTAAAACCTAAACACAAAACTCAAAACTCTAAACCTCATAGCCCAAAATCATATACCCTAAACCCCAAACCCCAAACCCTGAACCCTAAAACATAAACCCTATACCATAAACCCTAAACCCAAAACCCTAAAACCCTAATCCCTAAACCCTAAACCCTAAACCCAAAACACTAAACACTACACCCTAACCCTAAACCCCAAACCCTTAACCCTTAACCCTAAATCCTAAACCCCAAATCCTAAACCCTAAACCCTAGACCCTAGACCCTAAACCATAAACTCCAAACCCTAAACCCTAAACTCTAAAACCTAAACCCCAAATCCTAACCCCAAATACTAAGCTCTAAACCGAAAAGCCCAAAGCTTATACCCCATACCCTAATCCCTGAACCCAAAACTCTACACCAAAAACCATTACACCTAAAACCCTAAATTCTAAACTCTAAAACCGAAACCTTAAAGCCCTATACCCTAAACCCCAAAATCTAAATCCTAAACCATAAATCCTAAACCCTAAACCCTACGCCCTAAACCTTAGACTCTAAACCATAAACCCTAATCCCAAAACTAAACTCTAAAACCTAAACCCTAAACTCGAATCCCTAAACCCCAAACCTAAAACCCTAAACCCTAAACCCTAAACCCTAAACACTAAACCCTTAACCTTATAGCCTAAAGCCTTTACCCTATACCCTAGACCCAAAATCCTAAATCCTAAACCCTAAAACATGAATCCTAAACCATTAACCCTAAACCCAAAACCCCTAAGCCCAAATCCCCAAACCTTAAACCTTAAACCATAAACCCTAAACCCTAAACCCCAACCCAAAACACTAAACCCTAAACCCTAAACCCTAAACCCTAAACCATAAACCATAAAACCTAAACCCTAAATCCAAAACCCTTAACCCTAAACCGTAAATCATAAACCCTAAACCCTAAATCCTTATGCCTTAAACCCAAAAATCCAAAATCTAAACCCACAACCATAATAGCCTAAAACCTAAAATCCAAAACCCAAAAACCCAAACCCTAAACGCTAAACCCTAAACCCTAAATCAAAATGCCTAAAGCCTATACCCAAAACCCTAAACCCTAAACCCTACACCCTAAACCCTACACCCTAAACCCTAAACCATAAACACCAAACCCTAAACCCTAAACTCTAAAACCCAAATCCCAAAGCCAAATCCCTAAACCCTAAACCGAAAAAGCCTAAACCTTATACCCTAAACCCCAAACCCTAAACCCAAAACTCTACACCAAAAACCCTAACCCCTAAAACCATGATCGCTAGACTCTAAACGCTAAACCATAAATCCCTATGCCTAAACCCTAAAGCCCTATACGCTAAACCCTAAATCCTAAATCCGAAAACCTAAACCCTAAACCCTAAACCTTAATCCCTAAACTCAAAACACTAAACTCTAAACCCTAAACCTTAAACCGTAAAACCTAAACCCTAAACACTAACCCCTAAACCCCAAACCTAAAACCCTAAACCCTAAACCCTAAACCCTAAACCCTAAGACTTAAAGCCTAAAGCCTCTACCCTAAACCCTAAACCCTAAACCCTAAACCCTAAATCCTAAACCCTAAACCCTAAAACATAAACCCTAAACCATTAACCATAAACACAAAACTGCTATCCCTAAACCTTAAACCTAAAACCCTGAAACCTAAACCCTAACCCAAAACCAAAACCCTAAACCTTAAATCCAAAACACCAAGCCCAAAACCCTACACCCTAAGCTCTAAACCCTAAACCCTAAACCCTAAACCCTAAGCCCTAAATCGTAAACCATAATGCCTAAAGCCTATACCCAAAACCATGAACCCTAAACCCTAAACCACAAACACCAAACCCTAAACCATAAATCCCTATGCCATAAACCCAAAAACCCAAAATCTAAACCCTAAATCATAAAAGCCTGAAACACAAAACCCAAAACCCTAAACCCTAAACCTTAAACTCTAAACCCTAAACCCTAAACACTAAACCCTAAACAAAAAATCTAAAACCTAAACCATAAAAGCCTAAAACATAAAACCCTAAGCCCTAAACCTTAAACTCTAAACCCAAAACCCCAAACCCTAAATCCTAAAACCTAAACCCTAAACCCTAAACCCAAAACCCTAAATCCCCAGTCCCTAAACCCAAAAACCCAAAATCTAAACTCTAAACCATAAAAGCCTAAAACCGAAAACCCTAAACCCTAAACCTTAAATTCTAAACCCTAAACCCTAAACACTAAACCCTGAACCCTAAACCCTAAACCCAAAACTTTAAACCTTAAACACTAAACCGCAAATTATATACCCTATACCCTAAAACCTAAACACATAACCGTAAACCATAAACCTCACAGCGTAAAGCCTATAGGCAAAACCCTAAACCCTAGACCTTAAAACCTAAAACCTAAACCCCTAAACCCAAACATCAAACCCTAAACCCTAAACCCTAAACCAGAAATTCCAAACCCTAAACCCAATTCCCCAAATCCTTAACACCAGACATTAAATCCTATACTCTAAACCCCAAACCCCAAACACCAAACACTAAACCCTAACCCCTAAAGTCTAAACCCTAAACCCGAAATCCTAAACAATAAACCCTAAACCCTAAACACAAAACCGTAAACATCAAACCATAAATGCTAAACCCTAAAAACAAAACCCAAAACCTTAAACACTAAACAATTAACCCTAAACAATAAACCCTAAACCCTAAACACTAAAACATAATACAAAAACCCTAAACCCTAAACCCTAGACACTAAATACTAAACCCTAACCATAAACCATAAACCATAAACCATAAACCCTAAACCAAACCCTAAATCCTTAACCCTTAACCCCAAATCTAAAACCCTAAACCCAAAATGCAAAACCCTAAACCCAAAACCTTGAACCCCAAACCCTATACCCCAAACTCTAAACCCTAAACCCAAAACTCGAAACTCGGAAACCTAAACACAAAACCCTAAAACCTACCATAAACCCTAAACCCTAAATACTAAATAGTAAACCCTAAACCATAAACCATAAACCATAAATCATAAACCATAAAAGAAAAACCATAAACCCTAAACCCTTAACCCCAAATCAAAAATCCTAAACCCAAAATGCTAAACCCAAAACCTTAACCCATAAACCCAAAACCCTGAACCCCAAACCCTAAACCCCAAACTCTAAACCCTAAACCCTAAACCCTAACCTAAACCCTATAAACCTTAAACCGTAAACCATAATGCCTAAAGCCTAAACCCAAAACCCTACACCTAAACCCTAAACCATAAACCCCAAGCCCTAAACCCTATAAACCTTAAACCGTAAACCATAATGCCTAAAGCCTATACCCAAAACCCCTAACCCTAAACCCTACACCCAAAACCCTCAACCATAAACTCTAAACCCTAAACCCTAAACCCTAAACCCTAAACAGTAAAGCCTAAAAACTTATACCCTAAACCCTAAACTGAAAACTCTACACGAAAAATCCTAATCCCTAGAACCACGAACACGAAACTCTAAACTCTAAGCCCTAAACCCCTAAGCCTAAACCCTAAAGCCCTATACCCTAAACCCTAAATCCTAAATAATAAACCCTAAGCCCTAAACCCCAAACCCTAAACCCTAAACCCTAAACCCTAAACTCTAAAGCCTAAACCCTAAACCCTAATCCCTAAACCCTAAAACCTAAACCCTAAAATCTAATCCCTAAACCCCAACATAAAATCGTAAACCCTAAACCTAAAACACTAAACCCTAAACTATAAAGCCTAAAGCTTCTACCTAAGACCAAAACCCTAGAACATAAACCCTATACCCTAAAACGTGAACCCTAAACCATTAACCCTAAACCCAAAACCCCTAAGCCCAAATCCCAAAACCCCTAAGCCAAAAACCCAAAACCTTAAACCATAAACCCCGAACCCAAAGCCCTAAACCCTAAACCCCTATGCCATAAACCCAAAAACCGAAAATCTAAACCCTAAACCATAAAATCCTAAAACCCAAAGCCCTAAACCATAAACCTTTAACTCTAAACCCTAAACCCTAAACAATAAACCCTAAAACCTAAACCCTAAACCCTAAACCTTAAACCTTAAACCTTAATCCCTCAACCCTAAACCTAAAACCCTAAACCCTAAACCCTAAACACTAAGCCTTAAACCTTAAAGACAAAAAGGCTTTACCATAAACCCTAAACCCTAAACCCTAAGCACTAAACCTTAAACACTAAACCCTAAACCCTAAACCCTTAAACCTGAACCATGAACCATTAATCCTATACCCTAAACCCTAAGCTCAAATCCCTACACCGTAAACCTTAAACCCTAAACCCTAAACCCAAACCTTAAACCCTAAACCCTAATCCCCAAACCTTAAACCCAAATCCTTAAACCTTAAAGCCTAAAGCTTATACCTTAAGCCTAAACCCAATACCCTAAACCCTAAACCCTACACTCTAAACCCTAAACTCTAAATCTTATACCCTAAACCGTAAACACTAAACCCTAAATCATAAACCCTAAAACCCTAAACCCTAAACCCAAAACCTAAAATCTTAAACCCTAAACCCTAAACACTAAATATAAACACTATATACTAAACCCTAAACCCTAAACCATAGACCCTAAGCCCTAAACCCTAAACCCTAAACCCTAAACCCTAAATGCTAAACCCTAAACTCCAAACAAAAAACCCTAAAACCCAAAATATAAACCTAGACACTAAAACCCTAAACCCTTAATCGCAAACCCCTAACCCTAAACTCTAAAGCCTAAACCCTAAAGCCCTATGCCCTATACCCTAAACCCTAAACCCTAAATCTTACAGCCCAAAGCCTATACCTTAAACCCTAATACCTAAACCCCAACCCCAAAACCATAAAACCTAAGCCGCAAACCCTATACCTTAAATTCCAAACCCTAAACACTACACCCTAAACCCTAAACCCTAAACCCTAAGTACTAAACCATAAAAACTACAACCTAAACACCATACCCTAAACCACAAACACTAAAACCTGATCCCCAAACCTAAAAACCCTTAACCCAAAACACTAAACCTTAAACCCTAAACCCTAAACCCTGAACACCAAACCCAAAACCCCAAACTCTAAACCCTGAACCCAAAACCTTAAATTTTATACCCTAAACCCTAAAACCTAAACCCAAAACCTCAGCCTACACCCTAAACCCAAACCCCTAAACCCTAAACCCTAAACCCTAAAGCTTAAACCTAATAGCCTAACCCTAAACCCCAAACCCTAAAACCCGAATCCCGAAACCCAAAATACAAAATGCTAAACCCCAAACCCTAAACCAAAAACCCTTAACCCTAAACCCTAAATCCCAAACCACAAACCCTAAACCCTAAACCCTAAACCCTAAATCCTAAAACACTAAGCCCTAAGCCCTAAGCCCTAAACCCTAACTCGTAAACCTTAGAGCCTAAAGACTATACCCAAAACTCTAATCGCAAAACCCTAAAGCCTACACTCGAAGCCCTAAACCCTAAACTCTAAACCCAAACCCCGAAACTCTAAACCCTAAACCCTAAAGCCTCATCCCTAAACCCCAAACCCTAAACCCTAAATCCTAGAGACAATATCCTAAACCCAAAACCCTACACCATAAACCGTAACCCTAAATCCTAAATCCAAAACCCTAAACCGTAAACCCCAAACCCTAAACCCAATACGCAAAACCTTAAACCATAAACCCTGCACCCTAAACCCTAAACCCCAAACCCCAAACCATAAACCCTAAATCATAAACCTAAACCCAACACCCAAAACCCTAAACCCTAAACAGTAAACCCTAAACCGAAAACCCTAAACCGAAAACCCTAAACCCTGAACCCTAAACCCTAATCCCTAAACAACAACAACAACAACAACAACAACAACAGTCATAACCTTATCCCAACTGAATGGGGTCGGCTACATGGATCCAATATGGGAAATAGAAAGTAAAGAAGCATAAAAGATACGTTAAAAAGAATAAACATGGGGATAATAGAAGAAGGTACAGTAGCATAGAAAGACGCATCATGGAAACATCCCCGATAGGGGGTCAGCAACACTGGTCCTTGTCCTCCATGCAACTCTATCCGAAGTCATACTAGGGTCGAGACCTACGCTTTGTATATCTTTTCAGACTACTTCGTTAGTAGTCATCGTATGCCTGCCCCTACCTTTTCTAGCTACCTCCAAGTGAATCTGGTCACTCTTCCTTACTGGGGTCTCCATTAGATCTCTGCTGGACATGGTCATACCACCTCAATCGACTCTCACAAAGTTTGTCTTGGATTGATGCAACCCCTAAATCATTTCTAATACGTTCATTCCTTACCCTATCTCTCTTGGTCTCACCGCACAGGCCTCTCAACATTCTCATCTCTTCTACACTTAGTTTATTCAAAGTACTCTTCTTGACTATCCAACATTCCGCTCCATACGTCATAGCTGGTCGTATAACTATCCTGTAAAATTTTCCCATAAGTTTAATAGGATTCTTTTGTCATATAACACTCGTGCCGTACCTCGCCACTTCTTCCACCCCACTTTAATCCTATGGGCAACATCACCCTCTATATCCACCTCTTTGTCAATGATAGACCCCAAGTATGAAAACACAAAATGATCCAAATCCTAAATCCTAAACCCGAAGATGGATCTATTGATTAGAGTTTAGATCCAGTATTGCCCCTTTAATGTTGTGGATTTCTTACCAAAAAAGTAAAATTTATCGATTTATAGTCCTTTTTTTTTTGGGTAGAAATCGATTTGTAGTTGTGAGGATAGCGGCCAAAAATGAGGTCTCTCTTCCCCTTTTGGGGAGGGCAAAGACTTGCATTGATTCTGTCCTCTCTCCTCTCTTTCTCTTTCATGAGGGAGGGTGTGTTGTGTGTGCTTACCCTAGAGGCCTCGCACCATCATATCATAGCTCAGAGATATGTGGAGGCCTATTTCGCAAGAGTGTAAAGCTTGTCATTCGAGATGGGGATTGATGATAGTCCAATATAAGGATCGGAATCATGCAAAAGGGTTTGGATTTGCCACCTAGGATTATGGGCCTAGGACCCAGGGGTGGACCCAATTCCTGAGAAAAGGGCCCAAAATTTGGTGGCCTGGAGATTTAGGGTTAGTCTCAGGTTGTAGAATTAGGAAGGTGTTAGGCATCCAATCTACCCGGTTCAACCGGTCTTCCTACTAGATGCTTAAGAACGAACATTTTCCATAATTATTCCTATTTTGCATGCATGGCTAAGTTATCACACATATATACATTTACTGAATTTAAATGACTATGTACACTAAAATAAGGTCTATATAAAGTCAACATTATACTAATTCTGTTGAGAAATTATACCTGAGCTTGACCCCTGTTTCGGGTCAAAAGGGGTAGACCCCTGGTTGATACTAGTATGAACTTTCTGGTGGATTCACTCAGCTCAGAGGAAGATGGTCTTGACCTCCAACTTTCTTTCTTAAGAGATGATGACTGTGATGATATTCGAACAGAATTCCAGCTAGGAATGGTTACTTTCAGATTTTAGCTGAGGTTGCACTCCGACAGAGCTTCCGCTGGGGACAAGCTATAGGAGGGCTAGGTTGAGGTGGCACTCCGACAGAGTTTCCACTAAAGATAGGCTAGGGGAGGGCTAGGCTAAGGTGGCACTCGGACAGAGCCTCCGCTAGGGATAGACTATGGGAGGGCTAGGCTGAGATGACACTCGGATAGAGCTTCCACTAGGGATAGGCTATGGGAGGGCTAGGTTGAGGTGGAACTTAGACAGAGGGATGGACTGAAAACCTAAATGGTTGAAGACCTTCGAAGGCCCAAAGAACACTTTGAAGATTCAAAAGAATCTTATGAAGATCTCTCCATAGACTGGAACAACCTCAAAAGGGGGTGGGAGACTAAGGGAAAACTTTTCCTACACAAAAATCTCACTCAAAAAGGCAAAGAATTGAAGAGTTCCAAAGGCCCAAAGAACATTTCAAATATTCGAAGAACAATTCGGATCTTTTGAAGATCCAAAAAACACTTCGGATCTTATGAAGGTCTCTCCGAAGACTTGGAAAACCAGGGGAGGGGAGGAGAGAGGGCGGAGCTCTACTACCATGGGTTGTTGTGGTATGTGTTGGTGTGTGAAATCAAAGGGAGGGGGGTATTTATAGAATTTTGGGACCAATAGGGAGGAGCGAGAAAATTCCTTAACCAATGGTAGTAAAAAGTAATTTTTTTAAACCAATGGGGTGAAAGTAAGAAATTTTGGACCAATGGGGTGGAGGGTAATTTTCTATAACCAATGGGGTGAAAGATAATTTTTTTGGACCAATCATATAAAAAGATTCTTTTTATGGACCAATGGGAGGCCATGGTGTAGGGTACGCTGCGGGGCAGTGTAGGGTACACAAACGGGTGAAGAGGGAATTCCTTCTCCAAATCGATCATAGGAAGAGGAATTTCGAACACCGACGGGAGTGTCAGAGGTTTCGAAAAGGGTGCGGGAGGTTCAACAGAGGTGCAAGAGGTCCAGTAGGGGTGCTGGAGCTCCAGCAGGGGTGATGGAGTTCCAGCGGGGGCACTAGAGCTCTAGCAGGGGTGCTGGGGCTCCGGTATGGGTGCTAGGGCTCGAACATGGGTGTTGGTACTCTGACATAGGTGCGGGAACTCCATCATGGGTGTGAGAACTTTGTCATGGGTGCAGGAACTCTGACATGGGTGCTGGAACTCTGACATGGGTGTTGGAACTCGGCCCAATATGCACAGGGCTTGGTCGGGCATGCACGGGGCTCGATCGGGTATGTGTGGGATATGGTCAGGTACACTTGGGGCTTGGTCAGGTACACGCGTGGCTTGGTTGGGTTCATGCAGGGCTTGGCTGGGTACACGCGGGGCTTGGTCAGGTACACGAGGGGCATGGTCGGGTACATGTTGGGCTTGGTCGGGTACACACGGGCCTTGGTCTCGTACACGTGGGGCTTGGCCAGGTAGGGATGTAAGGCGCGGCATGGGAGCTTGCATGGGCGGGGTTTGTGCACTCAAGGCAAGGCATGGGTGCTCGCATGGGCAGGGTTTGGGCACTCAAAGTGCAACTTTCGAGTGATTACGAAGGATGCAATGGTCTGAGTTTGATGTACCATATATCATTAGAATCGTAATTCAGAGTAATATATGCCTGTGCAGTCACTTTGACTGGATTCCTTCATGTTTGAATGTCATAATTGGACCCTTATTTTCTCTCGCACGAGTTTTCTGGGAATTTTGTGTGAGTATGGAATGCTCCTGGGAATAGTTACCTCAATCAGTTATCATCTCTGTTGATCGGAGGCGAAAGGTCACATCCAAGATCCATATGTCATTATAGCAGGGGGAGGGTGACAAAATTAGGTGTCTACAGAATGCCCCTCTTTGGTCGAAGGCTATACCAACAGCCAAAGAACAAAATATTCTCTTAACTATTTTGAAGTTTAGGACTTACCTAGGATGCCAATTGTAGGAAAGAAATTCGTTGCTCTTCCAATCCTTCAAAAGATGTTAGTACTTTGATCTTTGAATTTTCCTAGGCCGGGTTTTTCATGTGCCAGCTTAGAGAATTTGGTCTCTAGGCTAGGTCTTTTGAACCAATCTGAACTATCTGGGACCATTGGTTACAAGAGAGAAATTCACTGCTCTTCCAATCTTGAAACATACAAAAATATTGGATTCTTGGATTTTCCTTAGCTGGGCTTTACATGTTCCAGTTTAGGAAATTTGGTTGGTCTCCAGGCTGGGTCTTTCGAACCAATCTGGACTATCTGAGACCATTGGTTACAAGAGAGAAATTCATTGCTCTTCCAATCTTGAAATAGATAAAAACATTTGATTATTGGATTTTCCTTTGCTGGGCTTTACATTTGCCAATTTAGGGAATTTGGTCTCCAAGCTGAGTCTTTCAAACCAATCTGGACTATCTGGGACCGTTGGTTACAAAAGAGAAATTTGCCGCTCTTCTAATCTTGCAACAGGCAAAAACATTTTATTCTTGGATTTTCCTTAGCTGGGCTTTTCATGTGCTAGTTTATGGAATTTAGTCTCCAGACTAGGTCTTTCAAACCAATCTGGACCATCTGGGACCAATGGTTACGAGAGAGAAATTTGTTGCTCTTCCAATCTTGCAACTGGCAAAAACATTTGATTCTTGAATTTTCCTTAGCTGGGCTTTACATGTGCCAGTTTAGGGAATTTGGCCTCTAGGCTAGGTCTTTTAAACAAATCTAAATTATCTGGGACCATTGGTTACAAGAGAAAAATTCGCTACTCTTCCAATCTTGCAATAGGAAAAAAAATCTGATTCTTGGATTTTCCTTAGCTGGGCATTAGATGTGTCAGTTTAAGGAATTTGGTCTCCAGGCTGGGTCTTTCGAACCATTCTGGACTATCTGTGACCATTGGTTATAAGAGAGAAATTCATTGCTCTTCTAATCTTGCAATAGACAAAAACATTTGATCCTTGGATTTTCCTTAGTTGGGCTTTACATGTGCCAGTTTAGGAAATTTGGTCTCTAGGCTAGGTCTTTTAAACAAATCTAAACTATCTGGGACCATTGGTTACAAGAGAGAAATTCGCTACTCTTCCAATCTTGCAACAGGAAAAAAAATTGATTCTTGGATTTTCCTTAGCTGGGCTTTAGATGTGCCAGTTTAAGGAATTTGGTCTCCAGGCTGGGTCTTTCGAACCATTTTGGACTATCTGGGACTATTGGTTATAAGAGAGAAATTTGTTGCTCTTCTAATCTTGCAATAGACAAAAACATTTGATTCTTGGATTTTCCTTAGTTGGGCTTTACATGTGCCAGTTTAGGGAATTTGGTCTCCAAGCTAGGTCTTTCGAACCAATCTGAACTATCTGGGACCATTAGTTATAAGAGAGAAATTCATTGCTCTTCCAATCTTGCAATAGACAAAAACATTTGATTCTTCGATTTTCCTTAGCTGGGCTTTCCATGTGCCAGTTTAGGGAATTTTGTATCCATGCTGGGTCTTTCAAACCAATCTGGGTTTTTCAAACCAATCTGGGTTGTCTGGTCTCTAGGACGGTTCTTTCGAATTGGCCTGGGCTATCTGATACTATCAATTATAGGAAAGAAATTCGCTGCTCTTTCAATCCTGTAAAAGACATTAATAATTGATTCTTGATTTTGTGATTTTTGACCTTTGATTCTTTTATTCTTCTTTGGATTTTTAATCTTTTGGACTTTTGAATTGAAATCTTGAATTTTGACCCTTGAATTGGAATCTTGATTTGCTCTTGATTTGGATTTAATCTGAATTTTGTTTTTCATATGAATTTTACTTTCCATTTGAAATTTATTTTCACCTTTTACATGAATGTGATGTAAATTTTATCTACCACATGAATTTACTTTGAATTTTACTTTCTACTTGAATTTGAATTTCACCTTTCACATGAATGTGATGTAAATTTCACCTTCTACATGAAATTTGATTTGGGTTTTGTATTTGTGGCAAGAATTTTTTAGCTATACCTTGGAATTTGGAACCCTTTTTTTTTTTTTGGGGGAATTTTGATCTTTAATTCTTGACTCGATTCTTTTTTTTCTTTTTTTTTCTTTTCATTGAATTTTTTATTATTTTTTTGGATTTTTGATCTTTGATTCTTGACCTTTGATTTTTGGTTTTTTAAATTTTGATTTGAACTTTGAAATTTGAAATTTGAAATTTGATTTGAATTTGGAATTTTGAATTTGATTTTTGATTTTTTTTTTTTTTGGATTTTGATTTTAAACTTTGAAGTTTGATTTTGGATTTTGATTTTTGCATCTTGATTTGAATTTTGGATTTTGATTCTTGATTTTTAAAAAAAAAATTAATTGTTTTGATTTTTTTATTTTTTGAATTTTGATTTGATTTTTTTTTTTTTTGTATTGAGGGTGTGGATTTTCACAGATTTTATTTTATCTTTGATTTTCTTTTATTATTACTCATTGCTTTGACCATCTTTTATGCTTCCCAGGATGGGGGGGTTGCTTCTCTGAGGGAACAGAATGCCGACTAGGCCGCCCAGATTAAGGACCTCACAGCATAGCTGGCGAGTTTGAGGTCAACACATGATACTGCCATGTCTAGTAACTTGATGACTTCCACAAATAGGTCTGAGTATGGCACAGATGAGGATCGTGATCCCTAGAGATCTATTCCTGTTGTTACTGTAAAACACAAATGTTACTTTTTTCTTTTTTCTTTTTCCCTCCCCATGTTCATTTTTTTTTTTTTTTTACCTTTTGTATGGCCAAACTTGGCTCTTTATTCTAGAATGAAAACTTATCTTTTTTTTTCAAGTTCAAGAGTTTGAGTTTCTAAGGGACGATTAATTTTACAACTCAAGTCTTCATTAGAATAACCAAAATGATGTTAAAATCCAAACATCACCGCATCAAGTATTTTATGAAAATGGAAAATGACTTTCCTACCCCTAAGACCAAAGATAGGATAGGTGGGTCACAAACCGAGTCATGTCATCAAATCCCTTGAGTATTTTTACAAGAAATATAGAGATGATGCCACTTTCTTCCTTCAACTGTTTTACTACTTCCATAAGGAAGGATAATGCCCCAAGTCCAGGAGTTCGAAGAACATGCAAAACAGATATGCATCCTTCGATATCTGCCGACGGTTTCCTCCTAATGACAGGTGGTATTAGGTGAAGGTCCTGGCAACCCTCAAAATGTCATTCTTCCCATAGCTGACAAATTGCTTCATTTCCTCTTTCCCTCATCCGAAGAAGCTTTGGATTTCTTCTGAATAATCCTTCTTCAAAGAAGATTGAAACTAACTACTTTTGGGTGGGGAGAGTATGCAAGCCCATTGGAGTAAGTAATGATGTTACTTCATGTATCCAACATGTTCATAGATTCCCACAGTCCTGGTGCCTCAATGTCCAAGATCACATCAAAAGAATCCATGATTTTATTTTTCGGTAACAAACAAAGGAGAGATGATTTTTTTTTCTTTTTTTTTTAAAGGTTACTCATCGACTACTAATACAACCAAACTTTTTACCACTGTTGCATCAAGCTTTCTTTTTGTTTTTGATCAATCAAGGGTGAGGAATGAACTGGCCTTGATTACTAGTGCCAAGCGGTGACATTTGGGGGATGAAATTCTGGATAAGAATTTGAAGGACCATAGGTGGATAACAGATATCTAATGGCCTTATATGCCAAAAGGCAGTTCTTAGGGGACACAAGTTATGATGATCTTTTAGATACCTTGATTATTAATATAGGAACCAATTTATTGCCTTGAGATTATTGAGACCACACTTGCATGTGTCAAGTTGTCTACGTATTCCTTGAGAGGAATCAAGTCAAGCGTAGTTCGGGCAATTTACCGTTTCAGACATAATATCTCTTGAGTTGATCCATGTTGACTAGTCTGCGTATTTCTTTGCCGTTGAGATCCATGAGTTTCACAGCCTTGCCTGGTGGAATTTCTTTGACAGTGAATGGATGTAGCGCCCCACCTTCTATAAAGGAAATATGGAGGTTAACGAAGAATCATGTTTCTTAGGGTTGAACCATAAATCAATAGAGTGATAAATCATAAGAAAAGTTCAAATCTATATTAAACAAACCTTAGAATAATAATAGTAGAAGTCTTCAAATTAATAATTAAAAGTCAGAAAGGTCTACAAAATTATCCACAACCAATTAAATCGTTTAAGATAAATATTACATCCTTAATTTAAATATATAAAACAAATAATAAAATCTAGCATTAATTGAAATAGTAAATGTTCTGCACGTCCCCATCAATCTCTCAGTTCTCACCACTAACCAACATGTCAGAGTGCTCTCCATCTGAGGAATGATTTGGGTAAGTTTCTGGGAAGAAACTCAGTAAGTAAAATCATATACAATGTCCGCAAGTTTAAAACATGATCACAATGCAATAACACGCAATAATATAAAAATGCAGCATTTATGGTAGTTTACAAGGTCTAGTTATTCTCAGTGATTGTCCATTTAATTAATTCATTTACTTTGTTCCCCAGGTGCTCTACACGCTTTATGGCTTGTACATATGTCATCCCACACGCTCTGTGGCCAATGCATATCTTGACACCCAAGTGGTAACTAAAAGCCAAGGTCCCTTAGATGTCCCACACGCTCTATGGCTTGTTCATATGTCATCACATACATTTTGTGGCCAATGCATATCTTGACATCCAAGTACTCGAACATTTTACATTTAATTAATTTATTTTTCTTTATTCCCAAAGTGCCCCACATGCTCTGTAGCTTGTACATATGTCATCCTACACGTTCCATGGCCAATACATATCTTGACACCCAAGTGGCAATTAAAAGCCAAGGTCCTTTAGATGCCCCCACATGCTCTGTGACTTGTTCATACGTCATCCCACACATTCTGTGGCCAATGCATATCTTGACATCCAAGTACCCGAACATTACACAAAATCTCCTTAGATGCCCCACACGCTCTATGGCTTGTACATATGTCATCCCACATGCTCTGTGGATAATGCATATCTTGACATCCAAGTAGATTATTAAACAAAGAGGGGGTGACTTCAAGGGTAGGAGATATAACTTGCACCACACGCTCTGTGAGCTGAATCCATAGAATTTCCCACACGTTCTGTGGCCAACACTTGAACCCATGGTCCATAATACCTACATCCCTCCTTGGCCCCAAAATTCCAAATGTCAAATATTATGGGTCGCATTCATTATTTTCATCATTTAAATGCACATGTGATGGAGCAAAAAACTAAGTGCACATTTTACCACGTGCAATAACACATAATTTTAAGAACTAAGCAATTGATTTCCTATCCATAATTTAAAAAAAAAAATACACTTCATCCCATACACAGACATCATATATTAGAGTATTTAAAGAGTATTATACTAACATATAAAGTAATAAGAAAATTACGAAATCAGTCCTTACGCATCTAATACTACACATGATTATGTAAGCAACCCTTAATTCATATACTCACAAAGGAATGAACTAAGACAATAAAAAATTCTAAATCATCTTCGAAATAGCTAGCTTATGATAAGATAGATTTAATCAAGTCAAGAACCTAATTTAACCCCTAAAATCATGAAAACAAAATAATGTCTAATTAAATTGACAAGGAACAAATCAGCCCCTATCATCATAAAGCTGAAATGGGATCAATTTTATCAAGTGAATGTACCAAAATAGCCCCTACAAATCATAGATTAGAGTAGGGCAAAATTTACTAAGTGGAACACTAAATTGTCTCTAATCATCAAAATCAAGGGGATATATATATTTGATTCAAATAGGAACATTAACAACACTTAAACCGTTAATAGGAACAATACCTAATACGAAACATTTAAGAAGAAATGGATTTAATTATCTCATAGTGCTAACAACCCCTAAAATCATTTAAAAAAAAAAATATCTAGTATGGTATATTTATATATCATAGAATCCATCAATAATAACATTTAACAACCCCTTAAAATTAATATATATAATGTAGCATGCAATATATATATATATAGATCAACAGAGTTTTTTTCTTAAAATAAAATATCAATATACATAGGTACATTTAAAAGATATTATCATGAAAACATACAAGAGATATAAAGAGTAGAAAAAATATAGGTATACCAAAAAGATACTATCATATAAAGAATCGAAAAATACATGCGATATGGCAACTACAAGGCTACAAAATCCTATGCATTTATTTAAGATTTAGAAGGGTAAGAAAACAAAGAAAACACATGTGGAGAGAGTATGATGGTTGTACTCACCATATGATAATGCAGCTAGATTCACCCCTTACATAAGGGTCTTCAAGCACTTCCTAGGAGGATAAATCGGTGTTGGATGCAACCTAGGTTATAAGGTCTTCTCCTTCTACTCTTCCTCTTCTTTTCTAATGGATATAGGTTGTAAGAAAATGTAGCTAGTCCCTTTTCTTCTCTCTTTTCTCTCTTCCTATCTTTCCTTCTCTCTTTTCAAAATAGACAAAATAATGATTATCAATGGCTAGCTAAGCTTTAGAGAAAGAATACTAATCAACCTATAACATTTCCTAATTTGAGGTGTAAATCAAGGGATAGGATTGATGAGAGTTTTGGGTGATCAAATCACCACCCTTTAAAATATCCTAAATCCATCATATGAGTTTTGAGTGATCAAATCACTCACCTACTACCAAAGTAACACATCAATTTATCTCCAATTAAATTATCCCATTTCCAATCACTCATATATACTTATCTAAGGAAGTCATCAATTTGTCTCCAATCAAATATCTCCTTCTCAATCACTCATATACTAACCTAATCAAATTATCTCATTTTCAATCACTTACATATTTACCTAAACAAATTATTAATTTGTCTCCAATCAAATTATCTCATTTTCAATTACTCATATATTTATCTAAAGAAGTCATCAATTTGTCTCCAATCAAATATCTCCTTCTCAATCACTCATATACTTATCCAATCAAACTATCTCAGTTTTAATCACTTACATACTTACCTAAATAAATTATTAATTTGTCTCCAATCAAATTATCTCATTTCCAATCACTCATATACTTACCTAAACCAATCATTAATTTATCTCCAACCAAATATCCCCTTCCCAATCACTCACATACTTACCTAAATAAGTCATAAATTTGTTTCCAATCAAATTATCTCATTTCTAATAACTCACATACTTACCTAAACAAGTCATCAATTTATCTCCAATTAAATTATATGGGTAATCTTACTACTAGGATGAGGATAATATCTAAGGGTAAGAATCAAATGATTGATTGTCTAACTATCAAATCAATAATCAAAATAATATATATATAGGTGCACACACAAACACATATATGTATAATGTTATAAAATGAGCATCACCCCTTCACACAAATCACTTGAAATTGGAAACTTGAAATCTAAGACTTGAAGTTTGAGACTTGAAATCTTAGACTTGAACAATTTTCCAAAACTTGTAAGACTTAGAGTGAGAAGCTCCGAAGCAAGCTGAATCCTCACAAGTTCTTCCAAGATCTCTCCGAGCACCTCGCCGGATTTCAACATCAAATTCCGATCATCTCAAGTCTGATCGTCCATCAAAGGTTAGCTACCTACAGCTCAAAGCCAACCCAACCTTCTTCTTCTCAAATCCTCCAACCCAAGCCTACCCAAACCTATCTCCAAATATTGTAACTCTACTTTCAAATATATTTCAAAGTATTTTTCTTTAATTGCATTATTAGCTTCTTTTCTGCATTTGAAGGGGTGATGCTCCTTTTATAACATAAGGAGGCTCATTTGAATTACATGTGGGTTTAGATTGTATTTGGGTTTCATTTGGTACTATACCAAATTAGGTACTATTTGACATTTCATTTGTCACTATTTGGAACTGTGCACTTGAATTTGTATTTGAAGTGAACAGTTGCTGCCGACATTCCACTCAAGGAACTGTTGACGCCGAAAGTTGGAGTTGCTATCCACAAATGATTTGGAATCTTTGGTATGTTTGCCTTTATCGGTTGATTTGGAATCTTCAATGATCTTACCACGGCATTCCACGTGTCGGGGACACTGTTCTCCGTATTGGTTTGATCAAGAGATTTGTATCCTATTTATTTGAGCCGGATATTGGCCGGACTGTCCTATGACCTGGGACAGTAACAGTACCCCCTTTCCTTATAAGGTCGTCCGGGGTTATTTGACTAGGTGAATTTTAACGACTGCACCATGTCGGCTAGTTTATAACCGTCTTAGCAGACGTTTTGAACCAAACTCATGGTTTGGTTGATGAGGACTTTGTGTTTGCAACCCGGTGGGATTGACGGGAAGTAACTTCTTTGAATTTGCTGGAGGAGGAGGCCCTGGAGCAGGCAGGCTCAAAGTCAGGGTCTATCTCATATGGATCTTGCCCATAACAGAGCTCATGGGCAGGAACAGATCTTTGCATGGATTTGAGACTGTAGGCACCATCACTGGAACCTTCATTGTCTTCATTGTCTGAGTCAGAACCGAGCTCGGCAAGACGGGCACGGAGGGCTTCCTTCTCACTTTTGATGCTTGACTTTGAGGTACTTTGGATTGTTGGAACAGGTTAGAGACCTGTGAGGCTTTTGATTAATGCAGTTTTTTCACATTTGGAGACATCGCAGTTATCCCACCATTTGACATTGAAAGACCGGCAAAGGACTGGAGCAATCCAGTCATTAACCTGATAGTCATAAATTTGAAATTCCCAGAATAATATCCATGCTAATCGGCAATGGAGAAAGAATCTGAGAAGGTCAGGTTGGTGAGGTTGGGGGGTTGTATTTTGGCAAAATGTTTGGAGGGAATCTTGAATTTGTGGTGGTAGAATTTCTACTATAGGACCATATTGATCCCACCATTTGGGAAACCAGTTAGGAGTCTGGTTATTGAATCTGTATTCAAAACAGAAAAACCAAGAGTGGCGGTTAATTCTGTTTTGGAAAGAGAAGGCTTTGAACCAGGCATCCTGGTAATCCATGTATGTATAATTTGGTGGGGAAAAGGTATTTGAAAAACTTCTTGGGTTAAGGGGATGAGTCCCCCATTCTTGGAGAGACAGGATTTTGCAGATGGTTACAGTTGTATGTGTAACCAGTGTTTGGTCATTTCTGTCATAATTAAGTTTGAATCGGACAGAATCAGTTTCTACGAGAATATACTCGTAAAATTCTTGATGCTTTGCCTGGGAGTTGGAATGGTGGTTCCAACCTTTGTAGAATATTTGTTGTGCCAACATAATTGGCGAATCAAGAAATTTGAACAAGGGCTCTTCAATAGTGAAGAGGTCTTCTTTGCATGGCTTTTCATGATACTGGCTTTTGAGTTTGGAACCTTGGGCAGTTTGGAGAGGTTTGGCCTGTGTAGTTTGGAGGCTAGAACTGGCCTTATTTGTGGGTTGGATAGATCCTACGGTAGAGCCTACTACCACAGCATGAGAATAGGGTGTTTTGGTAGTAGCCGTTTGGGACTGGCTACGGGTAACAATTTGGTTTGATGGAGCAGCAGAGGCAGCTGAGGCACCATAGCTGGATTTGGTTTTGACAACAGAATTTGAGGAGGTGGACTCCTTAGGGGGAGCCATCCTGATGAGATTGATTTGGAGAGTCTGGCCCTGTAAGAATTCACGGGTGAGAAAGTCAGGGACAGAATTGGATTCTCCTTTAATATATTCTATTTGAAATTCAAAGATTGATAATAAAGCTTGCCATCGGGCAAAAATTTGTTTTGATGCAAGATTTGAAACATCATTTTGTAAAACATATTTAGCTGTGCTACAATCGACACGAACTAAAAATGGTTTATTTAATAATGTATTTTGAAATTTTTGAATGCAGAGAACAATCGATAAAATCTCTTTTTAATAGTCTGTAATCTTTTGAGCGAATTCGGATACGAGTAAATTGGACTAATTATTCTTTGTTATTATCAGGGAGTCTTTGTTTGAGAATTCCTCCATATCCAATATCAGAGGCATCAGTCTCAACAATCTTAAATGCCTCAGGATTAGGGATGAATAAACAAGGAATTTCTTTAACAAGTTTTTTGATTTTTTGAACGGCAGTTGTTTGGGTTTGAGACCAGGGAGTTGGTTTCTTCTTAAGCCGAAGATAAAGAGGTTCGGCAATCTTACTGATTTGGGGAAGAAAATCACGAACGTAATTTAAACTTCCTAAGAATCTTTGCAATTGAGTTTTATCAAGGATTTGGTCAGGGAATTTTTCACCAAAGGTAATGGCACGATCAATAGGGGTAAGAGTACCCTTTTCAATTAAGTGCCCAAGGAACCTAACTTTGGTAAGAAAGAATTCCATTTATTGCATTATTAGCTTCTTTTCTGCATTTGCATCTGCTTAGCAGCTTCTTGTTCTATCCTTGGATCAAAGCCTACAGTCGTGCCTCTTGATTCCAAGATATATATATGTATATATATAGATAATCATACCTTACATATATACATATATATAGTAAAGATACAATTTTGTATGTTTAGCGAAAGAAAAGAAAAAAAAATTACGTATATACTTACATTCATATATATATATATATATATAATAAAGACAATATATACATGAATACTATAGGATATAAATACAGGACAAAGTAACATTCAAGAGATAAATAAAATAAATTTAAATAAATTCCAGGGGCATTACAATGGGCCACTCCAGTTGGGCCTAAATTTTCCTCTTGGGTCATAAATTGGGGCTCTTTGCTCTCGAAGAATAAACTCAACCTCTTCTATGTGACGGGGCTTCACATTCTTGTTGAAGGTCATTACTAGTCTCAGTTGATATTTTTTCAGATTATCGATGGCCTCCATACTTCTTTTATCCATAAAACTGAGCTTGTCATGCTTGGTCTTTACCCATTCTCTTTCAAGTAACTGGCTATCCAAAAGTACCTAGAAAGGTGGTACCAGAATCTCTTCTGGTAGTACTGCCTCAACCCCATATATCAATGAAAAATGAGTTACCCCCAGTTGAGGATTGTATAGAAGCCTGATATGCTCACAAAGCAAGTGGCAACTTGTCTGCCTAATCCTTATGAGTCTCAGCCAATTTCTTTATTCCTTTTTTATTTTTTTGGTTTTTTTTTAAGGGTGGCTTTGACATTCTTGTTGACTGCTTCCACTGCCTCAATCAGTTAGTGGCCTGTAGGTGACGGACTGGTGCCTCTCGATGCTTTGTCCAAGAAATGGGATCCTTGATCCGAAATTGATTCATGTAGCTGATAAGTTGCCTTGGCATTTTTTAATCTGAAGGGCATCACTCGACAGCGATAAGCTCCCTACTGAGTGGTGAAGGTTGTCTTATTATGACCTTTTGGGTGCATGTTCATATGATTGTATCCTAATAATACATCCATAAATGATAACAAGGCATGCCTTGCTATGTTGTCTACCAATACATCAATGTGAGGTAATGGGAAATCATCTTTAGGGCTTATCTTGTTAAGATCTCGGAAGTCTATGCACATTAGTACCTTGCCATCTTTCTTTGGCACTGATACTATGTTGGCCAGCCATTGGGGGTACTTCACCACTTGTAGAAACCCCGCATTCCACTGCTTCACAACTTCTCCGATCTTCTCACTCTATTCTGGCCGCATTCTTCGAAGCTTCTGCTTTGCTGATTTTACCCCAGGATAGGTCAACAATCAATGTTGCACGATATCGGGGTCTATACCAGGCATATCCTCATAAGACCAAGCAAAGACTTTGACAAACTCCTTAAAAGACTAATCATCCATTCTGCTTCTTCATCATCTAGGGTGGTACCAATTTTTATCTCTCGAAGGCATTGGTCGGTTCCTAGATTAATAACTCGAGTATCCTCACAGATGGGTTGAGCTTTCTTTGATTTGCATTGTTTTATTAACTCTTGATATTTATTATGATCATCATCAGAAAAAGGAGGCAAGTCATACTCGGAATCAGAAATTTCATTCATGAAAGGAGTAACAGACTCGACATACATGTACTCTAGACTCTCCTCGAGAGGGGAGGCCGACACAAAATTATAAACAGAAGATTCAACAATAGACTCGACTACTGACTCGATGACAAACTTGATGCTTGACTTGATGCCTTTATCAGTGGTATCCAGGTTGGTTAACTCAGTAGCATGAGTAAACTTGAAGTTCTCTCCAATGCTTGTCCAGTTCTAGAGCGGCTCGATGGACTGATGGATAAGCAGATGTGGCAATGGACCATCTTCTTCTTCTAGGATGGTCACAACTATCTCCTCTGTAATGCTGCACTTGTTCCCTTCTTCTTTTAACTGCTTGCTTATAACTTGGTCGATCTCTCCCTCACTGGGTTCTCCTTATTGCCACCCAATTCTCCTGTATCAGATGTTTGCACAAACTCATCATCCTTGATATTGCTTCCTATGAGGTTAATGGAAATATGCCCCTTGATCTGCTTGCCTACTGCTAATGCCATTACTACTCTCAGAAGATCATCTGACTCCTCCAACTTCTTTTGGATCCTCCTCTAAAGGTGGGGTTGCCCAAACCAATGGTGTGGGGTTAGTCTCTTGATCCTCCCCCAGAACATTCACTAAATCTGTTGATGAAGTTATCTTTGGAGATTCAGGCAATACGAGCATATCCTTCCAACTATACCTGCCAATCCATCCTTCTTTTGGATTTGATGGCCTGTCTATCGACCCATGGGAATGATGTAAGGGTGATGAGGGATATGGGGTGGGGTGAGATGAAAGGGATGTGACATAGAAAATAAGGTATTCTAATGAAGATAGTGGATGATAGGATGATGAAGGGATTCCTGCTCTCTGATGGTATGGTGAGAGGGAAGACAATGGCAAAGGTGGACGGTATGAACGGTGGATTCCTCTTCTGGGGTTGGTTATAAAGGAGGGAAGGTGGGTATCTGATCCTCATTTTCTAACTCTTCTTCTGATGGATCTTCTTTCCTAGGGGTTTTCGTCAAGTGATCTCTTCGAGCCAGTGGCTTGATGAGTTGAGTTGGGTCACTTTCCATTGATTCTCCTTCCAATACATTGACTGTTGCATGGTCAGGGAGTGGGTTGGTAATGACATTGGGAGGACATTTGCCCTCAACTTCAATGGTTCCATTGTCTACCAAATCTTGAACTGCATGCTGTAAAGTTAGGCATCTTTTAGTACTATGTCCCTTCTGAGCATGGTAAGCATAATACTTACAATCCTTGTACCAAGACGGGGGAGGATTACGAATCACCCTCGGAGCCGTAGTTCCCAAAAGACCTCGCTTCAACTTTTCATATATTGTGGCCAAAGGAATTCCCAATTCTGTGATTTATTTTCTTAGGTGAGGAACTTTCTGGGAAAGAGCATTTAATCGTATTACAAATGGCTGTGAAGGTGAAGTGGTCACAGATGACATTGACTGTTGGACTGCATCTATCACATTGGTTTCAAGATTCTTATCTAGCCCACCCTTGGCATTCTTCCCATGTCTTGACATTGTGCATCCCTTAGGATCTTTTTCTCAACACGTGTCCCGGTGGCTATTAGGGCATCAAAAGTCTGCAGATGTTGATAGTAGAGAACATTAGAATAAGGCTTTGACAAGTTCTCAATCAACATTTCTACTTGCTCTGCTTCAGAAGGTCGATCTACCATCTTGGCGGCCTTGTTCCCGAACCTTGTTAAGAAAGTGGTAAACCCCTCCCTAGGTTGCTATCTCAAGGTTTCGAGATCTCAATGTTCCTCATCTACTTCAGTGTTGTGGGGATACTATTTAGTGAAGACTTTCACTGTTGCTGCCCAATTTTGTGTCTATATGGATTCCAGCTGCGTGAGCCACCTTAGTTTCAGTCCTGATAATGTTGACATAAATACCTGCCTCATTTGATTGTCAACAATTTTCTATATCTTCATGATACTGAGGAATATCTCCAAATGAGCCTTAGGATCCCTTGACCCATCAAATCTGTCAATTTGACACTTGAACTTTTCAGGGATTCTTACCCCAAAAAAGAAACTCATCTCATCAGAATCTACTATTTGGCTCTCTTGACTTTTCCTTGCTCGGATCATATCCTCAAGCTTCTCCAATTATTCTCTCGTTTTCCTTTCCCTCTCTGTCTCTAGAGGTTCCTTTTAAACATGTGCCACAAATTCCTCTTCTTTATCATTAATTATAGCCATAGGGGTATCCCTGGAGGAAGTCCCTTGATGACCTGTAGGCCTAGTTGGTTCTGGCTCTGTTAGAGGAGTTGTGTCAGCCCCAAGATTGGCCCTAGGTAGGTTCTGTAATAAGTGCAACATTTGAGCTAATCTATTCTTGACTTCAGCAATTTCAGCTTGTAATGTCTCTATTGGGTGGACCCACGCTTGTTCTGGTGTTTCTATGTTAGGTGGATCCATGTGAACTGGATTGTAATCACTTAGTGGTAGACAATCTCAGAGAGATGATGGAGGTGACATTGGACTTAATCGAGTCAACCGGTTACTCTGACGTGTCCAAATGGACCACGGAGAATATTTGAGGTGTGGAATCATGCTTGAACCAAAAATGGTTTATTTTAGGATTCCTGAATTTCCAACCCCTTGTTCACACATTCATTAGATTAACAACCAATGATCCATCCAAAGTTGGTCCACTCAATGGTAGGGAGTGGATAGGGGTTGATGCCCCTAGTCCACTCAATGCCATAAGTGGGAGGTTCATACAAATGGCTTGACCAGAATGCTCCTATTAATACATTCTCTGCCAACAAAGTCATGCTTTCCTTAATCTTTTCCCACTAGATGACATTCCTCCTAGTTTCCTTAGGTCTTTTAGATAATTCGGCATTTCACAGGACTTTGACAGAAGTCAGCCCGGATCACGTAATGCCAAATCATCCATATTTCATTTTTAAGAAAGGACACATTTTATCTGAAACCTACTTATGAGAGCATTTCTTTATGGCTAGAATATATCTTAGAAAAATTCCTTTTCAATACCGTAAATAAATTCTATAAATTAGCTTGTGGCGTTCCTAGCATTTTCCATCTATTTCTTACATGATGCGAGTATGCAATGGATGCAATAGGACCAACAAGGCTTCCTTGAGAAGATTGATAAACACAAGGTACGTGATCCTTTTGATATACCCAGAGGTACGAGATCAAGGGGGTGACTTCCTTGCCCATTACTCGTGACTACACACGAGGTTAGGCAACTAGCCATGGGGTGGTGGAACCGTGAGTGATTGTGTGCAAAAGTGTAATATGAGAATATCATTATGCGATCTCAGAATGTCATAAAGTGCACGGACCTCCCAAGGGTGCTGACACAATTATGAATATCCTCGCCATTTGACAATACACACACCCTTGTACAGGAAGCAGCTACCATTTGCTCACAGAGTACTCTCAATGACATGCACTAACCTCCCCAAGGGTGTGAGCATGATAAGGAGTCCCTTGTCAAATGATTTCACGTCGAGCACAATGCATGATGCTGTTAGCGAGTACAAATACAAACATGGGGTTAGCCAAACATGTTTTTACACAGATATGGTGAAAAATGTTGTTGCATTTAATGGTAACATCTAGTGTCGGAAACTTGACATTTATCCCCAGTGGAGTTGCCACTGTGAGTGTAGCAGCTGAAAATAAGGTTTCTCTTCCCCTTTTGGGGGGAAAAGGACTTGCATTGATTCCGTCCTCTCTCCTCTCTTTCTCTTTCATAAGGGGGTGTGTCGTGTGTGCTTACCCTGCTGGCCCCGCACCATCGTATCACTGCTCTATAAAGTTTGTCATTCAAGGTAAGGATTTGATGATGGTCCAATATGGGGATCGGGATCATACAAAAGGGTTTGGAGTCACTACCTAGGATTATGGGCCTAGGACCCGGTGGTAGGCCCGATTCCTGAGAAAAGGGCCCGAAAGTTGGTCTGGTCTAGAGATTTAGGGTAAGTGTCAGGTTATAGAATTGGAAAGGTGTTAGACACCCAATCTATCCAGTTCAATTGATCTTCCTACTAGATGCTTAAGAACGAACATTTTCCACAATTATTCCTATTTCGCATGATGGCTAAGTTATCACACTTACATTGACTGAATTTAAATGACTATGTACACTAAAACATGGTCTATATAAAGTCTACATTGTGCTAATTCTGTTGAGAAATTATACCAAATCTTGACCCCTATTTTGGGTCAAGAGGGGTGGACCCCCTGGTTGATGCTAGTATGAACTTTCTTGTGGATTCTCCCGGCTCAAGGGAAGATGGTCTTGACCTCCAACTTCCTTTCTCGAGAGATGCTGACTGTGATGATATTTGGACAGAGTTCTGGCTAGGAATGGTTACTTTCAGATTTTGGCTGAGGTAGCACTCCAACAGAGCTTCCACTGGGGACAGGCTATGGGAGGGTTAGGCTGAGATGGCACTCGGACAGAGCTTCTGCTGGGGATAGGCTATAGCGGAGGGCTAGACTGAGGTGGCACTAAGACAGAACTTCCGCTGGGGATAGGCTATGGAAGGGTTAGGCTGAGGTGGCACTCGAACAGAGCTTCCACTGGGGATAGGCTACAGGAGGGCTAGGCTGCGGTGGCACTAGGACAGAGCTTCCACTAGGGATGGGCTGAAAACCTAAATGGTTGAAGAACTTCGAAGGCCCAAAGAACACTTCAAAGATTCGAAGGAATCTTATGAAGATCTCTCCGTAAACTAGAAGAACCTCAAAAGGGGGGTGGGAGACTAAGGGGAAACTTTTCCTACACAAAAATATCACTCAAAAAGGTAAAGAATTGAAGACTTTTGAAGGCCCGAAGAACACTTTGAAAATCCAAAGAACACTTCGGATCTTATGAAGATCTCTCCAAAGACATAGAAAAACTCAAAGGGGGAGGGGAGGAGAGAGGGCAGAGCTCTACTACCAAGGGTTGTTGTGGTATGTGTTAGTGTGTGAAATCAAAGGGAGGGGGTATTTATAGAATTTTTGGACCAATAGGGAGGAGAGAGAAAATTCCTTAACCAATGGTAGTAAAAAGTAATTTTTCTAAACCAATGGGGTGAAAGTAAAAAATTTTAGACCAATGGGGTGAAGGGTAATTTTCTATAACCAATGGGGTGAAAGATAATTTTTTTTTTTTGACCAATAATATAAAAAGATTCCTTTTTGGACCAATGGGAGGCCGTGGTGTAGGGTACGCTAGCAGGGCAGTGTAGGGTACATAGGCTGGTGAAGAGGGAATTTCGTCTCCAAATCGATCGTCGGAAGAGGGATTCCGATCATTGATGGGAGTTTCAGAGGTTTCATCAGCGATACAGGAGGTTTAATAGAGGTGCTGGAGGTCCAGCAGGGGTGTTGGAATTCCAGCAAGGGCACTAGAGCTCCATTAGGGGTGTTGGGGCTCGGATATGGGTGCTGAGACTCCAACATGGGTGCAGGAACTCTGTCATGGGTGCAAGAACTCTGACATGGGTGCTGGAACTCTGACATGGGTGTAGGAACTCGACTGGTATACGTAGGGCTTGGTCGGGTACACAGGGGCTTGGTCAGGTACAAGCGGGGCTTAGTCAGGTATACATGGGGCTTAGTCAGGTGCACGTGGGGCTTAGCTGGGTACACATGGGGCTTGGCCAGGTAGGGGTGCAAGGCACGGCATGGGAGCTCGCATGAGTGGGGTTGGGCACTCAAGGCAAGGCATGGGTTCTAGCATGGGTGGGGTTTGGGCACTCAAGGCAAGGCATGGGTGCTTGCATGGGTGGGCTTTGGGCACTCAAGGCAAGGTATGGGTTCTCGCATGGGTGGGGTTTGGGCACTCAAGGTGCAACTTCCGTGAGTGATTGTGAAAGATCCGATTGTCTGATTTTGGCGTACCATATATCGTTGGAATCGTAATTCTGAATACTATGTGTCTATGCAATCACTTTGACCGGATTCCTTTGTATATGAAATGTCATAATTGGACCCTTCTTTTCTCTCGCACGGGTTTTCTAAGAATTTTGGGTGAGTATGGAATACTCCTGGGAATAGTTATCTCAGTCAGTTATCATCTTGTTGATCGGAGGCGAAAGGTCACGTCCAAGATCTGTATGTCATCATAGCCGGGGGAGGGTGACCAAATTGGGTGTCTACAATAGTTAAAGCAGAGAAAGATGCTGGCAATAATTTTTCACCATTTACTGGTCACTTTTCAATTTCCACATGACCTCAAGTTTTAGATGCATCCCCAAGTCAATGCTCCCTCCCCCAAAAAAAGAAAGAAAAATAAAATAATAAGAGTTAATATTCTTTTTTTTGGGGGGGGCGGGAAAGATGTATGACTAGATAAAGCATTAAAGAATTAGGCAAGCTTCTCATTGGTGTTTTGTCAATTTTAAATAATGAGAATAGTATTCCTCTATCGCATGACCACCATGGAATCTATGTATTTCAAATTTAACTAGGCTAATGGGGATCCAGATCCTCTCCAATGATCCAATGACTTGGGCGTCCAACCATCCTCCCATTGATGGTTGGACGCCCAAGTTTTCGGAGAGGAACCGAATCTGCCAAATGGCATGTCAATTTTATCCAAAAAAATGCCATATCAGATGAGAGTTTGGATCCTTTCTAATGCTTTCAACACCCAACGCACATCGGATGGATGAGAAGACCAGGGCAAGGTCCAACCATAGCGTTGGGAGCATTCAGGCATAAAGCATATAGTTACTTGTTAATTATCTAAAATATGACTCTAACCTATCAAAATCATTTCTTAAATATCCAATGGCTGAAGTCACTACTAAAACTTTCAATATATATATATATATATATTTGGGTGAAATACTATATATATATGGTCACCGTTGTGACCATATTTAAGAAACATTTTAATGGTCTTACCAAGAGGACTTTTGAACAAACCATGTTAGAACAAACATTTGTTCTTACCCATGTCGAACAACCTGGCATGGATACTTTACTGGGAATACCAAATATATGATTTCCAGACATCTGACTGGGCCGCCCCAGTCCTTTGCCGGATCTTCAATGTCAAATGGTGGGACAACTGCGACGTCTCCAAATGCGAAAAGATGTCTCTTATCCAAAGCCTCACGGGTCTCAAACCAGTCCCGACCCTACCAAGTTCATCCAAATCAAGCATCAAAAGTGAGAAGGAAGCCCTTCTTGCCCGATTGACTGAGCTTGGTTCCGACTTAGACAACGATGAAGGCTCTAGTGATGGAGCCTACAGTCTTGGGTCTATCAAAGGATCGATGCCAGCCCAATGCTATGGCCAAGATCCATATGAAGATGATCCTGATTAGGAGCCGACCAGCTCCAAAGCATCTTCCTCAAGCAAATTCAAAGAAGTAACCTCCCGAAGATCACGTCGGGCCACAAAATCAAAGTCCTCATCGACCAAACCCTAATTTGGTCCTTAAATGTCTGCTAGGATGGTTCTAAACTAGCCGATTGGTGAAATCGAAAACTCACCTAGTCAAATAACCTCAGACAACCTATTAAGAAAAGGAGGTACTGTTACTGTCCCAGGTTAAAGGACAGTTCGGCTAATACCAAGCTCAAACAAATATGGTACAAATACTCTTGATCAAACTAATATGGAGAATAGTGTCCCTGACACGTGGAATGTCGTAGTGCGATCATTGAAGATTCCAAATCAAGAGTCCTAAACAAATCCAACTTTCGGCGCCAATAGTGCTCCCAGCTGTCACCAGCAACTGTTCACTTCAAATATAAATTCAAGTGCACGGTTCCGAATAGTGTCAAAATGAAATGTCAAATAGTACCTAATTTAGTACAGTACCAAATGTAATTCAAATGTTGACCAAACCTAATTGAAATGTAAATGTGCTTCCTTACATTATAAAAGGAGCATCATCCCATTCCCTAAATCCGATCTATACTAAAATCCAGGGAAATAGGGATCTCCTAGTTCTGTATGGTAAGAAGGACGAGATAGGTGCAATACCTTACTCTGATCCAGCAAGGAGACTAACACTAAGATAGGTGCGATACCTTACTTAGAACTAATTGTTGCAGAATTAAGATAAACAAATGAAGAACAAGACCATAAACTTAAAATACATAAAGATAAAAAGGATATAAAATTGCATAAAATTAAAAGCTGCTTAAAAAGATCTATTTCTCAGAATCAAGAGGCACGACTGTAGGCTTTGATCTCAGGATAGAAGAAGAAGCAAGCTATATGCAGATGTAGATGTAGAAAATAATGACATAATTTGAAATATAAGTAAGCTTTGCATATAATATTTGGAGATTTTGATATAGAGTTCTTGAGTTCTTGGGTAGGTTTGGGTTGGAAGGTTTGAGAAGAAGGATATGTTGATCTTAGAGGGGGCTTTGGAGTTTACTGGTGCTACCCTTAGAGGGTGATCGGACTTGTAGGGACGATCGGCACCTGGAGTTGTTTGAAGATCGACGGGGTTCTTAGAAGTCCGACGGAGCTTGGATGATTTGCAGAGAGCCGAGAGTCAGGGAACTTTGGAGCTTCTCTCTCTAAGTTTGGAACGACCAGTTTGAGAATTTTTTTTTCAGTCCTTTGGGGAATGGGATGATGCTCCTTTTATAATATAAGGAAGCACATTTACATTTCAATTAGGTTTGGTCAACATTTGAATTACATTTGGTACTGTACTAAATTAGGTACTATTTGACATTTCATTTTGACACTATTCGGAACCGTGCACTTGAATTTGTATTTGAAGTGAACAGTTACTGGCGACAGCTGGGAGCACTATTGCCGCCGAAATTTGGATTTGTTTAGGACTCTTGATTTGGAATCTTCAATGATTGCACCATTGCATTCAACGTGTCAGGGACACTGTTCTCCGTATTGGTTTGATCAAGAGTATTTGTACCATATTTGTTTGAGCTGGATAGCTGATGTCCTTTAACTCGGGACAGAATAGACTCCTTTCCTTAATAGGTTGTCCGAGGTTATTTGACTAGGTGAGTTTTCGATTTCACCAATCGGCTAGTTTAGAACCATCCTAGCAGACATTTAAGGACCAAATCAGGGTTTGGTCGATGAGGACTTTGATTTTGTGGCCCAACGTGATCTTCGGGAGGTTACTTCTTTGAATTTGCTTGAGGAAGATGCTTTGGAGCTGGCCGGCTCGTAATCAAGATCATCTTCATATGGATCTTGGCCATAGCATTGGGCTGGCATAGATCCTTTGATAGACCCAAGACTGTAGGCTCCATCGCTAGAGCCTTCATCGTTGTCTGAGTTGGAATTGAGCTCAGCTAATTGGGCAAGAAGGGATTCCTTCTCACTTTTGATGCTTAATTTGGATGAACTTGGTAGGGTCGGGACTGGTTTGAGACCCATGAGGCTTTGGATAAGAGACGTCTTTTTCCATTTAGAGATGTCACAGTTGTCCCACCATTTGACGTTGAAGATCCGGCAAAGGACTGGGGCGGCCCAGTCAGATGTCTGAAAATCATATATTTGGTATTCCCAGTAAAGTATCCATGCCAGGCGGAAGTGGAGAAAGAACCGGAGAAGGTCAGGTTGGTGTGATTGTGGGGCCAAGTTTTGACAAAATATTTGAAATGAAGTTCGTATTTGTGGTGGAAGGATATCAATCATAGGACCATATTGGTCCCACCACTTAGGGAACTAGAGGGGTGTTTGATTATTAAATCTGTATTCAAAATAGAAAAACCAAGAATGGCGGTGGATCCTGTTTTGGAAACCGAAGGCTTTGTACCAGGCTTCCTGGTAATCACAGTATGTATAAGTTTGAGGATGAAAGGTCACCGGAAAGTTTCTTGTGGTGAGGGGGTGACCGCCCTAATCTTAAAGGGTGAGGATTTTGCAGATGATCACCATTGTGTGGGTAACCAGAGTTTGATCCTTTCTATCATAATTAAGTTTGAACCTGACAGAGTTAGTGTCTACGAGAATAAACTCGTAGAATTCTTGATTTTTTTACGGCAGAAGCCGAATGATGGTGCCATCCTTGAAAGAAAATATTTTGAGATACTTTGACGTGAGAATCCGACATTTTGAAAAGAGGTTCCTCAATAGTAAAGAGGCCTTCTTTGTAGGGTTTCTCATGGTATTGGCTTTTGTGTATGGAACCTTGGGAAGTTTGGAGAGGTTTGGCTTGTGTAGTTTGTAGGCTAGAACTTGGCCTATTTGTGGTTTGGAGAGATCCTGCTGTTGAGGACAACACTACAGCATGGGAGTAAGGTTTATTTGAGGAGGCCAACTGGGACTGGCTCCTTATGACTATTTGGTTTGATGGTGCTGCAGAGGCGCCATAACTGGATTTAGTTTTAATAAGGGAATTTGAAGAGGTAGACTCCTTAGGGGGAGCCATCCTGATAAGGTTGATTTTGTGGAGTCTGGCCCTGTAGGAATTCACGGGTAAGAAAGTCAGGGACAGAATTTGATTCTCCTTTAATATATTCTATTTGAAATTCAAAAACTGATAATAAAGCTTGCCATCGGGAAAAAATTTGTTTTGATGCAAGATTTGAAACATCATTTTGTAAAACATATTTAGTTGCTCTACAGTCAACATGAACTAAAAATGGTTTATTTAATAATGTATTTTGAAATTTTTTTATGTAGAGAACAATTGACACAATTTCCTTTTTAATGGTACTATAATTCTTTTGAGCAGAATTCCAGATACCAGAAGTGAATTGGACTAATTGTTCATTGTTATCATTTGGAAGCTTCTGTTTGAGAATTCCTCCATACCCAATGTCTGAGGCATCGGTTTCGATGATTTTAAGCGCCTCAGGATGAGGGATAAATAAATAGGGAACTTCTTTGACTAATTTCTTGATAGTTTGGATGGCTGAGGTCTGGGCTGGGGACCAGGGAGTTGGTTTCTTTCTAAGCTGAAGGTATAAAGTTTCAGCAATTTTACTAATTTGAGGAAGAAAATCACAAACGTAATTTAAACTTCCTAAAAACCTTTGTAATTGAGTTTTGTCAAGAATTTGGTCAAGGAATTTTTCACCAAAGATAATGGCACAATCGATAGGGGTAAGTGTACCTTTTTCGATCAGATGGCCAAGAAACCTAACTTTGGTGAGGAAGAATTCTATCTTTCTTTTGGAGAGAACAAGTCCATTTGATTTAATTATTTGGTAGAATGTTCTTAGATGTTTAAAATGTTGTTCTACTGAATTTGAGAAGACAAGGACATCGTCAATATAGACAATGGTGAACTGTCCATAGGGATTGAAAATATCATTCATTATCTTCTGAAATTCACTGTGAGCATTTTTAGGCCGAATGGCATGACATTCCATTCATATAGGCCAAAAGGAGTTGTGAAGGCAGTTTTGTAATGGTCTTTGTCATGAATCTGGATTTGCAAAAACCGATTTCATATCAAACTTTGAAAAAACCTTTGCTTGATAAATTCTTTGTAAAAGATCCTTTTGATTTGGTATAGGGTATCTAACCCATTGAAGGGCATCATTCAAAGGTTTGTAATTGATGACTAACCTGGGTGTTCCTCTTTCAATTTCGGTAGCCTTATTAACATAAAAGGCAGTATAGCTCCAGGGAGAAGCACTGGGCCGAATGAGGTTTTTGGCCGGAGGTCATTGATTTCTTCTTTGCACGTTTCAAGAAGAGTTTGATTCATCGGGGCCGGTCGGGCTTTAGTTGGTATTTGAAGATCTAAAAATCCTGAAGCATAAGGAAGGAAAACCATATGCTGCTTTCGATGCCAGAAAGCGTCAGAGACGTCAGAACAGAGGTTGGACTCAAATTTGGACTTGATTTGACTAATTTAATGAATGGTTTTGGGATTTTTAATTTGTTCAGAGATCCGTTGGTGAAGAAGCTCTGTTTAAGAAAATTTATTTGTTTAATTTTGTTAAGACTTTGGCTCAAGGAAGTTTGGGCTTGTAAAAAAGGAAAGACAATTTTTTGTCCATGGAATTTTGTTGTAATGCCATCTTGAGTTATTTTGAAAGGTTTGATTTTTTCTAAGAAAGGTTAACCAAGGGTTATGGTTTGGCCAAGATCCTTAGCAAGGATGAAAGTTTGGGGAAGGCAGAGACCTTTGTTACAAACATGGGTATTTGAGAGTTTGTATTGGACATTCAACCCAGATCCATTAGCCGTGTTAAGGCGTTAGGTCATTCGTTCATAGAACTAGGTTGGAATGGCACCTTCGTTGATGCAATTGGCATTTGCACCAGAATCAACTAAGGCAATGGCAGAAAATTTGAATGAAGCATTAATTACTAAGGTTATGTGAATATACCAGTTTTGACAGGTAATGGCAAACACAAAACCAGGGATAACAGGGTTAGGTTCAGTTTGTTCTTGGTTTGCAAAAGGATTTGTTAATGGTTCATTGTTGGAAGTTGAGGCTTGTCGATTTTGTTGCCGATTAAGGAAGGCTAATTGTTGTTTGATATGTTTGATTTCATACTGCAAAGATGCAGTGGCAGTTTCAAGGGTTTTGATCCGACTGGAATGGTCAGGTATAAGAGGTCTTGACATTTTCTCGAATTTTTGCATAATTTGTTGAAGATTGTAAGGTTGAGGAGAATTTTGTGAAGAAACATTATGTTTAAGATGTTCAAGACAGGTCTTCTTCTGTTCTGGGTCTATCAAATTATCAATATAATCAAAAATATTTGAATTTGGGGATGCACAAAGCATCTGGATAAATTTGGGGGGACAATCTTCACAGCTTAAACCAATAATGCAAGAATCACAAACACAGGCTTGAAAATTCTCATTATTAGATGAACTGGAAGTAGTATGCTCAGAAGCTTGAATTTGATAAAGTTTGTAATTTTCTTCATCTGAGGATGAAGAAGATGTTTCTTGGAAAAGAGCAAGTATTTGGGTTTTATCTTGCTCAGAGATTTCTAAGGAATTAATTCGTTTGGTTACTCTACAAACTTAGCAATGTGACCTGGTTTGCCACACTTAAAGCATCCTTGAGAGTTAGGGTTTTGTATAAAATCTTTTTGATTTTTAGGTGCCTTGAAAGGCTTCTTGTATTTATTATATTTTGGTTTTGAAAAGGATTTTTGATAAAATTCTGGGGTTGTAAATGGTTTGCGAGAAACATATTTTTTTGGATTTGTAAAAATTTTTGTAATATTTTCTTGAAGATTTATGTTTATGTTTGGTTGGTGGTCTAAGAGGAGCAAAGCCAAATTGCTCACAGAAACCTCCTAATTCTTTTTTTTAATATTTGTTTTCCTTATTAATTTGTTTTCTTAACCTAATATCAGTGCAAAGGGATAAACCTTCTTCATGAATTAGGTTAATAATTTGGCCATAAGTCATTTGATCGTATGGGATAATCCCATCATTTTCTTGTCTGAGTCTTTGTTTAATTTTCTCAGAAAAATGGTTGGAAGACCTGTAAGAAACTTTTCTTTCCAACAATGAAGATTTGCATCAGGTCTAGTAAGGACTTTGGTCAGAAAGGTGTCTTTGTACCATTTGAAATCATGGAGTTTTTTGCATCTAAGGTTTGATAACTGCTCGGCAGGTCTATCTTTGAGTCGAGAAGGGTTTCATAAAAAATAATTTGCTATGCTAAAAATAAGAGTATTAACAGCATCTTCAATGGGTTCCCCTAAGTGGTTAAGCAAGGGTGTTCCATCGGGAGAAGTTTGAATTGCCGTTAAAATTTCTGTTTTTTAATCGTCGGTCAGGATATAATCCCACCAACCTTTGAGTTGGCCAGTAAAATCGGAAATAAGTAAAGTAGCAACTGCACTATCTTCAGTGATTTGAATACGGTGTGCATTGCTGACTATAGTCATTTCTTGTAGTTTGTTCATGAGATTATGTTCGGACAGGCCATCTATGTTCCACTCATAGATGATACCACTTTGGTAGGAAGCTTGAGGGAGTTTTCCTCTTGATTCCATTTGGAGGTCAGGAAAAGTTGGGTTTTGTGTGAAACTTTAACCAATTTGATTAATTTGAGGAAAAACATCAGACTCAGTCTCTGAGGATGAATCCGAAGAATATCCATTAAGGGTGAGAACACTACCATTACGAATGGCAGACTCAGCAGTTGGTTGGCTTTGGACTGGTGTTTGAGGGGCTTCTAAAGAAGTCAGCCGATGATTAATTTGGTCAAGAATATAAGATTTGTTAAGTAATTTTTGTTGTTGTCTTGGAATATTATAAGGCTTGAATAACGGTGTTGAAGGGGGAACCGGAGCCGGAGTCATGGATGACGAGGCAAGCGATTTAGGTTGGACAAGGCTTTCAACTCGTGAAAGTTGATTACCTATGGTTTGAAGACTTAAATTTGCAAAATTTAGTTGTTCAATTTGCTTTCTGTTTGGATCCTCTTGATCAGTGACTTTGAGTGGAGAAGCAATAATTTCTGTATCTTTGTAAGCATATTTGTTGCTTTCCATCGAAGGATGGATAGCAGTAGTAGTTGGACCGGCCTGAAGGGTCCAGGATTTGTGAGAAGAGGTTTGGGTATAGATTTGATTATGCCAAGGGTAATATATGTTATTGTCTGGGGCATAAATATCAAAATATGTAAAAAAGAAAACATTTGTTTTAAGATTTGTCATGAAATTATACCAACTTGTTCTAATTTGAGCTTGTTGTTCTAAATTAAAAGTTGTTAAGAACCATTCACGCTTTTGTTTGTTTTTTAATGATTCAAAATCATTTCTAAGGTAGGGTTTGTCAATTTGGTATTCATGATCAACTTGAATCATGTTAACTCCAGACCTATGTTCTGGTGGAGCTACATCAGAAGGTGTCAGAGATTTGGATTGATTTTGATTGGTTTGTTGCTCATGATGGGCTGGTTCAGATACAGATGATGAAACATCATAAGTACCATGAACAATATTTTGGGTTTGGTAAAGTCCAGAGAGATTTGAATAATGAGGTGGAGTCCTAAGAGGAGGAATCCAATCAATAACAGGTGCTCTAGTTGTTACGTCCCTTTGGGAAGAAGATGAAGCATCAGAACACGATCTTCTGGAGGTTTGGTAAATAGGAGGAGGCCTTCTGTCAAATTGGATAGAAACTAATCCATCCAGGTCTTGGGTAATTGATTGAATATTTATGTTTGAAACTTGGGGTGGAATGGTAGTAGTTTGCATATGCCATTCCTCAGGGATAGAGATGTCTTTCCACTGAACAAGTTTGGGATAAACAATTTAACCGTGTATACAATCGGTTTCAAGGTAAAGGGTTTGCCCTTTAGGAGAAGTCCGAAGAGCACGAGGACAAACGGTTTTCATGGCTTTGTATTTGATACGATGGATAATGGAGATGGGGATGGTTCCTTGCATCAACTTGCATCCATGGGTTTTGAGGTTGATTTTAAGTGAATGGAGAATATTTGGATCCTCAAGGGCTACAGACATATTTGGGTATACATTAAAGTGTACAGGTCCATAGCAGAGGCTGGTTTCAATGGCTCCCAGAAGGGAATCATTGAATTCAAGGAACCGTTGGTCACGAAGGGCTAACAACAAGGATGTGTTATGTCCTTCACGGTGAAGGGGTTTATTGGCCACTTGAACTAGGCCGATATGGACAGAATTAAATTTTTTTTGGTGTCTAATTCTTGTAAAGAATTTGGATAAAAAAGTGTAATTTCTTTTGTTTCTGGAGTAAAATTAATGGTTTGTTCGACAATTTTGATGGTCTCCCAAGAGGTCCAATCTCTGTCGTAAATTTTTTACGAGATACCTTGGGCATATCCCATTTTTTAAGTCGACGGTTGAGATTTGTGGTTTGTTCATCATTAATTTTTTATCATAACGCAGCACATTAGAACTTGTGCTTGCCGCACCTACCGATCTCATCGACATGGAGCGGGATAAACGATTCATTATTTGAGATTGCTTAAACTAGGGGTAACCTCCTAGATCTAAGTTTTAAGATGGTATTTCCAATATAACTTGGGCACAAATGTGGTCTTACACTCTTCTGCCACTCCTCCCAAGAGTCCAAAGGCATATACCGTGTCGAAAAACTAGGAAATAAAAGGATTACTCAAAAGAAAAGAAATCTGCAAATAAAATAAACCGAATCCACCACCATCGTGGCTCTGATACAGATGAATCAAACTCTTCTTGAAACGTGCAAAGAAGAAATCAATGACCTCCTGGCCAAAAACCTCATTTGGCCCAGTATTTCTCCCTGGAGCTATAATGCCTTTTATGTTAATAAGGCTGCCGAAATTGAAAGAGGAACACCCAGGTTAGTCGTCAATTACAAACCTTTGACTGATGCCCTTCAATGGGTTAGATACCCTATACCAAATCAAAAGGATCTTTTACAAAGAATTTATCAAGCAAATGTTTTTTCCAAGTTTGATATGAAATCTGGTTTTTGGCAAATCCAGATTCATGACAAAGACAAATACAAAACTGCCTTCACAACTCCTTTCGGCCTATATGAATGGAATGCCATGCCATTCGGCCTCAAAAACAAATTACAAGATCAATCTATACCAAAACTAGGGAAATAGGGATCTCCTGGTTCTGTATGGTAAGAAAGACGAGATAGGTGCAATACCTTACTCCGATCCAGCAAGGAGACTAACACTAAGATAGGTGTGATACCTTACTTAGAACTAATTCGTGCAGAATTAAGATAAACAAATGAAGAACAAGACCATGAACTTAAAATACATAAAGATAAAAGGATTTGAAATTGCACAAAATTAAAAGCTGCTTAACTAGATCTATTTCTCAGAATCAAGAGGCACGACTGTACGCTTTGATCTGCGGATAGAAGAAGAAGCGAGCTATATGCAGATGTAGATGCAGAAAATAATGATATAATTTGAAATAAAAGTAAGCTTTGCACATAATATTTGGAGATTTTGATACAGAGTTCTTGAGTTCTTGGGTAGGTTTGGGTTGGAAGGTTTGAGAAGAAGGATATGTTGATCTTAGAGGGGGCTTTGGAGTTTGATGGTGATAACCTTTGAGGGCGATCGGACTTGTAGGGACAATCGGCACCTGGAGTTGTTTGAAGACCGACAGAGTTCTTAGAAGTCCGGCAGAGCTTTGATGATTTGCAGAGAGCCTAGAGCCGGGGAACTTCGGAGCTTCTCTCTCTAAGTTTGGAACTACCAGTTTGAGAATATATTTTTTTCAGTGATTTGGGGAATGGGATGATGCTCCTTTTATAATGTAAGGAAGCACATTTACATTTCATTTAGGTTTGGTCAACATTTGAATTACATTTGGTACTGTACCAAATTAGGTACTATTTGACATTTCATTTTGACACTATTCGGAACTGTGCACTTGAATTTGTATTCGAAGTGAACAATTGCTGCTGACAGCTAGGAGCACTATTGGTGCCGAAAGTTGGATTTGTTTAGGACTCTTGATTTGGAATCTTCAATGATTGCACCACGGCATTCCACGTGTCAAGGACACTATTCTCCGTATTGGTTTGATCAAGAGTATTTGTACCATATTTGTTTGAGCCTGGTATTAGCCGGACTGTCTTTTAACCTGAGACAGTAACAGTACCTCCTTTCCTTAATAGGTTGTTCGAGGTTATTTGACTAGGTGAGTTTTCGATTTCACCAATCGGCTAGTTTAGAACCATCCTAGCCGACGTTTGAGGACCAAATCAGGGTTTGGTCGATGAGGACTTTGATTTTGTGGCCCGACGTGATCTTTGGGAGGTTACTTCTTTGAATTTGCTTGAGGAAGATGCTTTGGAGCTGGCCGGCTCGTAATCAGGATTAGCCTTCCTTAATCAGCAACAAAATCAACAAGCCTCAAATTCCAACAATGAACCATTAACAAATCCTTTTGCAAACCAAAAACAAACTGAACCTAACCCTGTTATCCCTGGTTTTGTGTCTACCATTACCTGTCAAAACTGGTATATTCACATAACCTTAGTAATTAATGCTTCATTCAAATTTTCTGCCATTGCCTTAGTTGACTCTGGTGCAAATGCCAATTGCATCAACGAAGGTGCCATTCCAACCCAGTTCTATAAATGAACGACCCAACGCCTTAACACGGCTAATGGATCTGGGTTGAATGTCCAATACAAACTGTCAAATACCCATGTTTGTAACAAAGGTCTCTGCCTTCCCCAAACTTTCATCCTTGCTAAGGATCTTGACCAAACCATAATCCTTGGTCAACCTTTCTTAGAAAAAATCAAACCTTTCAAAATAACTCAAGATGGCATTACAACAAAATTCCATGGACAAAAAATTGTCTTTCCTTTTTTACAAGCCCAAACTTCCACGAACCAAAGTCTTAACAAAATTAAACAAATAAATTTTCTTAAAATAGAACTTCTTCACCAACGGATCTCTGAACAAATTAAAAATCCCAAAACCATTCATCAAATTAGGCAAATCATGTCCAAATTTGAGTCCAACCTCTGTTCTGACGTCCCTGACGCTTTCTGGCATCGAAAGCAGCATATGGTTTCCCTTCCTTATGCTTCAGGATTTTCAGATCTTCAAATACCAACTAAAGTCCGACCGGCCCAGATGAATCAAACTCTTCTTGAAACGTGCAAAGAAGAAATCAATGACCTCCTGGCCAAAAAGCTCATTCAGCCCAGTACTTCTCCGAGTGATCGCCTTTATGTTAATAAGGCTCGAAATAAAAGAAAGGGAAAACCTGTGTTAGTCGTCAATTACAAACCTTTGAATGATGCCCTTCAATGGGTTAGATACTCTATACCAAATCAAAAGGATCTTTTACATAGTATTTATCAAGCAAAGGTTTTTTCAAAGTTCGATATGAAATCTGGTTTTTGGCAAATCCAGATTCATGATGATCCACGAAGCATCCGGACAGATTTGGGGGGACAATCTTCACAGCTTAAACCAATAATGCAAGAATCACAAGCACATGCTTGAAAATTCTCATTATTAGATGAACTGGTAGTAGTATGCTCAGAAGCTTGAATTTGATTAAGTTTGTAATTTTCTTTATCAGAGGATGAAGAAGATGTTTCTTGGAAAAGAGAAAGTATTTGGGTTTTATCTCGCTCAGAGATTTGTAAGGAATTAATTCGTTTAGTTACTCTACAAAACTTAGCAATGTGACCTGGTTTGCCACACTTAAAGCATCCTTGAGAGTTAGGGGTTTTGTATAAAATCTTTTTGATTTTTCAAGGCTTCTTGTATTTATTATATTTTGGTTTTGAAGAGGATTTTTGATTAATGGTTCATTGTTGGAAGTTGAGGCTTGTTGATTTTGTTGCCGATTAAGGAAGGCTAATTGTTGTTTGATATGTTTGATTTCATACTGCAAAGATGCAGTGGTAGTTTCAAGGGTTTTTATCCAACTGGAATGGTCGGGTATATGAGGTCTTGACATTTTCTCGAATTTTTGCATAATTTGTTGAAGATTATAAGGTTGTATGCACGGTCAAATTATGTTATCCCAAACTTGTTCAGTGGAAAGACATCTCTTTCCCTAAGGAATGGCATATGCAAACTACTACCATTCCACCCCAAGTTTCAAACACAAATATTCAATCAATTACCCAAGACCTGGATGGATTAGTTTCTATCCGATTTGATAGAAGGCCTCCTCCTCCTGTTTACCAAACCTCCAGAAGATCGTGTTCTGATGCTTCGTCTTCTTCCCAAAGGGACGTAACAACTAGAGCACCTATTAATGATTGGATTCCTCCTCTTAGGACTCCACCTCATTATTCAAATCTCTCTGGACTTTACCAAACCCAAAATATTGTTCATGGTACTTATGATGTTTCATCATCTGTATCTGAACCAGCCCATCATGAGCAACAAACCAATCAAAATCAATCCCAATCTCCGACACCTTCTGATGTAGCTCCACTAGAACATAGGTCTGGAGTTTACATGATTCAGGTTAATCATGAATACCAAATTGACAAACCCTACCTTAGAAATGATTTTGAATCATTCAAAGACAAACAAAAGCGTGAATGGTTCTTAGCAACTTTTAATTTAGAACAACAAGCTCAAATTAGAACAAGTTGGTATAATTTCATGACAAATCTTAAAACAAATGTTTTCTTTTTTACATATTTTGATATTTATGCCCAAGACAATAACATAGATTACCCTTGGCATAATCAAATCTGTACCCAAACCTCTTCTCACAAATCCTGGACTCTTCAGGCCGATCCAGCTACTAGTGCTATCCATCCTCCGGTGGAAAGCATCAAATATGCTTACAAAGATACAGAAATTATTGCTTCTCCACTTAAAGTCACTGATCAAGAGGATCCAAATAGAAAGCAAATTGAACAACTAAATTTTGCAAATTTAAGTCTTCAAACCATAGGTAATCAACTTTCACGAGTTGAAAGCCTTGTCCAACCAAAACCACTTGCCTCGTCATCCATGACTACGGCTCCGATTCCCCCTTCAACACCTTTATTCAAACCTTATAATATTCCAAGACAACAACAAAAATTACTTAACAAATCTTATAATCTCGACCAAATTAATCATCGGCTTACTTCTTTAGAAGCCCCTCAAACACTAGTCCAAAGCCAACCAGCTGCTGAGTCTACCATTCGTAATGGTGGTGTTCTCACCCTTAATGGATATTCTTCGGACTCATCCTCAGAGACTGAGTCCGATGCTTTTCCTCAAATTAATCAAATTGGTCAAAGTTTTACACAAGGGTTCGAACATAGATGGTATGTTCGAACATAATCTCATGAACAAACTACAGGAAATGACTATGGTCAGCAATGCACATCGTATTTAAAACACTGAAGACAGTGCAGTTGCTACTTTACTTATTTCTGGTTTTACTAGCCAACTCAAAGGTTGGTGGGATTATGTCCTGACTGACGATCAAAAAACAGAAATTTTAACGGCAATTCAAACTTCTCCCGATGGAACACCCTTACTTAACCACTTAGGGGAACCCATTGAAGATGCTGTTAATACTCTTATTTTCAGCATAGTAAATTATTTTTTAGGAAACCCTTCTCGACTCAAAGATAGAACTACCGAGCAGTTATCAAACCTTAGATGCAAAAAACTCCATGATTTCAAATGGTACAAAGACACCTTTCTGACCAAAGTCCTTACTAGACCTGATGCAAATCTTCCTTGTTGGAAAGAAAAGTTTCTTACAGGTCTTCCAACCCTTTTTTCTGAGAAAATTAAACAAAGACACAGACAAGAAAATGATGGGATTATCCCATACGATCAAATGACTTATGGCCAAATTATTAACCTAATTCATGAAGAAGGTTTATCCCTTTGCACTGATATTAGGTTAAGAAAACAAATTAATAAGGAAAACAAATTTTACAAAAAAGAATTAGGAGGTTTCTGTGAGCAATTTGGCTTTGCTCCTCTTAGACCACCAACCAAACATAAACATAAATCTTCAAGAAAATATTACAAAAATTTTTACAAATCCAAAAATATGTTTCTCGCAAACCATTTACAACCCTAGAATTTTGTCAAAAATCCTCTTCAAAACCAATATATATATATATATATATATTTTTGGGTGAAATACTACACTTTCTTTTTTTTTTTTTTTTTGGTATATAATTTCAAATTTTTTTTTTTTGGATGAATAACACTTTGAAATTGATTCCATGGTGAATAGGTCTTTCATCTTGGATGGGCCTCTATAGCTTGGGTGCGGTACATATCATGTAGTGTGGCACCACAACTTGACTGTAGAGTTTTCAAAATGACTAGCCTAGATTTCTTTTTTAGGGTAGAAACTAGCTAGATTGTTGAGAGCGTAGGGAACGTTATGCACATGCAAAACAGACAAGTTTTCAAACCAAGCTTGGGATACAGAAGAACCATAAATGGCTTCTTCTATTTCCCTTAAGAGTTCATACCCATAAAGTTTCTAAGATCCTTTGCCTATCTTTGGTAAGCTCTCCTCCAATGAAGATAATAACAGGCCATGGAGAGGCAATGTAAGGCCAGAATTGGCCCCAACGGCTATGGAATAGGCTAAAAAGAGGTCGAGGAAGACATAGAGGAGGACATAGGTGGCTATGGAGGTGAATAGGAAAGACCATGTAGATCCCCACGACTGTGTATGACTCTATCTGAACCCACGATCAATGGGTGCTCCGACAGTCAATATGTGAAGGGTTGTTGAATGGTGGCGGCTCCCATCTTCGAATCAATTTCTCATACGAGAACGAATAGACTATGTATTAGATTATGCATTCAATAAATCCATCAATCTCTTATGTTTCCACTGTTTCCACCCTTTTTTTGTCTCAATCGATGAGATGAAGAACCTGATTTCTCCAAATTCGATTATGAGGAAGAGTAGTAGTAGAAAGAGAGAAGTAAAAGACGGAATCTTGGGTTTTTGAGTTCGAAAAGGATGGAGGAGAGCTTACGAAAGATAGGCAGATGTCTACTACCTCACTCGCTTCCTCCACTTACTTCACACCTTCTTCACAATACTCAGGCGTCGGAAACTCACATTCTTTTAGCTCTTCAATCAGTTGATTCTCATTTACCTGTCCTTCCCTTGGCTCGAATTCTCACAATCGTTCCAAGTTCTAGCTATACTATCCACCACTCTAGTGTATTCGATTCTGGACTACAATTGGGCTACCCAACACTTGCTTCCCCTTCATGGTGAATTGCAAGGTAGTGTTGTTGGGTTGCAACTTGGAGAGAAGGAGAGATTCATGATACAAATATCAACCAAAATATCCTTCTAAGGGGTCTTTCACAATTAAAATAGCTGTAAAAAATTTAAGGAATATCTGGGTAACAAGCTTTAATGGATCCTCAAACAGTGTGTTTGCTCATCTCCATGCTCTTAATGATGACGCTTTTTTTGGAAAATCAATATTCATCTTTAGTTTAAGATTCTCCTCTGGAGAGACTAGTCCACGATGGGATTCCTACCAAAGATAACCTGATAAAGTAGGTAGTTATAGACCCTCACTGTGGTTTCTGGCGAAATAGTCCTAAATCTTTGTGGCATGTTCTCTTGGATTGCAAGTTTACCAAAGGAATCTGGGCTGCCAGCCCTTTGGGCCTTAGAATAGACCAATTTTTTGTCTCGTCTTTTAAGCCATTACTTAATTATTTCTTTAATTTTAATAATATTCCTAGAAATAAACTCACTTTCTTTTTTGCTTCTTTTACGATAATTTGTTATTATATTTGGAATCATAGAAACTAGGTTATATTTAACTCTAAAAGACCAAACCCAAATGTCATCCTTAAAAATATCAATTTCTGGATAGCTAATGGTTGGTTGAAAAAAGGGATCAGTAGCAGGTAAGCAACTTTACATCACCCTCCTCTTACTCCCTCCCTAATCAGCATATAACCCTTGTAGTCACAGGTTTGGCTGAGAGAATTAATAACATGTCTGGATGGGCGATGCTTTTTTTAGTAGGAGCCAATGTTTCTTATTTAAGGATAATTATTTGATGATAAGAGAAAGTTGTGAGGCTACAGTAGGGGTGTCAAAACCTAGCCCGAACCAACAAAATCGATTGAAACCGACTGATAAAACCCGAACCGAACCAACCCGTTCCTTATTGGATTGGTTTTGGACTGAGGTACGCTAGGACCGGCTGAAAACCAGTCCAAATCGAACCGACCAATAACCAAACTGAATGAAGCTGATAAAAAAATAAATGATTATGAGATTATAAATTAATGAATTGACCATCCATTTTTTACAATATTAGTGAGAAATTTTTTTACTGTAAGAAAAATTGTTACAAATCATTGAATATTAGGTTATAAATAAAGAAATTGATTTGTAAATTGTAATAATGCTTCCATTGATTTCCTTGTTCACTATACAAAACTAGTTGGATAGTTTAATTAATGATTGGATAATAGGGTTCATTTTGTGATTTCAATATTAGTTATCTTCTTAGTAATTTGTTATCCATTGGTTTCAATATTTCCCTTACAACGATAAACCATGATTTAATCATAAATTTAAAGTGTTTATTTTTGTCAAATCTTATCACTATAAGTTATGAATGTAAGATTTCATTATGGTTCAAGCCCAATAATAAAATGATCTAAACCTATATTAACCTGATATTGAAAAATCGAGATAAACCGAAACCGAATCCAATTGAAAACTGAAGTTCCTTAACGGATTGGTTTTGGTCTCCCACATATGAAGGTGAACCACAATAAGAAACATACTTGCCCCATTAGCATGCATATAACGGAGCAACCAGCCCCCTTCAACATCTCTCATAACGTGTTCTACGCTGTTGAAAGCTAGATCCACATGAGGTGTGTGATGCATAGCTAAAAAAACGCCAGTCACTATCTGAATGACTAAACAAATACCAGCTAACGGACCGAACCCCCACCAATAACTAATCTCGAGGTTGGCGCATCTTGTTGGGAGTGGAGAAGCATTGGGAACCCCAATTTCTTTCTTTGGAGCAATTTCTTTTCCCATTCCCCCGCCCCGGCATAGCGCTTCACTTCTGGTTATTCGGAAGAATCAACTGACTTCTCCCTTCTTCAGTTTCATTCTTGCGAACGTACCCCCCCGGCGGTGATTTGAATTATCTGGAGGATACCTTATATATATATATATATATCAAAAAGATATACAATCAAACCTATTTCTCTATTCAATAGAAGCCCAAAGAAGTGAATGTGGTCCCCAAATAATGAGAGATATGTAAAAAGCAGGTCCGATTATGCCTATTCCTAATCCTTCCTAGACCGAAACCAATTCAACCCGACTGAAACCTAATTAAACTGACCGATTGACACCCCTAGGCTACAGCAAAAGGGTTGCTCTTCGGGCTGACAACAAAGGGATGGAGAGTGAGAGAAATTTGGAGCAATGAGGATCTCTCTCATTTTTTGAATTTCTCATCTTTTAATTCCCATATTTTTTTAACTTGGATAATTGTACCTCTTAGATTAGGTGGAACAATTAACCGACACCATTTTTTGTCTTAAACCACATAACATGGTTTTGACTACTAAAGGATTAGCTAGAGAGGCTATGAGTAGGAAATGCTCTCTCAACATACTTGACTTTTTCTATATCCTAAGTTATACTTATGTAATCTTGTTTCTCCTTGTTTTTCTTTGAAGAAAAAAAAATACTAAGGATTTTGGAGGAGAGAGATGCTCTGGCAATTTGGAGAAGAAAAGTGAGGAAGACTTGTGTTCGGCCATGGTTGCTCCCACAGGGGTGGCTGATCAATCCCTGGAAGGAGTTTTGGGGGAGAAAAATGGTGGAAGAAAGTTCTATGTTGGGGAAGGAAGCCGTGTTGTTGGTGATGATGGTGATCAAGGTATGAAGGGAAAAGATGCCGGCGGAAATTGGGCTGGCCTATTTTCTGCCAAATCTTTGGAACATGTTGATGGGTTGAAGCTCGGGTTTGTGAAACCTTCTCTAGTAGATGGGAGTGCGGTGGCTTGCTATTCTTCTTCCTTGACTGCAGATGGTGTGAAGAGATGGGAGAAAACCTTGGTGGGGCACTTCATGGGGCGGAGATCTCCTTTTAAGATTACTACAGAAATTCTTCTCAAGCAATGGAAGCTGTCCGGTCACGTGGACTTGTTTATGCTTGAGAGTGGAATGTTCATTTTCCGTTTTAATGTGGAGGAGGATCGACTAAAAGTTTGGGAAGGTGGCCCTTGGTTTGTCAATAAGAAGTCTCTGCTGCTGCATCTGTGGAATCCAAGTATGGTTTTAAACAAAGTCTAGTTAAGATCAATCCCAATTTAGGTCTCTTTGCTAGACCTTCCACTACATTACTGGACTGCTGAAGCTTTGAGTGACAATGGGAGTGTGGTGGGGGTACCTATTACTTATGACAAATGTACGAGAACCATGGAGCGTCTATCTTATGCAAGGATTTGTGTGGAAGTTCATGTTAGTGATGAATTGCCAAAATCTATTACGATCCATGATGAGAAAGGGGTTGTTCACTCTCAGCCGGTTGTGTATGATTGGAGACATCTTCTTGTAGTAAATGTCAGCTCTTTGGACATGACTCTTCTTAGTGTGGGAAGGAAGAAAATTTGATTGCCAGCCTGAAATGGGTTCGGAAGGGAGGTAAGCAATTGATGAGTCAGCCAAAAGTGGTGGTGGATAGTAGCAAATCGGTGGGTGGTCTGGCCGGAGTCCCTGAGGGTGTGGAGCCTACACTAGCAGAAGTTCGAGGTCGTTTGGTCGAGGCTTCTAAGTCTTCTTCAAATTTGAATTCAAATATTGTCTTGCTAGAAAATAATACCTCTCATAACTACACTAATGTGAAAATGGAAGGAGGGTTAGTGTTTTGACTACGATTAGGGAGGAGATTATGCATGACAATATATTTGCTGTTTTAAATGAGGAAGGTGAGATGGAGGATGTTGACTTGGTTAAAGAGGGGCTGGAAGAAAGGGTTTCTGTTTCTAGCAAGGAAAATCTCCTCACCAAATCAGTTGTCAAGGAGAAATTAAAGGAAGGAGATTTGCTAGATTGTGATGAGGTAGACGGATTGCTTCTGAGAGGTGAGGAGAATATTCCCTTATATTCTCATGTAGATAAGGTGCTAGAGGTTTCTCCTACTAAAACTATTACTGCCAAATCAGTTATTGAGGAGAAATTAGGGGAAGGTGTTCGGTTGGATTGGGTTGACTCTTCTTCAAATTTAAATTGTGACAAGGTGGAGCATTTAATGCTGACTAATGGGGAGAATATTCTTTCTATTATTCCAATTAAGGAGACATTGGAGGATGGTGAGGTGGAAGGTGGATATGTAGGAGATATTTTTGGAATCTCTCCCACGTCTAGGGAGGATAAGGGGAATGGCTCGATTGACTCTTCTCCTTCCTTTTTGAGGAGTCCTCAGCCTCTATCTTCTTTGGAGGGCTCATTAAGGAAGGATAAAAAAGTGGAGAGAATCTACTCATCCCCTCTTTATGAGGGAGCAATTAAAGGAATAATTACAAATGATGAGGAGGATGTGGACTCCTTGGTCAATGAAGAAAAAAAGGAAGATTCTTTAGAAGAAAGGCTATTGTAATACCCTACTTCTTAAACCAGGTCTGATTGCGCGGTTGACCCGGTTTAACCATGCAGGAACCGAACCAGAGGGAGTTAGAGCGGGTTCCTTATGGGCTATGATGGCAAGGGTGACCTTAAACACCGGCTGGCCCGATAAGTTCGAGCTAGTGCCAGAAGAGACGGGAGTGCCCAAGCCGTGTACATGCACCTACCATAAGGCCATGTATGGATAAAGAAGGTATTATAGCCGTATTTTAAGGTATATACGTATACTACATCGTACGCTAGGGTGGGGTTCGCCAGTTCGAACCCGCAAAATCCCAAGTTTTGGCCTCGTGGAAGTGGGTGCACCCACCCACCTGAGTGACCCATCCATGTGCACTATTCACTTATTTAGGAATTATATATATAGCATTTATGACTTTATTTTCTTTTCATTTATGACACCTGTACGTTGGTGAGAAGAGTAAAGAGGAGAGAGAAAAGAAAGGGAAGAAGAAGAAGGAAGAGAAGGAAGAGGAAGAAGAGAAGGATTTTAGCGGCACCGAAGCTTGATCTTCCCATTCCGGCGGTGGGAGAGTGATCTTCAACTCTAGATCTACATTTAGAGGTAAGCAAAGTTGGGTTCTTTGAACATTCACCATACCCAAGCTTAAACCCTTGATTCGAGTAGGGTTTCTTGAGATCTTATAAATCCCCTTTGAAATGATGAATCTAAGGTTTAATAGATGATTTATGTGTTGATCTTGAAGGATTTGAAGAGGTATTGACCAGGTGGAAGAAGCATTGTGGGTTTGAAGTGATTTGGAGGGTTTGAAGTTGTTCTTGTGTAAAGAAGGTAAGATGGTTTCCCATCACTTGAATCTAACCTAGATCTAGGTTAGAGCCATCCTATAAGACCTTGAAGGTGTGAAGAATGGGTTGGGAAAAACCCCATTTGAATCCCCAAAGAATGGAGGAAGTTGGGAAGAAACGGCTGTTTTTCCCGCCAAGACCGGTGGGTGGAACCGGTGGGCCCCTACCCACCTGTGGGCACCCACCTGAGAGGGCAGGGGCCTTCGGGCACAACCGGCGGGCCCAACCGGTGGGCCACCCTACCCGTCGGTCCGAGCAGGGGCCCTTGGCCCAACCGATGGGCCCTACCGGCAGGCCCCTACCCGCCAGTCCAAACCGGTGGGTAGGACCGGTGGGCCAGACAGCCCACCTGTCTGACCCACCCGTGTGGCCCGAAGGTGATTCTTACGTCCGATTGGACCCAAATCGGATGTGCGACCTTCTTTTAACGTTCTAAACATGATTTTGTCATCGGATCGTATTAACTTTGATCCTAAAATGGTGAAGTACTAACCCCGCTCAATTATGTTAGGTTCACCAAATCCTACCCGTTTCGCACCGGATCTCACCCATACCGAACGGGAATCCTTGTACACTATAAGTAAGTGGGGAGAGGACATTTGGCCTTGTTTCAAGGCATTGTTTGGTATTCATTTAATTATATCTAGTCTAGTCATGCCATCATAAATACGCTATGTAGATTAGTCATCCTCACATTGATATGCATGTGTGCTATGTTTACTTTCCAATTGCAAATTGAATGAGATGTTTATATGTTGCATGTGGACATCATTGTGCATGATGCATTGATAGACTAGATGCCTTAGTCGGCTTGGAAACGAGTGCATTGGTGGCCCGTGGTATGGGACGCGGTGGCACTATGAAATCGTACTATTGTCATATAGGAGCATGTGGTATTAGGATTTTCACCATCCCGTGCTACGACCCTTCCCAACAGGGGTTAAGGTGTTGGGTTATCATTTGGGGGAAAGCAGTGGTCGCGGTCGTCGGGTCACTGTGGCGGTTAGACATAACGCCCGGCGGGTCATTTAGAACAGTCGGCAACCCCGGTGGTACATTCAAGAGGGCCAATCGTACTGCTTTTAAATTGCTGGAGTCAGCACCTTTAATTTTAGTCATTTAATTTTCTGTTGAGAGTCGGTGGACGGTATTGTCTTTACTTTTCTGAGTACTCACGGTGGGCCTTCTCTGACAGCCCTATGGGCGTATCGCGGGATGGAGTTCGTGGCTCGACTGAGTATACGCAAGACCGTGGTCAGAGTAGCACTAAGACCGAAGATTTAGTAATGTTGCTTAGGTGGATGTGATTTAAAATGCATAGCATGGCATGTAGTGCATATGATTGTGTTTTGATGTGTGGACTGCTGTGTGGTCCATCTTACCACTTACTGAGCTAGTGAGCTCATCCCACGTGTGCACCCCCTTTTTAGATGATTTTGCAGGTCATACATCTGAGGAGCATGGGGTGGGTCCCACAATGAAGTTTCCTAAAGAGGACCTGGTGGATCCTCGAGAGTTAGAGCACCAGACCGATCGCGTGGAGAGTTGTGTCTGGGACCGCAGCTCGAGGCCGTGTTGAGCTCCACTTTTGAGGCCGAAATGAGCTCTACCATGTGATGCCGAGCTGGGCTCAACCCTTGATGCCGAGATGAGCTCTAGCCTTTGATACCGAGCCGAGCTGTGTACTCTGATTATTTTGATGATTTCCTTACATACTTAATATATGAAGTGTACTTTTATTGTGTAAATATCATGCCTTCGGGCCCACATGTATATAATTATTGTATCATAATTCGGGTATCAAGTATTATGGGACTATTCACAAGTAAAACTTAGTCTTCCGCTGATCTGATGAGCTTATATTAGTTGTGTGTATGCTGTGGTGGAATACAGTATCTGATGATCCTGGCAGGTTTACGTTAATCGGTGTTAACCTGGTCACTGGCCCGGTTCAGTGTGAAGGGGATGTGACAACAGTGGTATCAGAGCGTGATGCTCTGCTCCACTCACAGCATACCATTAGAATCCCATAGACTCTATAATAGGGAAATGGGGTTGGGTTAATGTAAAAGCTTTAAAAAAAAAAAAGTAAAAGCCAAGAATGAAGTATTAAAAAGGGTTGCATTAGATGTTGCATTCATGGCATGCGTGAGAGTAGGTAAAAGGTAAATAAGTTGGTGATATAACCTATCGCGCGCTAGTTTGACGAAATTTCGGCAGCATAACGGCATAAAATGGGATTTTCAAAAATATTACACACAACACCTGATAAACAACATATTCAATACGACAAAGATAAAAAGTAACAAGAACCATCACAATCAAACTATATAAGAACTCAACAAATAAATGCACCACAAAAATCACTATCAAAAGATATTATTCCATAAATGAGTCCAGCATAAGACATGTCACACCCGCTCACACCGAACCGAGCGTGACCGAGTTAACACCGTTAACCCAAACCGCCAGATCATCGAATCAGATCCCACCACAAGATACACACACTAACATAAATTCATCGATCAGAAGACTTAGTTTTACCGTGAATAACTCTCATATACTTGATACCCAATTGGTGATACAATAATTATATACATTTGGGCCCAAGGCATGATATATACACAAAAGAATAAAGTTCAAATATCAAGTATATACAAGAGTTCATCAAAATCATCGAGTGCACACTGCTTGGTATCAAGGCAGAGCTCAGTCGGCATCAAGGGTTGTGCCCACTGCATCACATGTAAGAGCTCACCGGCCTCAGGTGGAGCTCAAGACGGCCTCCAAGGTGGATCTCGGCCGCCTCGAATCCTGCCTCGAAGACAACTCTCGACAGTAGTCAGCTGTTTAATCTCCTCAGGGTCCACCTCTTCAGAAACTCGACTGGGGACCCACCCCATGCTCCTCGATGCATGACCGCAAAATCATCTAAAAAGGGGGGTACACGTGGAATGAGCTCACTAGCTCAAGAGTAGAGAGGTGGACCACACACACAGTCCACACATCACAACACATTATATGCACTACATGCCATGCAATTCATTTTAAATCACATACACCTAATCAACATTACTAAGTCTTTGGTTTTTCGCTACTACAACCACAAGGCGCGATACTCGGCACGAGCCGAACTCCCTCCCGCGATACGCCCATAGGGTGTTGGAGAAGGCCCACCGTGAGTACTGGAAAAATAAAGATAATGCCGCCCACCGCTCTCAAAAATGTAAATGATCGAAATAAAAGTGCCGACTCCAGAATTTAAAAGCGACGATTGGCCTCTTGAATATACCACCGGGTTACCGATCGTCCTACATGACTCCGGGCGTAATGCCTAACCGCCACAAAGGTCCGACAACCGCGACCGCTTCAAATGGCAACCCAACACCTTAACCCTCGTTGGGAAGGGTCGAGTACGGATGGTGAGAATCCTAATACCGCATGCTCCTATATGACAAGACGATCAAGATAGTGCCTCCGTGTCCCATACCCGGGCCACCAATGCATTCGCTTCCAAGCCGACCACGGCATCTAGTCTATCAATGCATTATGCTCCATGATGTCCACATTCAACATATAAACATCTCATTCAATTGGCATTTGAAAAGTAAACATAGCATATATGCACATCAATGAGTGGAATGACTAATCTATATAGCATATTCATGATGACATGACTAGATTAGATATAGTTATATGAATGCCAAACAAATGCCTTGAACAAGGCCAAACGTCCTCTCTCCACTTACTTGTAGCGCATAAGGATTCCTCTCGGTACGGGTGAGATCCGGAGCGAATGGGGTAGGATTTGGTGAACCTAACATAATTGAGCGGGTTAGTACTTCACCATTTTAGAATCGAATTAATGAAACCGATGTCAAAATCGGGTTTAGAACGTCAAAGAAGGTCACACGTCCGATTTGGGTTCGATCGACCTAAGGATCACATTCGCCACAAGGGTAAGACAGTGGTAGTCTACCCACCGTTTCTACCCACCGGTTATGACCGGCGGGTAGGTACCCGCCGGTTATACCCACCGGTTGTACCCGCCGGTTTGGCCAGGGACCCCCTTGCCTTCTCAGGTGGGTACTCTCAGGCGGGTAGGTACCCGCCGGTTGTACCCACCGGTTTTGGCGGGAATGACTCCGTCTCTTCTCCATTTTCTCCATCCTTTGGGGAATCAAATGGGGCTTTCCCCCACCCATTCTTCACACCTTTGAAGTCCTATAGGATGGTTCTAACCTAGATCTAGGTTAGATTCAAGTGAGGGAAACCATCTTACCTCCTTTGCTCAAGAATGACTTCAAACCCTCCAAATCACTTCCAACTCACAATGCTCCTTCTATCTTGTCAATATCTCTTCAAATCCTTCAAGATCAACACATAAATCATCTATTAAACCTTAGATTCATCATTTCAAAGGGTATTTACAAGATCTTAAGAAACTATACTTGAATCAAGGGTTTAAAGCTTGGGTATGGCTAATGTTCATAAAACCCAACTTTTCTTACCTCCAACTGAGATCTAGAGTTGAGGATTACTCTCCGCACCGGAATGGCAAGATCTAGCTCGCGCCACTGAAATCCTTCCTTTCTTCCTCTTCCTTTCTTCTTCCCTTTCTTTTCTCTCTCCTCTTTACTTTTCTCACCAAGCGCATTTAGGGTAATAAATGGAAAGAAAAGAAGTCATAAAGCTTTATATACTATTCCTACTTAAGTGAATAGTGTTGATGGGTCACTCGTGGGTGGGTGTACCCACTGCTTTACCCACCGAGAGCCAAGACTAGGATTTTGACCGGTTCGACCTCGCTCGAACCCCACCCCTGCATACGATGTAGCATACGATATACCTAAAATATGTATATAATACCCAGCACTTATGGTAGGTGCACGACACGGTTTGGGCACTCCGCCTCTTCCGCAATCGCTCGACTTGTCGGGCCAGCCGGTGTTTAAGGTCACCGTGCCATCATAGCCCGCCTAATATCCTCTCGCTCGGTTCCCGCATGGTTTAACCGGTTCAATCGGAAATCGACCGGTTTAAGAAGCGGGTATTACATTACCCCCTTCTGAAAAATTTCTCCTCGAAATTGCGCACTGTTGATCAAAAGATGAGGGTACTTGGCTCGCATTTCTTCTTCTACCTCCCAAGATGCTTCTTCAAGTGAATGATCAGCCCATCGCACCTTTACATAGGAAATGGAGTGGTTAAGGGTTTTCACCTTCGGTCCAAAATCTCACCGGCTGTTGTGTAGGTCATATCGACCTTCTAGGTACTGGTTCCACGGTAGTACATGAGATGGATCATGCACATACTTCTTCAAAGATGGATACATGGAATACATTGTGAACGCCCCAGCGAAGGTGGCAGAGCAAGCATGTAGGCTAATGAGCCAACCGGATAAGATGGGCGTCTATCTTATGCAAGGATTTGTGTGGAAGTTCATGTTAGTGATGAATTGCCAAAATCTATTACGATCCATGATGAGAAAGGGGTTGTTCACTCTCAGCCGGTTGTGTATGATTGGAGACATCTTCTTGTAGTAAATGTCAGCTCTTTGGACATGACTCTTCTTAGTGTGGGAAGGAAGAAAATTTGATTGCCAGACTGAAATGGGTTCGGAAGGGAGGTAAGCAATTGATGAGTCACCAAAAGTGGTGGTGGATAGTAGCAAATCGGTGGGTGGTGCGTGGGAGTCCCGAGGGTGTGGAGCCTACACTAGCGAAGTTGAGGTCGTTTGGTCGAGGCTTCTAAGTCTTCTTCAAATTTGAATTCAAATATTGTCTTGCTAGAAAATAATACCTCTCATAACTACACTAATGTGAAAATGGAAGGAGGGTTAGTGTTTTGACTACGATTAGGGAGGAGATTATGCATGACAATATATTTTTTTTAAATGAGGAAGGTGAGATGGAGGATGTTGACTTGGTTAAGAGGGGCTGGAAGAAAGGGTTTTTTTCTAGCAAAGGGAAAAACTCCTCACCAAATCAGTTGTCAAGGAGAAATTAAAGGAAGGAGATTTGCTAGATTGTGATGAGGTAGCGGATTATACGAGAGGTGAGAGAATATTCCCTTATATTCTCATGTAGATAAGGTGCTAGAGGTTTCTCCTACTAAAACTATTACTGCCAAATCAGTTATTGAGGAGAAATTAGGGGAAGGTGTTCGGTTGGATTGGGTTGACTTTTCTTCAAACTTAAATTGTGACGAGGAGGAATTAATGCTTACTAATGGCGAGAATATTCTTTCTATTATTCCATTTAAGGAGACAGTAGAGGATGGTGAGGTGGAAGGTGGATATGTAGAAGATATTGTTGGAATCTCTCCCACGTCTAGGGAGGATAAGGGGAATGGCTTGATTGACTCTTCTCCTTCCTTTTTGGGGAGTCCTTAGCCTCTATCTTCTCTGGAGGGCTCATTAAGGAAGGATAAAAAAGTGGAGAGAATCTACTCATCCCTCTTTATGAGGGAGCAATTAAAGGAATAATTACAAATGATGAGGAGGATGTGGACTCCTTGGTCAATGAAGAAAAAAAGGAAGATTCTTTAGAAGAAAGGCTATTGTAATACCCTACTTCTTAAACCGGCGATTAGCGGTTGACCGGTTTAACCATGAGGAACCGAACGGAGGGAGTTAGGCGGGTTCCTTATGGGCTATGATGGCAAGGTGACCTTAAACACCGGCTGGCCGATAAGTTCGAGCTAGTGCGGAAGAGGCAGTGCCCAAGCCGTGTACATGCACCTACCATAAGGCCATGTATGGATAAAGAAGGTATTATAGCCGTATTTTAAGGTATATCGTATACTACATAATGCCCCTAGGGTGGGGTTGGCGCGGGCCGAACCTGTCAAAATCCCAAGTTTTGGCCCTCGGTGGGCGAGCAGTGGGTGCACCCACCCACAGTGACCCATCCATGTGCACTATTCACTTATTTAGGAATTATATATAGCATTTATGACTTTATTTTCTTTTCATTTATGACACACATGCGTTGGTGAGAAGAGTAAAGAGGAGAGAAAAGAAAGGGAAGAAGAAGAAGGAAGAGAAGGAAGAGGAAAAAAGAAGGATTTTAGCGGCACCAGGCTTGATCTTCCCATTCGTGATGGGAGAGTGATCTTCAACTCTAGATCTACATTTAGAGGTAAGCAAAGTTGGGTTCTTTGAACATTCACCATACCCAAGCTTAAACCCTTGATTCGAGTAGGGTTTCTTGAGATCTTATAAATCCCCTTTGAAATGATGAATCTAAGGTTTAATAGATGATTTATGTGTTGATCTTGAAGGATTTGAAGAGGTATTGACCAGGTGGAAGAAGCATTGTGGGTTTGAAGTGATTTGGAGGGTTTGAAGTTGTTCTTGTGTAAAGAAGGTAAGATGGTTTCCCATCACTTGAATCTAACCTAGATCTAGGTTAGAGCCATCCTATAAGACCTTGAAGGTGTGAAGAATGGGTTGGGAAAAACCCCATTTGAATCCCCAAAGAATGGAGGAAGTTGGGAAGAAAGCGGCTGTTTTTCCCTTGAGACCGTGGGTGGAACCGGTGGGCCCTACCCACTGTGGGCACCCACAGGAGGCGGGGCCTTGGGACAACGGCGGGCCCAACCGGTGGGCCACCCTACCCGTCCGGTCGGCGGGGCCCTTGGCCCAACCGATGGGCCCTAGCGGAGCCCCTACCCGCTGATCAAACCGGGGGGTGGGCCGGTGGGCGAACTGACCACTGTCGACCCACCCGTGTGGCCCGAAGGTGATTCTTACGTCCGATTGGACCCAAATCGGATGTGCGACCTTCTTTTAACGTTCTAAACATGATTTTGTCATCGGATCGTATTAACTTTGATCCTAAAATGGTGAAGTACTAACCCCGCTCAATTATGTTAGGTTCACCAAATCCTACCCGTTTCGCACCGGATCTCACCCATACCGAACGGGAATCCTTGTACACTATAAGTAAGTGGGGAGAGGACATTTGGCCTTGTTTTAAGGCATTGTTTGGCATTCATTTAATTATATCTAGTCTAGTCATGCCATCATAAATCGCTATGTAGATTAGTCATCCTCACATTGATATGCATTTTGCTATGTTTACTTTCAATTGCAAATTGAATGAGATGTTTATATGTTGCATGTGGACATCATTGTGCATGATGCATTGATAGACTAGATGCCTTAGTCGGCTTGGAAACGAGTGCATTGGTGGCCCCTGGTATGGGGGCGGCGGTGGCACTATAAATCGTACTATTGTCATATAGGAGCATGTGGTATTAGGATTTTCACCATCCGTACTCGACCCTTCCCACGGGGGTTAGGTGTTGGGTTATCATTTGGGGAAAGCGTGGTCATGATCGTCGGTCCTTGTGGCGGTTAGACATAACGCCCGGGGGTCATTTAAAATCGGCAACCCGGTGGTACATTCAAGAGGGCCAATCGTCTTGCTTTTAAATTCTTGGGGTCGGCACCTTTAATTTTAGTCATTTAATTTTTTGAGAGTCGGTGGGCCCGGGATTGTCTTTACTTTTACGAGTACTCACGGTGGGCCTTCTCGACAGCCCTATGGGCGTGTCAGCGGGATGGAGTTAGTGGCTCGTGCAGGAGTATCTGCCCTTTGTGGTTAGTAGCACTAAGGCCAAAAATTTAGTAATGTTGCTTAGGTGGATGTGATTTAAAATGCATAGCATGGCATGTAGTGCATATGATTGTGTTTTGATGTGTGGACTATTTGTGGTCCATCTTACACTCTTGAGCTAGTGAGCTCATCCCGTGTGCACCCCTTTTAGATGATTTTGCGGGTCATACATCCCGAGGAGCATGGGGTGGGTCCCACGGTCGAGTTTCTAAGAGGGTGGTGGATCCACGAGGAGTTAAGCAGCCTTGTTTGCTCGTGTGAGAGTTGTCTTCTTGGGACCCTGATTAGAGGCCGTCTTGAGCTCCACTTTTGAGGCCAGTGAGCTCTACCATGTGATGCAGTGGGCTCAACCCTTGATCAGTGAGCTCTAGCCTTTGATAGAGGCAGTGTGTACTCTGATTATTTTGATGATTTCCTTACATACTTAATATATGAAGTGTACTTTTATTGTGTAAATATCATGCCTTGGACCCACATGTATATAATTATTGTATCATAATTCGGTTATCAAGTATTATGGGACTATTCACAAGTAAAACTTAGTCTTCGTGATCGATGAGCTTATATTAGTTGTGTGTATCTTTGTGGTGGAATCTGATGTCGATGATCTGGCGGAGTTTCGTTAATCGGTGTTAACTCAGGTCCTGGCGGGTTTGATGTGAAGGGATGTGACAACGTGGTATCGAGGGGTGATGCTCTGCTCCACTCACTGACATACCATTAGAATCCATAGACTCTATAATAGGAAATGGGGTTGGGTTAATGTAAAAGCTTTAAAAAAAAAGTAAAAGCCAAGAATGAAGTATTAAAGGGTTGCATTAGATGTTGCATTCATGGCATGCGTGAGTAGGTAAAAGGTAAATAAGTTGGTGATATAACCTATCGCGCTAGTTTGCCGAAATTTAAACATACGGCATAAAATGGGATTTTCAAAATATTACACACAACCCCGATAAACAACATATTCAATACGACAAAGATAAAAAGTAACAAGAACCATCACAATCAAACTATATAAGAACTCAACAAATAAATGCACCACAAAAATCACTATCAAAGATATTATTCCATAAATGAGTCGATTCATTACATGTCACACCGTTCTGCTTGAACCGGAGCGGTGACCGAGTTAACACGGTTAACCCAAACTGCCGGGATCATCGGATCTGATCCCACCAACATACACACACTAACATAAATTCATCAGATCAGCGGAAGACTTAGTTTTACCTGTGAATAACTCCCATATACTTGATACCCAATTGGTGATACAATAATTATATACATTTGGGCCCGAAGGCATGATATATACACAAAAAGAATAAAGTTCAAATATCAAGTATATACAAGAGTTCATCAAAATCATCAGAGTGCACAGCTCGGCTCGGTATCAAGGCAGGAGCTCAGCTCGGCATCAAGGGTTGTGCCCAGCTCGGCATCACATGTAAGAGCTCAGCTCGGCCTCAGTAGTGGAGCTCAGCACGGCCTCCAAGGTGGAGCTCAGTTCGGCCTCAGGCGCTGTCTCGATACAACTCTCGCAGGGTGTGCCGTGCTCTAACTCCTCGGGGTCCACGGTCCTCTTGAGGCTTCATTGGGGACCCACCCATCTCCTCGGATGCATGACCTGCAAAATCATCTAAAAAGGGGTGTACCCTGGAATGAGCTCACTAGCTCGAAAGTAGAAGGTGGACCACACACAAGTCCACACATCACAACACATTATATGCACTACATGCCATGCAATTCATTTTAAATCACATACACCTAATCAACATTACTAAGTCTTTGGTTTTGGTGCTACTACAACCACGGTCGCGTATACTCAAGTGCGAGGCGAACTCCTCCCATGATCGCCCATAGGGCTTTGGAGAAGGCCCGTGAGTACTCGGAAAAATAAAGATAATGCCGTCCACCGGCTCTCAGCGAAATGTAAATGGTGAAATAAAAGTCTTGACTCCGCAATTTAAAAGCGATCGATTGGCCCTCTTGAATATACCACGGGGGTTCCATGTCCTACATGACTCGGGGCGTAATGCCTAACCGCCGAGTGTCCGACAACCGCGACCCTGCTTCCCCAAATGGCAACCCAACACCTTAACCCTGTTGGGAAGGGTTTAGCAGGATGGTGAGAATCCTAATACCGCATGCTCCTATTGATGATCTGTTGCATAGTGCCTCCGTGTCCCATACCGGGCCACCAATGCATTCGTTTCCAAGCCGACCACGGCATCTAGTCTATCAATGCATTATGCTCCATGATGTCCACATTCAACATATAAACATCTCATTCAATTGGCATTTGAAAAGTAAACATAGCATATATGCACATCAATGAGTGGAATGACTAATCTATATAGCATATTCATGATGACATGACTAGATTAGATATAGTTATATGAATGCCAAACAAATGCCTTGAACAAGGCCAAACGTCCTCTCCCACTTACTTGTAGCGTACAAGTTCCCGTTGATGCGGGTGAGATCCGGAAGCGAATGGGGTAGGATTTGGTGAACCTAACATAATTGGCGGGTTAGTACTTCACCATTTTAGAATCGAAATTAATGAAATCCGATGTCAAAATCGGGTTTAGAACGTCAAAAGAAGGTCACACGTCCGATTTGGGTTCGATCGGACCTAAGGATCACGATACGCCACACAGTGGGTAAGGCAGTGGGTGTCTACCCACCCGGGTTTTTACCACGGTTATGACGGCGGGAGGTACCGCCAGTTATACCCACCGGTTGTACCCCGGTTTGGCGGGGACCCCTTGCCTTCTCGGTGGGTACTCTCGGTGGTAGGTACCCCGGTTTACCACCGTTTTAGCAGAATGACTCGTCTCTTCTCCATTTTCTCCATCCTTTGGGGAATCAAATGGGGCTTTCCCCACCATTCTTCACACCTTTGAAGTCCTATAGGATGGTTCTAACCTAGATCTAGGTTAGATTCAAGTGAGAAACCATCTTACCTCCTTTGCTCAAGAATGACTTCAAACCCTCCAAATCACTTCCAACTCACAATGCTCCTTCTATCTTGTCAATATCTCTTCAAATCCTTCAAGATCAACACATAAATCATCTATTAAACCTTAGATTCATCATTTCAAAGGGTATTTACAAGATCTTAAAACTATACTTGAATCAAGGGTTTAAAGCTTGGGTATGGCGAATGTTCATAAAACCCAACTTTTCTTACCTCATGTAGATCTAGAGTTGAGGATTACTCTCCGACGAATGGCAAGATCTAGCTTGCGCCCTGAAATCCTTCCTTTCTTCTCTTCCTTTCTTCTTCCCTTTCTTTTCTCTCTCCTCTTTACTTTTCTCACCAAGCGCGAGGGTAATAAATGGAAAGAAAAGAAGTCATAAAGCTTTATATACTATTCCTACTTAAGTGAATAGTGTTGGATGGGTCACTCAGGTGGGTGGGTGTACCCACCTGTTTTACCCACCTGAGAGCCAAGACTAGGGATTTTGACCGGGTTCGGACCTCGGCTCGAACCCCACCCCAGGCATACGATGTAGCATACGTATATACCTAAAAATATGTATATAATACCCAGGCACTTATGGTAGGTGCACGTACACGGTTTGGGCACTCCCGTCTCTTCTGGCACTGGCTCGGACTTGTCGGGCCAGCCGGTGTTTAAGGTCACCCGTGCCATCATAGCCCGCTCTAATATCCTCTGGCTCGGTTCCTGCATGGTTTAACCGGTTCAATCGTGAAATCAGACCGGGTTTAAGAAGCGGGGTATTACATTACCCCCCCTTCTGAAAAATTTCGTCCTCGAAATTGCGTACCTGGTTGATCAAAAAGATGAGGGTACTTGGCTCGCATTTCTTCTTCTACCTCCCAAGATGCTTCTTCAAGTGAATGATCAGCCCATCGCACCTTTACATAGGAAATGGAGTGGTTGCGAAGGGTTTTCACCTTTCGGTCCAAAATCTCAGCTGGCTGTTCTGTGTAGGTCATATCAGCTTCTAGGTACTCGGGTTCCACGGGTAGTACATGAGATGGATCATGCACATACTTCTTGACATGGATACATGGAATACATTGTGAACGTCCCCAGCGAAGGTGGCGAGCAAGCATGTGAGCTCTTGAGCCAACCGGGATAAGATCTCAAATGGTCCCATGTATCTTGGGCTCAACTTCCCCTTCGTGAAACCTTTGCAAACCTTTAGTAGGAGAGATCTTGAGAAATACCTTTTCTCTGGCTGAAATTCAATCTCCTTCTGCGGTGTCCGCATAGCTCTTTTGACGGAATGGGCTTTAATCCGTTCTCTAATAACATCGACTTTGTCCAAGTCATTTTATCATCTCAGGTCCTAACATTGACGTTCCCTACCTCATCCCAATACAAAGGAGTTCGCACTTTACGCCATAAACGCCTCATATGGAGCCATCCCAATTGTGGCTTGGTAACTTTGTTATATGCACACTCCATAAGAGGTATATATTCTTCCCAACGCCACTCATCTCCATTGCACATGCCCGAGCATGTCTTTTAATATCTGTATGGTTGCTCCGATTGACCATCCTGCGTGGGTGAAAAGTGTACTCAAATTCAGTTGCGATCCCAAAGCAGCGTAAGCTTTTCAAAATCGGAAGTGAACCTTGGGTCCCTATCGAAACAATGCTCACGGCACTCCATGTAAGCGCACTATGTTGTCCATGTAAAGTTGTGCTAATTTGGTCATGGAGAACTTGGTCTGATAGGAATGAAATGGCGGTCTTGGTAAGCCGATCCACAATCACCCATATAGCATCCATTCCCTTAGGTGTACATGGTAGTCCGGTGCGAAGTCCATTGTAATCCTTTCCCACTTCCATTACAGTGCGGAGTGGCTGAAGGGTACCATAAGGTCGATGCCTCTCGGCTTTCACCTTCGGCGAGTAAGACAAGTCGCCACATACAAAGCTATGGTGACTTTCATGTTTGTACCAATAACTTTGTTTGAGGTCTTTGTACATTTGGTACTTCTGGGTGGAGTGAGTACTCGGAGCTATGTGCTTCTCTCACTATCTTATCTTGTATATCAAATCATCGGTACACAATCTGTCTCGAAACATCAATGCCCCATCAACGGCTAAAGTAAAATCTGGGTCATTCATTGTTTGATCTTGAACCTTAACTCTAATCCGCTGCAATTAGGGATCAAAGGTTGCTTCATTATCACCTCTTGCCTAATTTCCGGATGCACTGTAGAGCCGACAAGGATACCAATCAACCATTTAAGGTTTTGGTTGAGGTTCAAGCTCTAAGGTCGCCCTTCATACAAGAGGGTTTCATCCATTAGCATCGCCTCTTGCACAAGTGGTGGTGTGCTAAATATGAGGCGACCATCTGTGTCTTCGACTCAATGCATCCGCCACTACATTAGCCTTGCGGGATGATCTTGAATATCGCAGATCATAATCCTTCATGAGTTCAAGCCATCTTCTCTCTCATATTCAAGTCTTTCGGGTGAAGAAGTATTTAGGGCTCTTGTGGTCCGTATATCTCACACTTCTCCCCATACAAATAATGTCGCCGATCTTAAGGGCAAAATGTGCGCTAGTTCCAAGTCATGAGTGGGGTAATTCTTCTCATATTCTTTTAGTTGTCGGGATGCATATGCTATTACCTTCCCGTTGCATGAGAACACAACCCAAACCAACTTTGGAAGCATCGGTATAATGTCATTCCACATGCCTTGAGAATAGTCGCCAAGGTCACCAACTTCTCTTTCAATTCTTGGAAGCTCTTCTCACATTCCTCGTCATCAATTTCACACCCTTTTAGTCAACTTGGTCATTGGTCTTTGAGATCCGAGCAAAATTCTCGATGAAACGCCGGTAGTATCCAGCCAAACCCAAGAAGCTTCTAATTTCAAACATTCTTGGGGCTTTCCCATTCCACTCGCTTTCACCTTAGCGGGATCTACTTGATTCGGCTTTAGACACTCGTGCCAGGAATCCAACTTGTTCAGCAATTCACACTTCATCTTGGCAAATACTGTTGATCTCTCAACCTCTGTAACACCATTCTCAAGTGTTGAGTGTGCTCCTCCTCGGTCTTGGGTAGATCAAGATATCGTCAATAAAAACAATTACCCATTTGTCGAGCACATCAAATACTCGATTCATCAGATCCATAAATTTGTCGGGCATTGGTTAACCGAAGGACAACACTAGGAACTCATAATGGCCGTATCGAGTCCTAAATGCTGTTTTGGGTATATCACTACTCTTTATCTTGAGTGATAATAGCGGACCGAAGGTCTATCTTGAATACACGGCTCCTTGCAACGATCAAATAAATCATCAATGCATGGCAATGGATACGGTTCTTAATAGTTAGCTTATTCAACTCCGGTAATCTATGCACATCGAAACTACCATCCTTCTTCTTGACAAACAACAGGGCACCCCAAGGTGAAACACTTGGCAATAACCCCTTTTCCAATAGTTCACGCGCATACGCAACTCCTTCAATTCATGGTGCCATCCTTATGGAGCCTTAGATCTGGAGCTGCTCGAGTCAAGTCTATGGCAAACTCAACTCCCTATCGGTGGTAAATGCATCGGATCATCGGGAAAACGTCGAAACTCTTTGACCACCTTTACTTCTTCTAGAGGTGTGACTTTTGCATCAACATCAGTCGAGGCTATGAAACCACGACATCCACTTTCTAGTAACTTTACGCTTGGAGGCGGAGACAAGGACCTTCCTCACCCTTTTCGTTGTATCGCTTCGGTATACCCTCTTTCCTTCGTCATCTGTTACCTTAATCAGCCTTTCTCGAGATCACATTAGCTCGATGAGCCGACAACCAATCCATACCCAATATAACATCAAAATTCTGCATATTGAATTTAATAAGTTGTGCATCAAAGTTCTTCCACTAATCTCCTGGGCACGGCCCATACACTTCCTTCAATTTGTGCAATCTTACCGTAGGCATACTAACAATCATTCCATGGTCTAGGATCCTGGGTGACATCCCAAGTTTCTCTACAAATCTCTTAGATGCGAATGAATGAGTAGCTCCTGAATCAAATAAAATATAGGCTGGTATGCCCGATATGGGTAGGATACCTAGTATAACAATGTATATAATTTCAGCAGGTCATCAATATTAATCAAAATGAACTTCTTAATTTAAAATGTACCTACAACTTACATACTAGCCTCGGCTTCCTCGGCGATAGGTCATACATCCTTCCTGCGGTTGATTGCCCTCGAGGTAAGGGAGTTGAGCAGAGGGCTGGAGGGCAAGGCTGGTCGGCACAGTCTTCATAATGCCCATATGAATGGCAATTGAAGCACGGATCGAGGCGTCGAGCGGGCGGGGCCCCTCGCACTTGACCCGATGCAGATGGAGGTCAAGGTGGCCTTGAAGTGAGGTGCCACACTAGTGTTGGCGAAAGGAAGTAGAACCGAACCACCACTGGCCTAGAAGGGTAGCGGATGGCCTATAGGGCTGCCTATACATAGGCCACGTATGATCCACGGTATGCTTTGGAGAATTTCCGCATCAGGAATGGATTTGTTCTCTTCCAGTCCGAGTGAGGGTGTTCACCCTTTGCTTATCTTCCATTGTTTTGGCCTTCAATCGCCATATTGGTCAAATCCAAGACTTCAACACAGACCCAATCGATGCTTTTAGGCCTTTTAGGAACCTTTTGCCTTCTCTTCTGTTCGCATATGCCTTGGGGAAATGGAACAAACTTTCGAATTGTTCTGATATTCAAGGCAGTTTACCTCCTTGAGTTAAGGCCATGAACTCATCTCCTTCGATCTCTCAACGCGGATAATGGTTATCCAAGAACAATTCCTTGACTGCTCCCAAGTAGGCTCTGGATGAGCAGCCATCAATATAGGTTTGGAGGCTTGCCACCAAGAATTTGCCTCTTTCTTGAGTTGCAACCCGACCAGATAAGTTTCGGGCATCCGTGCACTCAAGCACCTCAAATATCTTCTCAATTCTTGGATCCATTGATCCGGTTCGGAGGTCCTCCCACCTTAGAGAATACGGTGGTAAGTTCCTCTTGAAAGACTCCACTACCCTTGGCGTGTTGCTCGTGGCGGAAGTTAGGAGCATAGGCGGGATAGTAGGAGTATGGAGGAGGCATCCCATCTTGAGGAATACCGAATGGTGGGATTGGAGGTGTACCCACCACTTGTGGTCCCGTTCCGACCCTCTTGGTGGGTCTGGAGTGAGTACCGGGAGGTTGACCGGTTGAGAAAAATCAAGCTGATTCTTTGGATGGCGGTCATAAATGCTTCTTTGTTCTGAAGCATTTGTTCTTTGGAAAGCTTGTTGGGACTCTTGGATTATTATAGCAACATCTCCGGTGTAATGACCGGTGGAGGTCTGGAGTGCAGTCATAGGTGGGTCCCCATGTGCCCCACCACGACCAAGGGTCTCTCAGTAGTGGAGGTGAGGTATGCCCCAGGCGGGCCCCCAGGTTTTGTGGTCGTCCAGGCCAGCGAGGACCCAGGTACCTCGGGCATTACTACGGATCTAGTGCGTACCATCGTATCCACATACGGAACACATCACACACCATATTGGTTAAACACCATAGAACTGATTTAGGCACGCAATCATATGCCATTACATGAGGTGTTGTAGTGTATGATAGCTAATTAATCATAGCTCAATTCCAAGATCTGAGGCAAAGTCCCCAGAGACATGCTAATGGTCCCACTTGACCATAGCATATTAATCATAGGAATAGCATCCATAGCAAAAATCAATGTAATCATGCTAGGAGGAGAGGAAACAAGAAAGAAGGAAAATTTTCAAAATTTTCAAAATCTTCTAACTGTCATAACGGTGGGATGAACCGGGTAGGAGCCATGGTTATACCCGCCGGTCTTCCTTGCCTTAACCGGGGGTGGCTGGGGTAGGAGCCCTGTTATACCCGCCGGTCTTGCCGTGTTAAAACACGAGCAGGGCCCTCGAGGCCTGTCGATCTTATCTCTTTCCCCATCACCTTTCTCTTTCTTCCTTTCTTCCTTGGCGATCTTGGAGGTCTCCTCGGCTTCTACTTGAGTCCACTCACCTACTCGACGCCTTAGAGAAGAGTCAACTCATCTTCATTCAAGTAAGTTCCTCTTTTTTTTTCCTTTTCTCAGAATTTCCATTTGGGTGAAATGCATGAATAGGGTTTACTTTCTAGGCTTCCTTCCCATATTTTTCACCATAGAACAGTCTTTCCATGTGTTTATGATGCTTCTACTGTGGTCATTTGTAGTTTATAGGAATCTTGCCTCTTCATTTGGAGAAAACCCCAATTTGTACCCTAGGTTTCCAAATTTGGGGGGGTTTCTTAAATTCTTACTCTTTTCTCCAATTGATGACTCCTTTGTGATGCATTCCATTTAATTTACACTAGATATGCTTTAGATTTCATGAATCCCCCATTATGCTTGGAATCCCCATGCATTTCCATGAAAATACCTCTTTTTGGCATTGATTTCCTTGATTTTTCATTCATACTTGTATTCATAGAACTCCATAGTCTATTTGGGTATGTTCCTGCACTTCCATGATCCCGTTACTACGGCAATTTGCTCTAGACCTAGGGTTTCAAGCTGTTCTCCATTATGATCAAATTTGCACAATGGACTTTAATTCCCTCCTTTTATTTATGCTTATTGCTTTTGCTGTCATCCTGCTGTTTTGGCATGTTTCTATGCGTCGTCAACCACCGTGCTTCATGTCATAAGTTTCCTGTCGTTCCTAGATTGTCGCCGTTCCGTTTTGCATAAACCGGGTTTTGGGTTCCCCTTTTTAATGTTGCTGTCTTTTTCTTGCTGTACTAATCCCTACTTCCTTTTCTTATTGCCAAGATGTCGTCACGCACCGGCAAAGGACCATCTTCCTCTGGCGTTCGACGCAAGACCACCGCTTCTAAGCGGAAGAGTGCGGAGACCAGCTCTTGACTCCTCGCCGGAGAGCACACCTCGGTCGACCCTACAGACTATGATGAGGAGCACTTCCTCGGTCTGAGGCCGTAGCTAACGGCCCAACTTCACGAAGGGGTCGGTGTTGATGGAAGAAGACCGTGGTAGTCGAGGACTTCCACAAGGCTAGGCTTCAGAGAGGTTCTCGGCATTGGTGGGACTCTATTCTTCATGTGGACCGACCATGCTCGAGCAGCTCGTCCGTCGGTTCTATTGTAACTGGAGGTGTCGTATCCGTGCGGGAGTTCACCATCGGCGCTTGGTGAAGGAGTGGATATCCGGTGACGGTAGGCACCTTGGCGATATCTTGGGTATATCGGCGGGACACGATACTCTGTCCCCGAGGGTAGGCCTCGAGGGACCGTTCATGAGCACGGAGACACGGACTTCATCTCGAGACCATCTGCGGCAGCGCATCGCCGGAATCCGAGACATCCTTCTACCACGAGGTTCGTCTATTCGCCCGATTGATCCGTTCAACTGCTCCCGGAGGAGGTCGCCGGAACAGTGGGTTTCATGGCGGCTTTCATTGCCTTTTGCATCTTCACGGTCGCGAGGGAGGCGGAGCACTTGTGCCTTCCTATATTATCCTCGAGCGATGGAGCACCACACTTCCCACCCAGAGGATGGAGGATTCCCTTCGGCGAGGATCCTCACTAGGATCTTGAGTTCTTGAGGTGGATATGGCGGTGAGGAAGGGAAGACTCCGGTGATAGGTTCGCCAGGAGAAACCTCCGAAGATGGGTCTTGAGACCCTCATGGATTCACCTCCAGATCGGGAGTTCGGAGAGGTAGGGGTAGGAGGCTGCCCTATGGAGGATGTCCTCATGGAGGAGGAGTCAGTGAGGAGGATGAGGACTCGTTCCTCGGGGCGAAGAGAGGACCCAATGGGTGGCGGCATCCACGAGGAGGTGCCTCGAGTCGAGAGGTCTGGCCCTAGTTCTTCGAGCTGCCCCACCACACGGAGTGGTGCCTCGACTCTGAGGGCGAGCGGCCTCCATGCGGGCCTTGCAGGATGGCGAGTTCAGATATTGAGGCGGTGGGCGAGATTGTCTCAGGCGAGCCACCTTAGAGGAGTCCTTCCTTAGGTGGGTCGGGACTTGGACACGGGGCCAACGCTATCTCGGCGAGACTATGGCGGCTTCGGAGGAGTGCGGTGGTGAGCGTAAGGTTCGATTATTACGATCACCGCTTGACGTCAACTCAGGCCTCTGGCGACGTGGTGATCATCGGCGCGATGACTCGACCGGTGAGGGCTTGGCTTCCCCCCATTTGTTCATCCATTTCTCTTCTTTGTAGACATTGTATATTTATTTCTTCTCATTCCTTGTATATGTATTATACTGGTTCATTTATGGAATAAAATATCCTTGGATAGTGGATTTTGTGGTGATTTCATATGTGGAGTACCCGTGTGGTCTTGTGGTGATGTGATTTTTTCTATCGTGCTCTTTGTTATATTATTATCATTGTTTATCGGGTTTTGTGTAAAATTTTTGGAAATCCCATTTCGCCGTTATCTTTGAAATTTAAATCGAAAAGTACTTTATAGGTTATAGTTCCAATCTAATTACCTTTTATCTACACTCCGCATGCCATGAATGCAACTTATAACATAACCTCATTTTATACTTTCTTTCTTTGACTTTTAATCTTTAAGCTTTTATCTTTACCCAACCCCATTTTCCTATTATAGAGTCTCGGATTCTAATGGTATCTTTGTGAGTGGAGCGAGCATCACGCTCTGATACCACCGTTTGTCACACCGTTCTGCTTGAACCGGGCGGTGACCGAGTTAACAGGTTAACCCAAACTGCCGAGGATCATCGAGATCTGTATCCCACCACATACACACACTAACATAAATTCATCGGATCAGCGGAAGACTTAGTTTTACATGAATAACTCCCATATACTTGATACCCAATTGGTGATACAATAATTATATACATTTGGGCCGAAGGCATGATATATACACAAAAGAATAAAGTTCAAATATCAAGTATATACAAGAGTTCATCAAAATCATCGAGTGCAGCTCGGCTCGGTATCAAGCGGAGCTCATTTCGGCATCAAGGGTTGTGCCAGCTCGGCATCACATGTAAGGCTCAGCTCGGCCTCGATAGTGGAGCTCAGCACGGCCTCAAGGTGGAGCTCAGTTCGGCCTCGAAGCTGTTGTCCTGATCTGACTCTCCCACCTGATCGGCCGTGCTCTAACTCCTCAAGGGTCCATCAGTCCTCTTGAAACTTCGTGGGGACCCACCCCATCTCCTCGGATGCATGACCTGCAAAATCATCTAAAAAGGGGTGTACAAGTGGAATGAGCTCACTAGCTCGATAAGTAGAAGGTGGACCACACACACAGTCCACATCACAACACATCATATGCACTACATGCCATGCAATTCATTTTAAATCACATACACCTAATCAACATTACTAAGTCTTTGGTTTTTCGGTGCTACTACAACCACGGTCTTGCGTATACTCCAGTGCGAGCCGCGAACTCCCTCATGATCGCCCATAGGGCTGTTGGAGAAGGCCACGTGAGTACTCGGAAAAATAAAGACAATGCCATCCACGCTCTCAGCAAATGTAAATGGTGAAATAAAAGTCTGACTCGCAATTTAAAAGCGATCTGATTGGCCCTCTTGAATATACCACGGGGTTGCGGTGTCCTACATGACTTCATGGGCGTAATGCCTAACCGCCACGATGTCCGACAAGCTGCGACCCTGCTTCCCCCAAATGACAACCCAACATCTTAACCCCTGTTGGGAAGGGTCGTACAGGATGGTGAGAATCCTAATACCGCATGCTCCTATATGGATCTGTTGCATAGTGCCTCCGTGTCCCATACCACGGGCCACCAATGCATTCGTTTCCAAGCCGACCACGGCATCTAGTCTATCAATGCATTATGCTCCATGATGTCCACATTCAATATATAAACATCTCATTCAATTGGCATTTGAAAAGTAAACATAGCATATATGCACATCAATGAGTGGAATGACTAATCTATATAGCATATTCATGATGACATGACTAGATTAGATATAGTTATATGAATGCCAAAAAATGCCTTGAACAAGGCCAAACGTCCTCTCTCCACTTACTTGTAGCGTACAAAGTTCCCGTTGATGCGGGTGAGATCCGAGCGAATCGGGTAGGATTTGGTGAACCTAACATAATTGGCGGGGTTAGTACTTCACTATTTTAGAATCGAAATTAATGAAATCCGATGTCAAAATCGGGTTTAGACGTCAAAGAATGTCACGTCCGATTTGGGTTCGATCGGACCTAAGGATCACATACAGCCACAGTGGGTAAGGCAATGGTGTCTACCCACGGTTTCTACCGGTACCCTTGATTATACCGGTTGTACCGCGGTTTGGCGAGACCTTGCCTTCTCGGTGGGTACTCTCAGGCGGGTAGGTACCCGCCGGTTGTACCCACCGGTTTTGGCGGGAATGACTCCGTCCCTTCTCCATTTTCTCTATCTCTTCTCCATTTTCTCCATCCTTTGGGGAATCAAATGGGGCTTTCCCCCACCCATTCTTCACACCTTTGAAGTCCTATAGGATGGTTCTAACCTAGATCTAGGTTAGATTCAAGTGAGGGAAACCATCTTACCTCCTTTGCTCAAGAATGACTTCAAACCCTCCAAATCACTTCCAACTCACAATGCTCCTTCTATCTTGTCAATATCTCTTCAAATCCTTCAAGATCAACACATAAATCATCTATTAAACCTTAGATTCATCATTTCAAAGGTATTTACAAGATCTTGAAACTATACTGAATCAAGGGTTTAAAGCTTGGGTATGGCGAATGTTCATAAAACCCAACTTTTCTTACCTCAACGTAGATCTAGAGTTGAGGATTACTCTCCGACAGGAATGGCAAGATCTAGCTTGGCTACTGAAATCCTTCCTTTCTTCCTCTTCCTTTCTTCTTCCTTTCTTTTCTCTCTCCTCTTTACTTTTCTCACCAAGCGTACGAGGGTAATAAATGGAAAGAAAAGAAGTCATAAAGCTTTATATACTATTCCTACTTAAGTGAATAGTGTTGGATGGGTCACTCAGGTGGGTGGGTGTACCCACCTGTTTTACCCACCTGAGAGCCAAGACTCGGGATTTTGACCGGGTTTGGACCTCGGCTCGAACCCCACCCCAGGCATACGATGTAGCATACGTATATACCTAAAAATACAGATATAATACCTATTTTATCCGTACATAGCCTTATGGTAGGTGCACGTACACGGTTTGGGCACTCCCATCTCTTCTGGCACTGGCTCGGACTTGTCGGGCCAGCCGGTGTCTAAGGTCACCCGTGTGGACTCCTCCTCATCTTGAGGAACGTAGTCCTCATCCTCCTCGCTGGACTCCTCCTCCATGTGGACATCCTCCATAGGGGTGGCCCTCCTACCCCTACCTCTCTGAGCTCCTGCTCTCGAAGGTGTGTCCATGAGGGTATGGAGACCCATCCTCAAGAGGTTACTCCTGTCGAACCTATCAGCCGGAGTCTTCCCCTCTTCGCCGCTCGGGTCCACCTCGAAGAACTCAAAGATCCTGGTGAGGATCCTGCCATAGGGGAATCCTCCATCCTCAGGGTGGGAAGTGTGGTGCTCCATCGTCCTGAGGATGATGTACGGAAGGCATAAGTGCTCGTCGCCTCCCTCTGCGGCCGTGAAGATGCAGAAAGCGATGAAGGCCGCCATGAAACCCACCTGGTTCCGATGACCTCCTCTGGGGAGCAGGTTGAACTGGACCAACCGGGCAAATAGGCGAACCTTGGGATAGAAGGACGTCTCGGACTCGGATGGAGTCTGCTTGCCATGAGATGGTCTCGTAGATGAAGTCCAGCGTCTCCAAGCTCATGAATGGTCCCAGAGGCTTACTCCTAGGAGGACTGTAGTATCGGTGCCCAGTTGCCGATATGCCCAAGATGCTGGCCAAGGTACCCACCGTCAGCTGGATGTCTACCCCCTTCACCAAGCTGCTTATGGTGAACTTCCCGTATGGATAAGACACCTCCAAGTTGCAGTAGAACCGGCGGACTAGCTGCTCGTAGCATGGTCGGTCTACGTGAAGGATAGAATCCCAGCCCAGTGCTGAGAACCTCTCCTGAAGCCGAGCCTTGTGGAAGTCGTCGACTACCACGGTCTTCTCCATCATCACCGACCTCTTCAGGAAAATCGGCCAGTTGGCTGCTGCCTCTGCACTAAGGAAGTGCTCCTCGTCATAGTCTATAGGGTCAGACCGGGCAAGTTCGGGTCTCCCCGTGCGGGGGCCTGAAGAGCTGGTTTCCGCACTCTTCCACTTAATAGCCGTCGTCTTACGTCGAACACCAGAGGAAGATGGTCCCTTGCCGGTGCGAGATGACATCCTGGCAAGAAGAAAAGAAAATAGGGTGAGTACAGAAAGGAAAATGACAACAGAAAAAGAAGGGAAACCCAAAACCCAAATTCTTGCAAAATGGGAACGGCGACAAGCTAGAAATGATAAGGAGCTAATGGATATGATGCACGGTAGGTGACAAAGCGAGAAAACATGCCAAAACAGTAAAATAACATCAAGGAGCATATTTAACATGAGGGGATTCGATCCCAATGCGCAAATTCAAACACAACGGAGTACAACTTGAAACCATAGGACTAAGATGAAATGCATTGGTAGCGGGATCATTAAAGTACCAAAAACATACCCAAATAGGCTGTGGAGGTCCACAAATACAAGTATATGATGAGGATTAAGGAAAACCAATACAAAAGAGGGGTTTTTCATGGGAATACATGGGGATTCCAAGCATAATGGACAATTCATGAAATCTAGAGCATGTTAAGCACAAATCAAGTGAAATGCACCACAAAGGAACCATCAATTGGAGAAAAGGAGCGAGAATTGAAGAAATCCCCAATTTTGGAAACCTAGGGCACGATTTGGGGTTTTCTCCAAATGAGGAGATAAAATCCTAATAAACTACAAAAGACCGCAAGAGAAGCATCATAATCACATGGCAACACTATTCTATGGAGAGGAATATAGAAAGAAAGCCTAGACTAAGATCTACACATGCATTTTACCCCTAAATGAAAGTTCTGAGAAAGGAGAGGAAGAAACTTACTTGAAGGAGGGAAAGTTGAACCTTCTCAAAAGCGCCGAGTTGATGAGTAGACTCGCGAGTAGAAGAGCCGAGGAGACCTCCAAGATTGCCCAAGGAAGAGAGGGAGAGAGAGAAAGGAGTTGGGGAAGAGACAAGGCAGTCTGGCCTGTAGTGTTTTACTCGGCGGACCGGGCCGATCGGCGGGCCCCTACCCATCGGTGCCACCCGCCGATTTGAGGTACTGGGATCGGTGGGCTCGACATGCGGGCCCCTACCCGCCGATGCAGCCCACCGGTTGTGAAGATTTGGAAAATTTTGAGAAATTTTTCCCCTCCTCCTAGCATGATTATATTGATTCTTATTATTGATATTATTCCTATATTAATGTGTTATGGTCAAGTGGGACCATTGACACACCTGTTGGGGTATTGGCCCTGTATCTTGGAAATTAAGTTGCGGTTAATTTCAGACTATCATACACTACACTACCTTATGTGATGGCATATATTTGTGTGCTGAAATCAATTCTACGATATTTAACCAATATGGTGTGTGATATGTTCCAGGTACAGGGATACGATGGTACGTACTAGATCCGGTAGTAATGCCAGAGGTACCTCGCGGGGTCCTCGTCCGGTCGGTCGACCACAAAATCCCAAGAGGTCCCGCTCTGTGGGGCAAACCTCACCTCCACCATCTCCAGAGACCCTTGGTCAGGGTGGGGCACATGGGGACCCACCTATGACTACACTCCCGGACCCTCCACCGGTTATCACACCGGGAGATGTTGCTACTATAATTCAGCAGTCGCAACAGGCTTTTCAGCAACAAATGCTTCAACAACAGCAAGCATTTATGACTGTCATTCAGTAACAGTTGGACTTTTCTCAACCGAGTCAACCTCCCCCGGCACTCACTCCATAGGACCCGCCTGTAGGGTCGGGAACGGGACCACAAGTGGGGGGTACACCTCCAATCCCACCATTTGGTGTTCCTCAGTATGGGATACCTCCTCCGTACTCCTACTATCCGGCTTATGCTCCTAACTTCCCGTCGACGAATAATACGTCAAAGGTAGTGGAGTCATTCAAGAGGAACTTACCACCTGTATTCTCTAAGGTGGGGAGTGATCCTCTGGAACCGGACCAATGGATCCAAGAATTAGAGAAGATATTTGAGGTGCTTGAGTGCACGGATGCACAGAAACTCATTTGTGCTGGGTTGCAACTCAAGAAGGAGGCAAATTCTTGGTGGCAAGCCTCCAAGCCCATATTGTTGGCTGCCCATCCAGAACCCACTTGGGAGCAGTTCAAGGAGTTGTTCTTGGACAACCATTATCCATGACTTGAGAGACCATGAAGGAGGCGAGTTCATGGCCTTAACTCAAGGAGGTAAGGCTGTCCTGAATACCAACAACAATTTGAGAGTTTGTTCCATTTTTCCCTAAGGCATATGAGGACAGTGAAGAGAAGGCAACGAGGTTCCTAAAAGGCCTAAAAGCATCTATTGGGTGCATACTTGAGGTCTTGGATTTGACCGAATATGGCGGATTGTGCAAAGGCCAAGACCATAGAGGATAAGCAAGGGAGAACAGTCCCTCACCCCGGGTGGAAGAGAACAAACCCATTTCGGATATGGGAAACTCCTCCAAGGCATACCGCTGGATCATACGATTACAGGCCTATGTATAGGCAGCCCTATAGGCCATCTGGCTACCCTCCTAGACCAGTTGATGGTTGGGTTCCACCTCTTTTCGCTTGAACACTAGTGTGGCACCTCATGCTCAAGGCCACCTCGACCTCCATCGCAGCGGGTCAAGTGCAGAGGGCCCCCCTAATTCCGGCGTCTCAGATTCGTTGCTTCAAGCGCCATTCATATGGGCATTATCGAAAGCTGTCGGGCAGACCAGCCTTACCCTCCGGTCGACCCTCTGCGTCCGACCTCCCTTACCTCGAGGAATCAACGCGAGGAAGGATGTATGCTCTATCGGCCGAGGAAGCTGAGGCCGATCTAAGTAGTAGCAGGTACATTTTAAATTAAGAAATTCATTATGATTAATATTGATGACCTACTGAAGTTATATGCATTGTTATACTAGGTATCCTACCCATATCAGGCATACCAGCCTATGTTTTATTCGATTCAGGAGCTACTCATTCATTCGCATCTAAGAGATTCGTAGAGAAACATGGGATGTCACCCAGGATCCTAGATCGTGGAATGATTGTTAGTATGCCTACTGGCAAAGTTACACAGTTGAAGGAAGTGTATGGGTCATGCCCAGTGGAAATTAGTGGGAAGAACCTTGATGCACAACTCATTAAGTTTAATATGCAGAATTTTTATGTTATATTGGGTATGGATTGGTTGTCGGCTCATCGAGCTAATATGATCTGTGCTGAAAAGCTGATTAGGGTGACAGATGACGAAGGGAAAGAATTGGTATACCGAGCAGATACAATGAAACGAGTGAAGAAGGTCCTTGTCTCCGCTCTTCAAGCGGTAAAATTGCTAGAAAATGGATGTCAGGGTTACTTAGCATCGGTACTTGATGTTGATGCAAGGATCACACCTCTAGAAGAGGTAAAGGTGGTTAAAGAGTTTCCCGACGTTTTCCCAGATGATCTGATGCATTTACCACCTGATAGAGAGTTGGAGTTTGCCATAGATTTGACTCCTGGAGCAGCTCCAGTATCTAAGGCTCCATACAGGATGGCACCAGCTGAATTGAAGGAGTTGCAGATGCAATTGCAGGAACTATTGGAAAAGGGGTTTATTCGCCCAAGTGTTTCAGCTTGGGGTGCCCCAGTGTTGTTTGTCAAGAAGAAAGATGGCAGCTTGCGTATGTGCATCGATTACCGGGAATTAATTAAGCTAACCATTAAGAACCGGTATCCGTTGCCACGCATTGATGATCTATTTGACCAGTTGCAGGGAGCCAGAGTATTTTCAAAGATAGACCTTCGGTCCGGCTATTATTAGCTCAAGATAAAGAGCGGTGATATACCCAAAACAGCATTTAGGACTCGATACGGTCACCATGAGTTCCTAGTGTTATCTTTCGGGTTAACCAATGCACCGGCAGCATTCATGGATCTAATGAATCGAGTAATTCAGGATGTGCTCGATAAATGGGTAATTGTTTTTATTGACGACATCTTGATCTACTCCAAGACCGAAGAGGAGCACACTCAACACTTGAGAATGGTGTTACAGAGGTTGACAGATCAACAGTTGTTTTCCAAGTACAGCAAGTGTGAATTCTGGCTTGAACAAGTTGGATTCCTGGGGCACGTGGTGTCTAAAGCCGGAATCGAAGTAGATCCTGATAAGGTGAAAGCGGTAGTGGAATGGGAAAGCCCCAAGAATGTCACCGAAATTAGAAGCTTCTTGGGTTTGGCTGGATATTACCGGAGCAGCGGCGCTTCATTGAGAATTTTGCTCGGATCTCAGCACCAATGACCAAGTTGACTAAAAAGGGTGTGAAATTCGACTGGGTAGAGGAATGTGAGAAGAGCTTCCAAGAATTAAAAGAAAGGTTGGTGATGGCCCCTGTGTTGACTATTCCTGAAGGCACAGGTGGAATGACGGTCTATACCGATGCTTCCAAAGTTGGTTTGGGTTGTGTTCTCATGCAACGCGGTAAGGTAATAGCGTATGCATCCCGACAACTAAAGGAGTATGAGAAGAATTACCCCACTCATGACTTGGAACTAGCTGCAGTCATTTTTGCCCTTAAGATCTGGCGACATTATTTGTATGGGGAGAAGTGTGAGATATACAGTGATCACAAAAGCCTGAAGTACTTCTTCACCCAGAAGGATCTGAACATGAGACAAAGGAGATGGCTTGAGCTCATAAAGGATTATGACTGCGACATTCAGTATCATCCTGGAAAGGCAAATGTAGTGACAGATGCATTGAGTCGGAAGACACAGACTGTGTCGCTCTCATACTTAGCAGTCAGCCCACCACTCATGCAAGAGGCGATGCAAATGGATGAAACCCTCTTATATGAAGGGGCAACCTTAGAGCTTGAACCTCAACCAGAAAACCTTAAATGGTTGGTTGTATCCTTAACGGCTCTATAGGTGCATCCGGCAATTAGGCAAGAGGTACTAATGAAGCAACCTTTGGATCCTGAATTGCAGCGGATTAGAGTTAAGGTTCAAGATCAAACAATGAACAACCCAGATTTTGCTTTAGCCAGTGATGGGGCATTGATGTTTCGAGGCAGATTGTGTGTACCTGATTATTTGGATATACAAGACAAGATAGTGCGAGAAGCACATAGGTCCGAGTACTCACTTCACCCAGGGAGTACCAAGATGTACAAAGACCTCAAACAAAGTTACTGGTGGCCAAACATGAAAGTCACCATAGCATTGTATGTGGCGACTTGTCTTACCTGCCAGAAAGTAAAAGCTAAGAGGCATCGACCTTATGGTACTCTTCAACCACTCCCAGTACCAGAATGGAAGTGGGAAAGGATTACAATGGACTTCGTCACTGGACTACCAAGTACACCTAAGGGAATGGACGCGATATGGGTGATCGTTGATCGGCTTACCAAGACTGCTCATTTCATTCCCATCAAGACCAAGTTCTCCATGGCCAAACTAGCACAACTTTACATGGACAACATAGTGCGCTTACATGGAGTGCCAGTGAGCATTGTTTCAGATAGGGACCCAAGGTTCACTTCAGTTTTGGAAAAGCTTACGTGCCTTGGGATCAGAACTGAATTTGAGTACGGCTTTTCACCCACAGACGGATGGTCAGTCGGAGCGAACCATACAGATATTAGAGGACATGCTCAGGGCATCTACAGTGGAGATGAGTGGCAGTTGGGAAGAATATATACCTCTTATGGAGTTTGCATATAACAACATTACCAAGCTACAATTGGGATGGCTCGTATGAGGCGTTATATGGCGAAAGTGCAGAACTCCTTTGAATTGGGATGAGGTAGGTGAGCGTCGAATGTTAGGACCTGAGATGATCAGATGACTTGTGACAAAGTCGACGTTATTAGAGAACGGATTAAAGCAGCTCGATCCGTCAAAAGAGCTATCGGACACCCGAAAAGACATTGAATTTCAGCCGGGGAAAAGGTATTTCTCAAGATCTCTCCTACTAAAGGGTTGCAAAGGTTTCACAGAAAGGGGAAGTTGAGCCCAAGATACATTGGACCATTTGAGATCTTATCCCGGGTTGGCTCAGTAGCCTACATACTTTCTTTGCCACCTTCACTTGGGGATGTTCATAATGTATTCCATGTATCTATGCTGAAGCGATATGTTCATGACCCCTCTCATGTGTTACCCGTGGAGCCAGAATACCTTGAAGCTGACATGACCTATACAGAACAACCAGCTGAAATTTTGGACCGGAAGGTGAAAACCCTTCGCAACCGCTCCATTTCCTATGTAAAGGTGCGATGGGTGGATCATTCACTTAAAGAAGCATCTTGGGAGGTAGAGGATGAAATGCAAGCCAAGTACCCTCATCTTTTTGATCAACCAGGTATGCAATTTCGAGGACGAAATTTTTCACAAGGGGGGTAATGTAATACCCTACTTCTTAAACCCGGTCTGATTGCGCGATTGACCCGGTTTAACCATGCAGGAACCGAACCAGAGGGAGTTAGAGCGGGTTCCTTATGGGCTATGATGGCAAGGGTGACCTTAAACACCGGCTGGCCCGACAAGTCCGAGCCGATGCGGAAGAGCGGAGTGCCCAAGCCGTGTACATGCACCTACCATAAGGCCATGTATGGATAAAGCGTATTATAGCCGTATTTTAAGGTATATCGTATACTAAACATGCGCTAGGGTGGGGTTCGCGCCAGGCCCAAACCCTGTCAAAATCCCAAGTTTTGGCCCTCAGGTGGGCGGACAGGTGGGTGCACCCACCCACCTGAGTGACCCATCCATGTGCACTATTCACTTATATAGGAATTATATATATAGCATTTATGACTTTATTTTCTTTTCATTTATGACACCCGTACGTTGGTGAGAAGAGTAAAGAGGAGAGAGAAAAGAAAGGGAAGAAGAAGAAGGGAAGAGAAGGAAGAGAAGGAAGAGGAAGAAGAGAAGGATTTCAGCGGCGCCGAAGCTTGATCTTCCCATTCCGGCGGCGGGAGAGTGATCTTCAACTCTAGATCTACATTTAGAGGTAAGCAAAGTTGGGTTCTTTGAACATTCACCATACCCAAGCTTAAACCCTTGATTCGAGTAGGGTTTCTTGAGATCTTGTAAATCCCCTTTGAAATGATGAATCTAAGGTTTAATAGATGATTTATGCGTTGATCTTGAAGGATTTGAAGAGGTATTGACCAGGTGGAAGAAGCATTGTGGGTTTGAAGTGATTTGGAGGGTTTGAAGTTGTTCTTGTGTAAAGAAGGTAAGATGGTTTCCCATCACTTGAATCTAACCTAGATCTAGGTTAGAACCATCCTATAAGACCTTGAAGGTGTGAAGAATGGGTTGGGAAAACCCCATTTGAAACCCCAAAGAATGGAGGAAGTTGGGAAGAAACGTGTTTCCGCCAGACCGTGGGTGGAACCGGTGGGCCCCTACCCGCCTGTGGGCACCCACCTGAGAGGGCAGGGGCCTTCGGGCACAACCGGCGGGCCCAACCGGCGGGCCACCCTACCCGCCGGTCCGAGCAGGGGCCCCTGACCCAACCGGTGGGCCCTACCGGCGGGCCCCTACCCGTCGGTTCAAACCGGTGGGTAGGACCGGTGGGCCAGACAGCCCACCTGTCTGACCCACCCATGTGGCCCGAAGGTGATTCTTACGTCCGATTGGACCCAAATCGGATGTGCGACCGTCTTTTAACATTCTAAACATGATTTTGTCATCGGATCGTATTAATTTTGATCCTAAAATGGTGAAGTACTAACCCCGCTTAATTATGTTAGGTTCACCAAATCCTACCCGTTTCGCACCGGATCTCACCCGTATCGAAAGGGAATCCTTGTACACTACAAGTAAGTGGGGAGAGGACATTTGGCCTTGTTTTAAGGCATTGTTTGGCATTCATTTAATTATATCTAGTCTATTCATGCCATCATAAATACGCTATGTAGATTAGTCATCATCACATTGATATGCATGTGTGCTATGTTTACTTTCCAATTGCAAATTGAATGAGATGTTTATATGTTGCATGTGGACATCCTTGTGCATGATGCATTGATAGACTAGATGCCGTAGTCGGCTTGGAAATGAGTGCATTGGTGGCCCGTGGTATGGGACGCGGTGGCACTATGAAATCGTACTATTGTCATATAGGAGCATGCGGTATTAGGATTTTCACCATCCGTACTCGACCCTTCCCAACAGGGTTAAGGTGTTGGGTTATCATTTGGGGAAGCGGTGGTCGCGATCGTCGGATCCTGTGGCGGTTAGACATAACGCCGTGGGTCATTTAGACGATCGGCAACCCGGTGGTACATTCAAGAGGGCCAATCATCGCTTTTAAATTCTGAGTCGCACCTTTAATTTCATCATTTACTTTTCGTTGAGAGCGGGGGCGGCATTGTCTTTACTTTTCGAGTACTCACGGTGGGCCTTCTCGACAGCCCTATGGGCGTGTCAGCGGATGGAGTTCGCGGCTTGTACCGGAGTATACGCGCCTTGTGGCTGTAGTAGCACTAAGACCGAAGACTTAGTAATGTTGCTTAGGTGGATGTGATTTAAAATGTATAGCATGGCATGTAGTGCATATGATTGTGTTTTGATGTGTGGATCTGTGTGGTCCATCTTACCACTCTTGAGCTAGTGAGCTCATCCACGTGTGCACCCCTTTTAGATGATTTTGCAGGTCATACATCGAGGAGCATGGGGTGGGTCCCACAGTCAGTTTCTGAAGAGGATGGTGGACCCGAGGAGTTAGAGCACGGCACCTTGTCGCTCGTCGAGAGTTGTCTTGTGGGACCGCAGATTCGAGGCCGTCTTGAGCTCCATTTTTGAGGCAGACGAGCTCTACCATGTGATGCCGAGCTAGGCTCAACCCTTGATGCCGAACTGAGCTCTAGCCTTTGATACCGAGCCGAGCTGTGTACTCTGATTATTTTGATGATTTCCTTTACATACTTGATCTATGAAGTGTACTTTTATTGTGTAAATATCACGCCTTCGGGCCCACATGTATATAATTATTGTATCACAATTCGGGTATCAAGTATTATGGGACTATTCACAGGTAAAACTTAGTCTTCCACTGATCTGATGAGCTTATATTAGTTGTGTGTATGCCGTGGTAGAATCGATGTCGATGATCTGGCGAGTTTGGGTTAACGGTGTTAACCTTGGTCACTCTGATTCGTGTGAGCGGGTGTGACAGCTATCCTTTCAAGTGACCTCGCCAACCTTCTCTATTCTCATCAATGGAAGCCCTGTAGGGTTTTTTCCTGGAGGAAGGGGAATCAGGCAGGGAGATCCCTTATCTCCTTGTTCACTTTGGCTATGGAGGGATTTACTCGAATTATGAAGAAGCTTGAAGTTGATGGTAAAATCTCTCTTCCTAAGTGCAAAGCCAGTCAACTATCTCATCTTATCTTTGCAAATGATCTTATGATCTTTGTAAAGGTTGTCTGTGACTCCATCATGGCTAGTTTGGGGGCCCTAGATGAGTTTGCTTCCTACTCTGGGTTGAATCTGAATAGGGCTAAGTCCTCTATTATTTTAGGAGGCCTTACTCAAACTAGTAGTATGCAACTTTTGGAATTAATGGGTTTTATGGAAACTAAGTTACCAATTCGGTATCTTGGTATCCCTCTTATTTCAGGTAGACTCATATTGATAGCCTGCAATCCTATCTTGGACCTCGTTTGAACAAAGCTGAAAGGTTGGAAGACTAGATTTCTCTCCTATGCTGAAAGATTGTAGTTGGTCTCCTCAGTGCTCCAAGATTGCTATATATATTGGTCAAGAATTTTTGCTCTTCCAAGTAACCTTATAGTTAAAGTGGAGTCTATCTTCTCAAATTTTCTATGGGCTGGTCCTTCTCTAGAAAAGAGAATTCATTATGTCTCTTGGGATGCAATTTGTAAGCCCAAGGAAGAAGGGGGCTTAGGAATGAAAAGGGTGAAGGAGATGAATGTGGCTCGTATTATGAAGCAAATATGGTGGATAGCCTCTCGCAGAAAGAGTATTTGGGTGGAATGGATCTATAAAACGATGGTTGTCTTTTACAAGTTCGAGCTTCTTATGGAGGAATACTTCGGGATAGGAAGGGGACTCCTTTACTAGCCTATTTTGATCTTGGGGAGAAAGCTAATATTTTATGGCTTGAACTCATGGCTATCCTGAGGGGAATTACTATCTGCTTAGAAAACAACATGATGGAGATTTCTATTCGATTAGACTCTAAATTGGCTATAGATATCCTCAATGGAGAAATTGAGGGACCATGGGAGACTAGAGCTATTAAAAGCAAGATTCTTCACATCTCTGATTCATTGGCCATAAAGGAATTCAAGCATGTTTGGAGGGAGGTTAATAAGCCTGCGGATTACCTAGCATCTATGGCTATTTCTCAGGTTGAGCATATCATTTAGCCTTATGACTTTACTGATGAGCTGAATGATTTGGTGATGGAGGATTCAGTTTTCAAAATTTACTACAAGTTGTAATCTGTTTTATTTTTTCTTTCATTTATTATGTAATGCAGGGTTTATCCTGCTTTGTTTTCTAGGAGCCTCATCTCCTTTCTTTCGGTCAGTTCAAAGAAGGAGAAAGGGGCTATCTTCTCTTATAAATACCTTTTTTCTTTCTTCAATACATACATATTACTTATAAAAAATAAAAATAAATAAATAAATAGAAATATCCTTCTCTATTTCGCATGTACATTGCACTTGCTACATTCTCATTCATTTTGGTTATTCATTTGAAAACTCCACGTGTTGAATTGTGATGCCACGTTGCATGATGCGTAGCGCACCCCAGCGCTGCGGCGGATCTCGATCCTTTCCTCTTTACCTTGTTTCGAATATTGGAGAAGAGGCAAAAGAACCAAAGAGGAGGACGGAAAGTATAATGAAGAAACACATCGCTTTCCGGCCCCAAAGTCCCAACAGGTCTCTCCATCTCAGAATCAGATAGATCTTGCCCTCTCTTGGTTCAGTATTTTAATCTTTTTTTATTTCTGTCCTTTTGTCCACGTTCGTTGTCCTCTGGGGTTTCCCATCTTTCGAAGTATCCGATTTATCTCTGTAATTTCTGTTGGTGTCTATCTAAGGCCCAATTACTGTTCGATAAAACGGCCAACTGAAGCTTTGTCGACAATCTCCTGTGAAACTCTGGTGATGATGAGGCCTTGTTTGAGCTACTCTGATTGGGTTTTGTTTGGATAAAGAAAGCTAAGGTAGAAACTTTTATCTAAGATTGAAGTTCCTCATTTGGGAACTCTGGATTTCTGTGGCTTCGGTCTCCAAAAATGTCATTCTTCTTTGGTTTGGTTGTCGGTATCACTTTCGGCATCGGGCTGATAATTGCCTTTGTCCATTCCGAGAATATTCGATCGAAGCGTCGTTCAGAATTGGTAGGTGAACTGTGAATTTGTGATTTCTGTTTCTAGACATTCGTAAATCCTTGTGTTGTTTGTTATGTTTCATTTCTGTTGTGTCAGGCAACTACGGTCGCAGCTTTTGCGCGGATGACAGTGCAGGATTCAAGGAAGATCCTTCCAACAGAATTTTACCCTTCATGGGTTGTGTTCTCTCAGAGACAGAAGGTTGAGTTATATGGTTGTTTCTGTTTATGATGGGGTTCTTTCTTTCTTTTCTCTGGGTACCGTATGGATTTTATTCCCCCCCCCCCCCCACAAAAAAAATTGCAGTTAACTTGGCTCAACCTTCAACTTACCAAGATCTGGCCATACGTGAATGAGGTAATGTTCCTGATTTTACTGGGGATCTCATTGTATGTGGTGGCATGGGATCAGGGGGGAAGCAGAATACCTAGTTTGCATGTTTTGGTGACAATAGCAAGTGCTCCTCTATTGTCTTGTGGTGGTATAGGCTGCCTCTGAGCTGATAAGGACTAATGTCGAACCAGTCCTTGAACAATATAGGCCGGTCTTCTTGGCTTCTCTTAAATTTTCCAAGTTGACTCTTGGAACTGTCGCTCCACAGTTTACAGGTTAGTCTAATTGATATGATATTTTGTTTTTTTTTTTTTTAAATGTTTTTTGCAGTCTTGGTGACCTTCATCTCCTCTTAAGATTCCATTCAAGGTCTGATATGAATTTACAATTATGTGCTAACTTTTTTACTTGTTAGTTGGTATATTTGGGCAACCAAAGCTGCATGTGTTCCATATGTTAAAAAAGTAGGATGGAAAGTAGTTCCGGCCTTACTTAGGTTCAAGAAATCATAATCAGTTAAGGGATTACCAAATGATATGAGCTAACTGAGGATGAATGAGAATTTTAGATCAGAAACTATAATTGAGTTTTATATTCAAATACTTAAGTGTTTGCAAATTAAAAATTATAGGTTAAATAGAATAATCTGAAGTAAGAACCTATAAAACCATAACAATTCAGTGGAAATACTAGGAAAACTGATCCAACTGAATAGGAAAAGATAGATAGATAGATGGAAGCCTTTGGGACAAATCCAACTCAAACAAGAACTATATTAGAATCCAATCATTAATTCATAAAACAAAATAAAATAGGAAAAGTAAAAGACCCTGACATGGCTAGTCTATTGAACTAATCTAAGTCCTCCTTAGACTGCTAAAATAGTAAGAAAATGACTGGCATTGCAATGAAGTTCAAATCTAACTCAACCAGGACTGGCCAAAACTATTGAGTAAGAAACAGATGAAGAATGGCCACATATAAAACCATCTAGCCCATAAGGCCAGGATGCTAGCCCATGGTTTACACTGGTTAAAGGATGTTGAGCCTAGTTTGTCTATACTGTATCATGTATGAATATGCATATGGCATCCTCTTGCTAAACCCTTTGATTGTATAAGAGTAATTAAGTGTTAAACAGGGTAAATTCTCTTCACTTCATCTGTTTGATGGAAGATCGTAGTGCTGCTATTCATAATTAGAGGACATTTTCTTGAAGAGAAACTTACATTATTCATGTTTATTAGGAGTTTCAATTATCGAAGATGGAAGCGAGGGAATCACAATGGAGTTGGAGTTGAAGTGGGATGCAAATCCAAATATTGTACTAGATATCAAGACTAGACTTGGTGTGGGACTTCCGGTGCAGGTGATCCATGACCCCTTTACTTGTCTTACTTGTAGTGAGTTGTATCATTTAGATTAGCATACTGATCCTATCCATGTAAGTGCTGAAAAACATATTACGAAGAAAGTTTCAGTTGTTCATCTTCCCTATTTTTGTTTTCAAGAAGAATATGTATAAAATAACACTGATGCATTGTTGATGAGAGGATGCAGTCAACAACATAGCTTAGTGAATTTCTTACATCTGTGTGATATAAATATGCTGCCTGCTTTTTCACCCTGCCTCCCTCATGTATCAACTAAAAGAAGTAAATAAATAAATAAAATAAAATAAAAGAGGAAAAAAGTATTTTTGTAATTGACCTATCTGATGTTGAGATGTTTTATTGTTTGTTGTGCTTGAGTGCTGATGCGTTGATGAATCATCTATTGGTTCACTGCTTGTTTATTTTTGAAGTATGGGGAGTGGCCCTTAAGGATATAGGAATGGAATGGGTGCTGCAAAATTCCTTCATAAATGTCTTATGTGGCTGGATGTGATGCAAATTAGTCATTTAATGGGCTTATTTTATTGCAACTAAGCCTTGGGTTGGGTTATGTATATGTTGGGCCTTTGATCCCATGGGTTTTATTTGTAATGGACTACTTTAATGGGCCTAAAATATGGGTAGAAAGTAGGAAAACGGTAGGAAAACGGGATCCTTTGTTATTTTGTTTCCTAATTAGAAGATAGAGGTAGTTTCTATTTTGCATTAGTTGCTATTTTGAGTTAGCTTCTATTTTCATTAGTTGCTAATTTGAATTAGCTTCTATTTTCAAAGAGGTTTCTATTTTGTAAGTTGAGTTAGTTTCCTTTTTATCATTAGTTGTTAGTTTTTAATTTATTCTTACTTGGTTAGCAAGTTTGAAGTTAAATTAGAAGGTTTTATTTTCAGCATTAGTTACCTTTTTTATTATGTCTTTGTGTCCAAGCAATATAAGGCTATTTAAAGCCCATCAATTTTAATGAGAAGACAGATTTAAGTTAAACAAAAAAAGATGGCTTATGCTGTTGTGCAGTGGGATGCAGTTGGGTGAGATGCCCTAGGTGAGATGCCTAAACTTGAGGGGTGAGATGCCCAAAACCTAACCTTCTTCTTCCCCCTTCACAACCCTCCATTGAATTCTCTTTTTGTTTTCTTATTTTCCTTTTATTTGTTTGCTGTGAAGAGTGTTTGAGAGCTAGAACCAAGCCTATTGGAGGACATTTTTTCTGTTCAGCCAGAATTTCAGATCCTGCCTGGGACTAGGATCACTTGTGATTCTAGTTCTACATTAGGATAGGAATGGTTAATAGAACAGATGTGAAATTGCGTTTTCTTTCATGAGGTCAGCTAGGGCTGTAAACGGACTAGATATTATTCTGATCTATATCCGGAACCCCCTGGTTTATCCTAGATACAGATACATTGATATCATAACCGATTAAGATCTGATTCATTTATTGCATGTCCGATTAAAAGGTTAGATATTTGTAAATCATATCCTATCTGATTATATCTGATCCGTTTAAATTTATTATATATTATACATATATCATAAATGTATGTGATATATAAGGAATTATTTGTAATATAAGGTTATATAAATGCTATTTAGCAAAACAAGAGGGTTTAAATGGATATTTGTAAATTATATCCTATCTGATTATATCTGATCCGTTTATATTTATTATATATTACACATATATCATTTGTGGAGAAAGATTTTAAAATGAAGGGTAAATAAATAAAAGAGGTGTAAGGGGATTAAAACATACCAGATATGTATCCGGATGTTTAAATGGATACTAATACAGATACGGTTTTTCATATCTATTGGAATTTTTAATTTGTTATTAAATTAAATAAATGGAATGGAAATGGATATAAATTATAACTACAAGTTGAGAATCAGAGGAGTAGGGAATGATTTGACTTGTAAGTAATGACAGAGGTCAGTTTATTCATAATGAGATTACATCATGACAAATAAAATAAGTCAGGTGTCACTAACTAAGCATTCTTATTTAAGATAGTTACCGTAACCATGGTGATTCTCAACACTTCCCCTCAAGTTGGTCCAAAGATATCATACATGCCCAACTTGTAGACGAGAGGTTTAGAGAATGACTTGTCAGTAATGATAGAGGTCAGCTTTATTTATAATGAGATTGCATCATGATAGATAAAGTCAGGTGTCACTGACTAAGCATCCTTATCTAAGATAGTTACCATAAAGTAACCACGGTAATTCTCAACACTATGTCTGGCCCATATTCTTTCCGTTTGCAGCCTATTGGCAGCTGCCTCCTCATCTCTTTAGTTAGGAGAGAAACAACAGTGCGTTTCAAAATTTAGTGGAACCACCACATAAAGTTGCCTACAAAGCTAAAGAGAAGATTACGTAATCTTCTCAGTTATGTGTTCCGCCCCCGCCCCCGCCCCCCCCCCCCCCCGCCGGACGGGCCCGGCCCGGCCCCCGCTAACCCTTTAGTTTCTAGTCTTTGTATAGCTTGATGGACAGCCTTGAGGCCCCCTTTACTGTGACTGAATCTTTGAACTATCAAAAAAAGGGAATGTTAAACACAGAAGCAAAGAAGAGTTGAGGAGTAGAACTGGTTGGAAAGAAAATGGTTTAAAGATAAGGTGTGAGGCTGCATAGCGTTCATATATATGATGAACCAATGGATCTGTAAATGTTTGATAACTTGCTTGCTTTTTTTTTTGGCAGTTCATTTAACTATTGGTCGTCCATCATGAGATGATTCTAATATCTGCTGCTGGTTTTCCATCTAGATAAAAAATATTGAGTTCACAGGTGTCTTCAGGCTCATGTTCAGACCACTTGTTGAGGAGTTTCCTTGTTTTGGAGCTGTTTGTTATTCTTTGAGAGATAAGGTGAATTATTTTCTTCTAAGGCCTTTTTTTTTTCTTTTTTTGGGGGGAGGGGGGTGGAGGGGTTCGCTAGTTTCTTTCAGAATTTTAAAAATTTTTCACCACCAGTCAAACCTATTGGTTTGCATTATACATATAACTTCACACCAATTTTTGAACATATGCGCATTTGCAGGAGTAAGGGAGAAAGGAGTATAACCACTTTCATGATGTTATCTGTTGCAGAAAAATTTGGATTTGACACTTAAAATTGTTGGGGGAGAGATACCTGGTGTACGTGAAGCCATTCTGGTTAGATATTTACTATTATTTGATTCATTTAGTTTCTTTTATTATTCCTTTTTGTCTTTGTATGGATCCATTTAGCCAACTTCAATTAGTTGGGATAAGGCTGAGTTGTGGTGGTTGTTGATTCATTTAGTTTCTGTTATTTTTATTTCTGCATGCTCATATAACTGATGGATGGTATGAGTGAGTTCATGAGTGTATAATGGGTAATCTTCCTATTTGTAATTGGAGTGCTAGGCAAGGATAAGAATTTCGATCTCGAGGCAGGCTTCGACCTAGCTCGAAACTTAGGTAAGGGTCGCAATGGTCGAACCCATATATTTTTGAGAAAGAATTCAACATGTCATGGGCTGGTCAAAATTGGTCGAAACTAGTTGAAATTGGGTTGGTCAAAAGGCTCAAAAGTGGTCAAAATTGGTCTAAACTTGGCCTTTTTCAGTCAAAACTGATCAAAACTATCAAAATGTGCAAAATAATGTCAAAACAAGTCGAAACTTGTAAAAAATTGAAACAGGTCGAAACCGAAATGTGCCAAATATTGTTAAAATTGGGCATTTTTTTTTTTTTTTTGGATACGTAAAGGTATTGTATTAAGAAAAAGAAGAAAATAGAAATGTATAGCAAAGGGCAGCCTTAACACTCCCACTTAGCGAAGCCTAAGTTAGGAGTATAGTTCTAGGTTTTGGAAATTTCGGCAGCAAATTTTGATGGTTTCGACCCACCACGAAATTTCGAAGTTTCGGAAATTTCGACCCAAATTTCTAGAATTAACCCCAAAAAATATCTGGTTTCGACCAAGGTCGGAACCTGGTTGAAACCTGAAATTTTGAACCTTGGTTAGGAGAGGGGACCCCAAGCAAGCGAGGACAGCCCATTGCATTGGAAAGAAGAATACATAATATGAAATAAATTCCTATTCCTCAGTTGCACCTTTGGTTAATAGTATAAGCTCTATCAGCTTGGATAAGATTCGTTTGCTCCATACTAAAATAAGAAGGAAGCCAACAGGTTTCATTTATTATCAGACCCATTTCAGCCATATAGTCCGCAGGTTTGTTAATCTCTCTCCACATGCCAAATCTTCTTCTGATGAATTTGATCAAGAAGACAAAGGATATTGCTCTTTAAAGGTTGAATATCCCAAGGCACTACAATTTTACCATTTAAAATATCAACTGCTAGGATTGAATCCGATCTTATTGAGACTATAAGAAGATCTTTCTCAATACAAAGGGTTAGCCCCTTGTGTACGGCCTTAAGTTTCATGCTTAGGACAACAAGCTTCTCACCACAACTAGCATAAGCAAGGATAGGTTCCCCATCTTCTTTTCTAATGAGACCACCAAAGGAAGCCCTATCATTATTTAAGGCCCCATTGCAAAAAAGGTGAAGGGAAAAAAGGATGAGAAATGAGAAAAGAAAGATGAGGGTAAAAAGATGAGAAGAGAGTGAGGGGAAAGAGGCACAACCCAACAAGTCAGGATAGTCAAAGCTATATGGGTTAGCTACATGGATCCTTGCTCTCCAATAGGCTCTATCCGAGGTCATACTTGGGACAACACTAGGACTAAACATGTCATTCCTTACCACTTCGCGTATGGTTATTTTAGGCCTACCCTTAGCTCTTTTAGCTCCTTTAATCTGAATCCGATTACTCCTTTCTTGGGAACTTTTGAACTCCTTCAATCTGAATCCGATCACTCCTTCTTACTTGGGAACTTTTGAATTATATAGCTCTCTTAGATGGTCATTGGGTCATGGATTGGAATATGGGTTGATACAAAAATGTAAAGAAATTTTCTTACTGTGCAGACTTTTGATTTCTTATTATTTTTCGTGCTTAGCAGGGCTGTCAATAATTCATTATCTCATTCCTTCTTTCATAAAAGTAGGTTGGGTGATGGATTGTCTTGGTGGAGGATGTAATGCATGTAGGACGCTTTGGCTTGACCGATCTATGGTATGTTAGGTAGACAACTGGTACCTTATTATAGTTTGTCGTTATAAGCCTGTGGCTGATTTGTAGTGGCGCACCAGGTTGATAGTATGCACTTATTATAATTAGCCATTAACCCGTCAATCTTTTTGCATGGATCCTCGCGCTCGCCCTTCTTTGGAATCTCCATGTAGCGACCCCATTAAGTTGGAATACAGTTTTGGATGTTGTTGTTGTTGTACAATGAAGAGAAACCATACTATGAGGAGGATTAAACCATGAATAGGCTCTAGGGACCTGCACCACCCAAGTTACCTCAATTCCCCATCTATCCACCAAGAATTGATTTCTTAGAGAATGGTGGGCCGAGAATGTTATAAAGTTGCAGCTATCAGCGACATTTGCTTTTATTGCTGGCACCATGGTTCAAGAACTTAGTCGAAACTTGCGAAATTTCGCAGGTTTCGATGGTATCCCCAAAGGTCGAAACGATATGTCCTATGACTTTTAAAAGTCATAGCTTTCGACCATGTTTCGACATGTTTGGATGAAATTTCCTATGTTTCGACAGAAACATGAGAAATTTTGACCAAATCAACTAGTTCGACCATTTGGGTTGAACCAGACCCTATTTAAGTTATTTCAAACAAAAACCATTCACTGGTTTCGGCAGATTTCGACTTTCTCTTGTGCATTTTTTCTCCCAAGTGTCGGAAACTTGGGGAAACAGTGGAGATTTTCGTTTTTTGACTATCAAACTTGAATCTAAGGGTGATTAGTGCTTGCTCTACACAATAAAGGCATCTTGGACCAAAAAGGTAAGTCCCAACTTCCCCAAAAAGCATTTTTTTATATAATATGTTATTGAATAGGGTAGAATCATGTAATTTTTTTATATGTTGCTTAGGAGGACCTGATCTACTCATTCACGGTGGCCGAATTTTTTTTTGCTTGTTAATGTTTTTATTTTTTATTTTTTTCTGTTTTTAAAAATGCATTTACCTACAACATTTTTTTGAAAAAAAATGGGTTAATAGTTGGTCTTTGGTGTTCAACTTAATATATGTTGAACACCATCAGCCTAGGTTAGGATACCTAGCTAATGTTGATGATGAATCTTATAGAAGAGCGGTGAGAGACTACCAAGACAATTGGGCCCAGAACATATCATGGGATGCATGTCTCTCATTCAGAGGAGCGGCTACAACATCTGCAGTGGTACGTAACTCGTGGGATGGAACCACCTAGACACTCTACTTAGAATTGAGTCACTACTTTCGAGTGTTGATTAATTGAGTCACTACTATTGAGTGTTGATATATAACTGTTGATGATGTAATATTTTTATTTATTTTGGATCATTTCGATTGTCTTTTGTTTTGATGTAGATTGTAGACTATATATAGTCATTATGTAGTATAGTTTCAGAATTTAAGTCAACATGTCAGCATAATGATTATCGAACCTTTGGGTCACCACCCAAGTAAGACTTTATATATATATATATATATATTTTTTTTAATGAAACTAATGATATGAATGTGTTAGAAATATTTAAAATATGATGCACACAAAAAATCAGATAGAAAAAAAACACAGTTTGGGGGTGGAGACCTAAGTTTCCACCATACCGGGAAAAATTCCCCAGTATCCTTGAAATTTCTCAGGTTTCGACCGAAATTTTAGTCTCCCCAGAGGTCAAAACATGGTCGAAACCCGATACCGTGAACCTTGTCTTGCACAATCTGAAACTTTGTCCTATTTTTATTTTGGAACAGCGTCATATTCCTTTCCCACTAAACATGGTGCACCGTTGCACAAAAAGCAAGTTTTATAACAACCCCCAGCTGCCCATCAGCTTTAGCAACACCACCTGTCCAAGTGGCAACAACCACTAAGGTAGTAGAGGGATTACCTTTTTGGGCACATAAGGAAAATATCTCTCTCCAGATAGCTGATGAGAGGCAATAAAAAAATACATGGTCTCTATTTTCTATCCCCACCCAACAAAAAACACAATTACTTTCTATTGCAGTGTTCCTTTTAATCACCTGATCCTTAGTTGGAAGCCCATCAAGTAGGCACCTCCAAGTAGTAAAATAATTTCTTGGAATAGTTCCAGAAAACTGAACAGATCGGCTCCAATCCTTCTTTTTAGATCTCCTCGTTACAATATCCCAGGCTGGTTTGGTGGAAAATAGTGCTAGAATTAGCTTTCCAAACCACAAAATCCTTGTCAGTATGCCGAAGCCTAGGGATACTAGGAAGCTCTCTCCAGACACCAATAAGATCAAAAGAGTTGCGTGGTCGAGGGTGACATTCTCCAGTCCGAATAAATTTTCTTCACCAAAAATCAATTGTTTGGATGATGGACTATCCGGGCTATCAGAAACAATTACTACTAATTATTTCGCAATATCTCCCTTACATGCATCACATATGACCGCATATTTGCTACTTGGAAAGTAGAAAGAAATTTATATGATAACCGTATAATTAGAGTTTGGTAAAAAGAGATTGTATAATATTCATCTAGGAATATATCATCCAGGGATATGTTTGTGCATAATGCCTTCTTAATTAGAGTTTGGGCAAAAAAATAAGCATGTTTTATACATTAGTATATATCTTATGCATTAAATATTTATTATCTTTAGATGAATAGTTTGAAAAGCTAAGGGATAGGACTGGGCATTTCGCTTGAATTTTTTGAGTAGTAAGATTGATGGACAGTGATGTAGATAACTCACTTGGGCTTATTTTATTGCAAATAAATCTTAGGTTGTGTTATGTATGTGTTGGGCTTTTGATCCCATGGGTTTTCTTTGAAATGGGCCACTTTAATTGGCCTAAAATATGGGTAGAAGGTAGGAAAACGGAATTTTGTTCATTAGTTTAATTAGTTGCTATTTAATTCAATAAAGGCCCATTAGGCTATTAGTTGGTTATAAAGTCCTATATGGATTATTAGTTAGTTAGTCCTACTCCATGTTGGAGTCATAAAGTCAAGTCCTAGTCCTATTTTGAATTCCTAGTTGTAGTAGGAGTGTCTAGTCCTATTGGGAAACTAGCTCCTAGTTGTGGTAGGAGTGTCTAGTCCTATTGGGAAACTAGCTCCTAGTATTAGTATGATTGTAAACTTCCCCTCTATAAATAGAGAGGCATATGTACCATTATTGGACAGATTTGAATGAAAGAAAGTTTGCATTTATGAAAAAAGTTTGCAACTAAATGCTTAGAGTAGCTAGATAGATGTGGGTAAGAAGCGCAGGCTGAGATAGCCACTTCCTTTATTCTTTTTCACCTTTCTCAACCCCCTATTTGTTTTATTCTTCTTTTTTATTTTATTTGCTGTAACATTCAAGAGGTATAGTTAAGATTTTGATAAAAGTCTCCAGAAATCAGAACCGATCAGCAATCCTAGTGGGAATAGGAGAGAGATCGATCTCCTCTCTTTCTCTCTTCTGTACTTTGTTCAGCCAGGTATTCAATCAAGGTATTTCAGGCCTCATAAGGGTCCCACGATCCTTACCTAGTCACTGTTGGAAGCATTCAACTGCTATTCTTGAAGGTTCTTCTCAGTTTTCTCTCCTAGGTCAGAAAATCAAGAAAGCTTGTAACTTCACAACCAGCCGTCAGAATCCTCTCAACTTTGGGGGTTTTTACCCTTCCTAGGGACTATCTACGCCCAAGAGTGCAATTCAATCGGACTCCTACAGCCCTGGTCGCACCTCTCTCTCTCCAGCTCTGTAACAAGTCTTTCTCTCTCCTATCGGTTTAGGTTTTGGGCTGGTTTTGCTCTTATATGGGTATTGTATCCTTGGGGATTTATTTGATGGTATTATTTATTTGTTTCTTACTCCTATTTGTATTGTTTGGGGTGATAAACTGCGGAGTTAGTTACTTGTAATCTACTCCTGCATTAGACAGCCTTCTATAAATAAACAGATATAAACACAATATATAAGATATTCCGATATGAATCTTAGGATTCCTATTTTACCTGAGGTTTAAAATAGTTATACCCTTCTATACCTTTTGGACAATGAAAGGCATTTGTTTGTTATTTCAGGCAGGGAAATCTCTGTCCATTGATTTGGATTCCTTTAAATCGTTCCCATCTGATCAGTTCAGGCAAGGGGACATGAAAACAGGATAAGGGGCTGCTTTTCTTACAGATCTTGTTATACACAACCACCGAATGCCTGAAACCTTAAATTCTTCAGCCACTCCATCCACCAAGTTGCTGGACTCGCAAACGCAGTCTTGTTGCCAACTAATCCTTAGTATATCTTCATACTACTGCCGCACAGTGGATTGTAGTTATGTTTCATATCCCCCTTCCATTTTCTTCTTCTTTTTCTCTTTCTTCCATTACTATTCTGCAGGTATTGGGTATTCCAACAACTTTCCCTCTCTGTCGTGGTCATAGTTGTCAAGGCGTCGCCTAGGCGACGACTAGGCATCCAGCGGTTTGTTCGGGCCTAGGCGATACCCTTGTTGCAATCGTATGTCGCTCAGGTTTAAGACTTATTTATGCCAAATATCATTCAAGTAAATGTTTCATTTACTTAAGATATTATTTATAAATAAGAAAATACCCTCTATTTGAATCCAATAAAAATAGTTTAAAAATCAAATTCCAAAAAGATAAAAAGTTAACCCCCCAGTCCAAGAACAAAAACTGAATTTCGATTATAGGGGCGATTTTCAACTTTTAAATGCTGGGGTTTTTTTCAATTATGAAAATTTTATAAATTCTATTATGTTAAAATATTGCTAAAAACCAAAAGTCTGGTAAAATAATATTTTGTTTTGACATTCATAAAATTATTTTCATTCAGGCGATTTTAACAGTATTCTCGCACTAAAAAATAAGTTTGACTGGAGCATAACTTTGTCATTGCAACTTAGATTTAAGTAATCTTAGAGTTGTTAGAAAGCTGGTTTTATGTTATAACTAATACCAAAAGTCTCATGTAAAAATAAAATCATTTGACCAGTCAAACTTATTATAGAATAAGAGCATTTCTAGAAATGTAGATTTTTTAAAACTAAATATGACTTAATGTTAATTTTTTATGATTTGATGTGGCTAAATGTTGATTTTTAATGATTTGATGTGGCTTAATCTTGATTTTTTTATGACACAAGGTATATATAACTTACTAACTAATGTTAGAAAATAGGAAAAATAAAAAATAACACTTGTTCGCCTTAAGGCGGGCGCCTTCTTGCCTAAGCGTTCAAACAACCCTTCACTGCCTTGGTTCGCCTTGGCGCCGTGACAACTATGGTCGTGGTCTTTTATTGGGTAAACCATAATCTTATTTTGTGTCTGTGTAACTTCAGAGATTAGAGGACCAACAATGGGAGGAGAAGAAGATGAAGTGAAGAGATAAGAAACCGAGAGAGGGAGAAGAGCTAGAACATGATAGAGAGAATACCCTCTTTCGTTCACCTGACTATACCTTTTGGTCACCAATTTTACCTTGTATCTCTCAATAGCACCATCTAATCGGTACTTGATTGTATAAACCCAACTGTATCCAACTGGAATAAGATCAATCAGTTTCCAAGTACAATTCTTCTCAAGTGCCTCCATTTCCTCAGACATAGCTTTCTTCCACTTGGGGTTTGTCATCGCCTCAGTAACAGTTTTAGGGATGGAAGCAGAAGAAAGAGCAGTTGTAAAAGCAGCACCTGTAGGGGAGAGAGCGTCATAGGAAACAAAAGGGCTATAGGATTAGTAGAAGCTCTCTTACCTTTTCGAACAACAATAGGGAGATCTAACTCAGAAGGAGGAGAAGAAATGTTACCTGATTGAGGAAGGTGAAGCTTAGGATGTGGATCCAAAGAGGATTCTTGGCAGGTCTTCTTTGTCCTTCTTATGTACATAATAGGCTCCTTATCTTTACAAGGACCACTAGTATTAATATCATCCACCTCTTTATGTTTCCCAATATCAAGAGAAAGGAGTAAGAGGCAAGGGACAGAATGGCATCAACAACTTTTTCACTTTCACTTCCATTCTCCCCCTGAAGAGGATGCTGATGAGAAGCAAAGAAAGGCATAGACTCAAGGAAGATAAAGCAGGGTGACAACACTTCTAGCCTTTGGTAGTGGAAGGATACCCAGAGAAGAGACATTTGAGAGCCTTGGGATCGAGTTTAGTGTGGGAGGATTTGTTAACATGCAAATAACAAACATAACCAAATACCCTGGGGGGGGGGGGGGAGGGGGGAAGAGAAAAAGTAGAAGATTGAAAATACAAGAGTGCAACTGGATCTTGCGACCCAAGGATTTTGGTAGGCATGCAGTTGATGAGAAAAGCAGCAGTGAGAACCGCCTCAGACCAAAAGGTTTTAGGAACATGCATGCTAAAGAGAAGGCTCCTACTGACTTTTAACAAATGACGATATTTCCTCTCAGCTACCCTATTCTGTTAGGGTGTATCAACACAAGCAAGCTGATGAATAATACCATTGTTAGTAAAAAAGTCTTGGAGACCACCATACACGTACTCTCCCCCTTATCAGACCGAACTATTTTGATTTTGGTTTCAAACTGGGTATAGACCATTTTATAAAAGTTTTTGAAGGCATCATAAACATCACTCTTCTATTTCATAAGAATGGTCCAAGTACAACAAGAAAAATCAATAAATGAAACAAAGTAACGATGGCCAAACAAGGAGGTAGTTGGATAAGGTCCCTAAACATTACTATGCACAATATGAAAGGGACATGTAAATCTATCACCACGATAGTAATAAGATGAATGATAATATTTAGCAAAAGTATATGGTTCACAATGAAATATATGAGAATAAGGAAAAGATATAAATAAGGTAATTGTTTCCTCATAACAATAAAAGAGGGATGTCCCAAACGTTGATGCCAAAGCATGACAGAGTCAATAGAGCTACTATTACTATGGCTTAATACATAGGATTGTGGTGTAGAAAAAAAGATAATTGCAGCTCAAGACGGTAGAGTCCTCTCTCCTCATGCCCATTGCTAATAATCCTTTTCATCATCAAATCTTGAAAAAGGCAATGAGAAGGAAAAAAAAAAGTGACATAACAATTCAAAGACTTAGTTAAAGTGCTTCCTGACAAAAGATTTGAGGTAAGTTAGGAACATGAAGAATGGAATTAAGTGAAATGGAAGAGGTAATGGGAATGCTACCTTCACCAATAACAGAGGAGATGGTACTATTAGCTACCCGAGCTTTATCCTTACCATAGCAAATGAGTAAGAATCATAATAATGAGACGTAATGGTCATGTGGTTAATGGCTCCAGAGTCAATGACCCATGATGGAGCTATGGAAGGTGTAAATGTGGAGACATGCATAGTGAAAGGTGAGGCATCATGTGAGGTAGATGGGTTATCAAGCTGAGACATGAGCCGGCGGAGCATTGCAAGCAATGTCATCCTTAGAGGAGCTGGTATCTGCCTGTGAGTGTCCTCTAGGATCAGTCTGTCATAGTAGCATGTGTTGTAGCCCCTCTTCTGTGGCCTCCATGTGTGCCAATAGATCCATCATGTGTACTAGGAGGATGGCCATTAAGAAACCAGCACCTCTCTTGAGTATGCCCAGGTTTCCCACAATAATCACACTGCCAAGGTGTATCTCTGTCATCTCCACAGGATGATCCTTGGCCTCTACCGCCTCCTCGCCATTCTCTGTGGGTGGTAGAAGAAAGAGCAGATTGCTTAAGTGGTGGAGCAGCGTCCATAGCACCTCTCCTAGTCTCTTCACTCAGCAAGTAGCTACACACCTCATCGAGGGATGGAAGAGGTGACCGGCCCAAAACCTATATCTGGATTGGCTCATAGTCTGAGTTCAACCCACCCAGTAAGATTAGAATTCACTCATTTTCAAGAGACTTGTATGTTCGAGCAAACACCAAGAAATACGAAAATAAACCGAGACAGATCGCACAACGCACAAAGATATAACGTGGTTCACACACCGGTGTGGTGTGCTACGTCCTTGGGCGAAAAATAAGATGTTTCAGTATGCAGAAGAGAGATTACACCCAAGCAGCGGCGAGAAAACTTGTCCGAAACACTAGCCCGAAAAACCCCCAAATTACAATAATTTGCTCAATAAGACAAGTACATTATATACTCTAAGTCGCTGGTTGACCCATCGGGTCGTAGTCAATCCGATAGCCCCCGTACCCCCGTACGAGATCAGTGCTGGGCTCCAAGCTTGGGCCTACCGGCCCAACCCCTCTGCTACCATCACGGATCTCAGAAAACTTCTCATTCGGGTTGACACCAAAATATGTCGGAGTGGGTCAATCTTCAAAACGGGTCAAGAATTCGAGACAAACTTAACAAATCTCCACATTAGCTTGAATTCTCCTTCAACAAACAAACAAATAGATAAAATCTTCACCTTCTCCAAAAGTCGAAAAACGCCAAGTAAGTTCCAGCAATGTTCGAACTTACCAACACACAAAGGCTGAGTCAACATATCAGCTAGATTGTCTTCAGTACCAATCTTTAACACTTGAATATTACCTTAGCAATTGTCTCTTGGATGAAATGATACTGAACATCAATATGCTTCGTCCTCTCATGATACATCGGATCTTTAGTCAAGTGAATAGCACTCTCGCTATCACAATGGACAACAGTCACCCCATGATCCATGCTGAGTTCTCCCAACAAACCTCTAAGCCAAATAGCTTTTTAATTCTCGATCCGCAATATATACCTCGATAATAGATAATGCAGCTGACTTAAAGTAGCTTTCAACTAACGTACTTCCTCCAATAGTAAATACATAGTGGTGACCTCCTCTTGTCAAGATCCTGCATAATCTGAATCAACATAACCAGATAAACTATCACCATTCCTCCCAAACTCCAAACAAACACCAGAGGTCCCTTTCAAGTACCTAATGCCAAACCTGTAAGTACTCCTCTTGCATCTCATTTTAGATTTTCAGCTGCTTTATCACCTCAGACAGATGAAGAGGTGGAGTACATGTCACGTGTTTCATACTCTAGTGTAGTTGGCTCCGTTATGTATGCTATGGTTTGCACTTGTCCTGACATTTCATAAGCTGTTAGTGTGGTGAGCAGATATTTGTCATGTCCAGGTAAGGCTCATTGGGAAGCAGTGAAGTGGATACTTAGGTACTTGAAAGGGACCTCTGGTGTTTGTTTGGAGTTTGGGAGGAATGGTGATTGTTTATCTGGTTATGTTGATTCAGATTATGCAGGTGATCTTGACAAGAGGAGGTCACTCACAGGCTATGTATTTACTATTGGAGGAATCGGTTAGTTGAAGCTACTTTCAGAGCTCTGATTGCATTATCTACTTAGCAGTATATGGCGTGTGAGGCAATTAAAGAAGCTATTTGGCTTAGAGGTTTGTTGGGAGAACTCAGCATGGATCATGGGGTGACTGTTGTCCATTGTGATAGCGAGAGTGCTATTCACTTGACTAAAGATCCGATGTATCATGAGAGGACGAAGCATATAAGTACTATTGTCTTGTTGAGAAAGGCCAATGTATTTTTGGGGTTTTTTCGAGCTAGGGTTTCAGGGCAAGTTTTCTCGCCGTTGCTTGGGTGTAATCTCTCTTCTCCATAGTGAAACATCTTCTCTTTCGCCCGAGGACATAGCACACCACACTGGTGTGTGAACCTCGTTAAATCTCTATGTCATGTAGATTTATTGCCTGTTTATTTTCGTATTTTTTGGTGTTTGATCTAACAGACATGATGTAACGTTACTCCTAAACAAACACAGTTGGAGGTCCAACAACACAACTAATCACAAACTAAGGCTTGGGGGGGCCAAACCAAGGGGCCTTAGGCGACTCTTATAGGCCTTGTCCCATCCCCAACGCTTGCTTGAGGAGAGAGAAAGAGGAGTTTGAAGGAAAGGCTGGTGGTAATGCTAAGAAGGTCATTCCTTCTTGGTTTGAGCTTCAATCAGTCCTTGTAGGAGAGTCTTCAACTTGCTTCTAGAGCTCCATTAGGTGTTGTTGAATATTTTTACATAATATACCCTCTATTGAACCCTTTTGCTTTCTAGGGTTCCAAAAGAGACTCAAAGAATGAGAAGGAGATGTAGGAGAAAGAGAGAAGAAAGGAAGGAAGAAGGAGAGAAGTTGAGAAAAGAAAGAGAGAGATGAGGGCAAGTCGTGAGAGACTGAGAGAGCTATTAGCTCTTCCCCCCTATATTAAGTTCAAACTAAGAAAAAAAGAGAAATTACATAGTCCTCCCTAGGGAGCTAAAAGGGAAAAATAGGGAAAATACTACTTAAGACATAACATAAATTACATAAACATAAAGTGTATCATGGTGTTGTGTTCCATGGAGATTCCATGGAACAGTGTACTGTGGAATCATGTCTAATTGCTTAGTTGTTGTTTCTCTTTCCTATTTTAATTAGACCTATTAGACTTAAGTAGTTTGTTTCCTTTCCTTTCATTGTAATAAGTCTTTGGCTCTTAGTAGACTTCCTACCAAGAGTCGGTTCTATTTTATATAAGGGATATAGCAATTGACGGTAGAGCTATTCTGCCTTTCGTATTCTAGCTTTTCCCCCTGTCTCGGTTTTTGTCCTCTATTCTGTTCTTATTCTTCACAGGTTTTGGTTGTCAAGGTTTTGTTACAAAACTAATGAATTAAATCCCATATTCTTATCTTCTACTTATATTTTAGGCCTATTAAATTGGCCTATTACAAAGAAAACCCATTAGTCAAAAGGCCCAACATGTATAAAATCCAACCCAAGGCTTATTTCTGCTAAAATAAACTAACTTTTACTGATTTGTCTGCATCACCCCCTTCCATCTTCTTTTCCTCTTTCCTTTTTCTTTCTTCCATTACTGTTCTGCGGGTATTCCAGCAACTATCCCTCTCTCTATCATGGATTGTTATTGGGTGAAATCTAATCTTATTTTGTGTATTAATAATTCTTTGTTGTTGGCATCATAATCTCCTCTATTTTCTATTAATTTTGCATGCTGTTTCAGGAATAGTTGCCACGGATCAAGGCAAACCAAGGTGGTGGAGGGCTGTCAAAATGCTTAGGCGGCAAGTTGCTCGCCTAGGCGTTGCAAAGGCGCCTTAGTCTTTGTTTATTTTCCCTCTTTTTTATTATTATTCAGTATGCTACATGTACCTTGTATCATAAAAATATCAACATTAGCCACATCAAGTATAAAAAATGAATATATTTTTAGATGAGACTTTTTGTATCAGGTAGAGCACAAAATCAGCTTTCCAACAATTCTAAGATTACTTAAATCTATAAGTCGTAATAATTAATTTATGTTCCGATCAAACTTATTTTGAAATGTGCAAATGCTGTTAAAATCATCTGAATGAAAATAATTTTATGTACATCAAAACAAAAGATTATTTTACCACACTTTTGGTTTTTAGCAATATTTTATCATAATAAGATTTATGGAATTTTCAGAATTGAAAAAAATCCAAGCATTTGAAAGTTGAAAATCACTGCTATAACAAAAATCTAGTTTTTGTTCTTCGACTGGAGGGTTGACTTTTTATTCTTTTGGAAATTGATTTTTAAACAATTTTTATTGGATTCAGATCCCATGTTTGCTCATTTATAAATAATATCTTAAGTAACTGAACTTAAATGGTATTTGACATAAATAAGTGTTGCACCTTGAGGTAAAGCAACAGTCGCCTAGACCCCAACTAGGCCTCTTGGACACCTAGTCGTCGCATGGAAAACTATGGTTTCTGGTCTGTGATAGGACTGTTTTCACAGCATTCGTGTCTGAACTTCAGTCATTGTTTTTTGACTATCTAACCTTCAGATTAGGCTGAGTTTTGACTATGTTATTCCCTTCCCCTTCTGCCCCATTCAACTCAAGTTTGATGTCCATCATGATAAGTTTAGAGTTATTCAACTTTTCCTTGATATTTTCTGGTTTTTTCGGTTTCTATTTTCTGTCCATGTTCGTATCTCCAAATCTCACTGTCATCTTGCTTTGATGTTAACCACATAGTCACCCCATTAGGACCTCCACTCCATTTAGTTTCTCTGTGCCTATATCTCAGTTTTCTGGTACACTGCGATTCTGGTTTCTCATAGATTTGCTAGTGTTTGTTACTTCAGCCTAGTAAACCTCATCAAGTTGCCAGCAAGGAAAGTGGCACATGTTGCATAGATGAAACCGGCATGGTTTTCTCCAAACCATTGATATTCTTTCGCAAGAACAAGTGGGTGTCAGATTTAAAACCAGTTGTTTCAAACATTTTACTTTGGCTGCTTTCCATTTGACCTGTTGCAAGTTACCATTCTTGAAGAGGATGTGTGGATCGGACCCTGCCTAGCATCAATATGTGAGTACTCAAGTACATATGCATATAAATTGGATTGTATATATATCTTTATCCATTGATGAATTGATTTGGTCATAGTTGTCACGGCGTCTAGGCAACCCAAGACTTTGGAGGGGGCCTGGATGCAAGTTGACATCAAGCGAAGAATGTGCCTCCCTAGACTACACTTTGGCAACTATGGATTTGGTTCAAAATATTGAAGTATCAGGTAAAGAAGAACATCAGGAATTGAACTTTTTGCTGGTCACTCAACATCCCAATTCCACCCCTCCCTGGGCCGGAAAGGAAAATAAATTAATAAATAACTAAAGAGGACCTGAGAAAAAGAACTTACAGAAAAGTAAGGAAGAAAATTGTAGTTATTGTGATCTATTTTTCACTGTATGTTTTTTTATTCATGTGTTGATTATAGGATTTTAATGGAATTTTAGATTTTGATATTATGAAATTATGCAGGAGACAATTGAAAATGCTTTTGAAGATACATTACATTGGCCAGCTCGAAAAATTATTCCCATTTTACCTGGGGATTACAGGTATTGTCATTTAAGCAATTTATATGTTGGGATGCTGGCTTACCCATTTACATACCCATGCGGATGGTCAACCAACAGCGTGATGATACGTGTTGCTTATATACTAGAGGCTTGAGGCGCTAGTCAGATTTCATCTAGGAGAATATACACATATTCTGTTGCCTGCTTTTGGCTGATGAAAATAATCTTTTCTGTTTCTGGGCTATTGATAAAAGAAAATTATCGGGTCTTCCCAGAAAAATGCTGAATGATGGGGTTATTGTAGTCATTGTATGTGCATCTTCTTGGCATAGAGATGGGGTAGAGAATTTGAATGGTGGGTCTCACCATCCATGTGACGGCTGCTAGTTGATCATCTTTATATTAAAATATCATCTCTCTCTCTCTTGTTTCTTGTCTGACTCTCAGCAACTTATATTTCATGCACTTTTGTTGTTTAGTGACTTAGAGTTGAAGCCTGTTGGAATATTAGAAGTGAAGCTTGTGCAAGCCAAAGAACTAACAAATAAAGACATCATTGGAAAATCCGATCCTTTTGCAAAAGTCTACATACGCCCATTGCAAGACAGAATACAAACCAGCAAAGTCATTGTAGGTGAACCCAAAACTCTTTCTCCAATTTCTTTTACCTTTTTCTGTTTGGAAAATAATTCTAAATTTTCTTGTCCAGAACAATGAATTGAATCCTATTTGGAACGAACACTTTGAATTTGTAGTTGAAGATCCATCTACTCAGCAATTGTTTGTTAAAGTTTATGATGATGAAGGGGTTCAGGCATCTGAACTCATTGGTTGTGCTCAAGTGCCGCTGAAGGATCTTGAGCCTGGTAAAGTGAAGGATTTGTGGTTGAAATTGGTCAAAGATTTGGAGGTCCAGAGAGACACTAAATATAGGGGTCAGGTAAAAAAACGATAATTGCTTCATTCTTGTTCTCTTCTAATTCTTTCTTTGTTTCTTTCTTTCTTCTTCTCATCTCTTTTTTGTGAGATACGTTGTGCATTTTAGGATGATCAAGGCAGTTTAGGGGCTTTTGTTTTTTGGCAATTTGTATCCTTGTGGATGCCTATGAAGGGGCTGCTTTGTGGTTTAGGATTAATATTGATGATAATTGAGTTGAAAGTAGGATGATCGGTAGAAAGGGAGAACATTTGGTGTGGGTCAGTCACAGTTAATTGAAGTGGCGTGATCAGAATATGAGCTATATTCATGGTTCCATCTTCCATGGAACACTATATGTTTTCATAGATTCTATACATTCTCCATTTTAGGGGGATGTTTCTGGAACTGTAAGAGAAGAACAATTAAATATCTGTTAAAACATTTTGATCTTTACTTTTGGTATAGGGTAGAGAACAGGAATCTGACTCAAATAATCTGTTGAGCTTATGCCGTGACCAACCGAGACCTGATGCTCCCCTCTCCGGCGAACCCAACCTGCCTTGTTGAAACCCTTCCTCCTCCGCCCGACTGCCTCTCGCCTAACCCATCTCCATTGGCCCTCCCAACCTCTGTCCCTCCTTCTGAGACTCGTCTTTGGGTATCAGTAGTCTCCTCCCCTCCCCCTCCCCTTCTACCTCCTCCTCCATCCCCTCCTCAGTGGACACACCCTCTTCTACCTACCTCCAGCCACCCAATCCTTCCCTCCCATCGGCCTCTGTCTGCCGGGCTTTTTGGATTCAGAAATTCTGAAATGGAAGAGGTGTTGTTGGATTCTTTCTGGGCAGCAGACCTCCCTTTGCAGTAGTCAAGTCCTCTCTGATGAACCAATGGAAGCCTTCTTGCTCCCTATCCATCAACATGTTTGATAATGGAGTATTCATCTTCAACTTCGACTCCGACTCCGACTCCGACTCCAACATTTCCGTTGCCATTGATGGAGGTCCCCGGTACGTTGGAAAGAAACCCATCTTTCTCATAAAATGGGATGAATTTACCTCGTGCAACAAATCCGAGCCCACCTCCATACCACTGTGGGTCGTCTTCCCCAAGCTCCCCCTGCATTTCTGGTGTTCTAAAGGGCTTAGCCTCATCGGCAAGCCCCACTACTCCGACAAAAGCACCAAGGCGATGGATAGACTCTCCTTTGTGCGAATCTGTATTGAGGTTCGAGCTGACCAGACCCTTCCTAACTCGATCATCATCTCGGATGGAAAAGGTCACTCATTCTCTCAGGAAGTCTTCTATGAATAGATACCTCTGAGATGCTATGTCTGCAACTGCTTTGGACATTCTACCATCCGATGCGATAAAACCACCACTGATGCCATTGGTGCCTCTGTAGAACAAATCTCTGCTGCTGTCGTTGGTGCCTCTGAAGATCAAATCTTTGCCGTCACATGCAAGCCGATCAATGAACCTCCTCTCGAAGCAAAATATCTCAAAAAAAAAAAAAAAAAGCAAAAGAAGAAATTGGCTCTCACCACTGACGGTTCTTGATCAGGCATCTCTCCCAGTGAAAAAATCAAACGCTTTGCCCGCTGGTCCGTCGGCTCCAATATTTATTAGTCACCATGTCTTCTCAATTCTTGAGATGTCAGACTCTGCCATTGACTCTACTGCAGCCAACCATGCCCTAGAGGCCTCTGAAAATACCTTAGCTCTCCCACTTTCGAAAATCTAGACTCCCCTTAGCGAGGAAGGACATGCCTCTTCTGTGAATATTCAGGCTCCCATCCCCTCACCCCCTCTTCCTCCACTGTTGCCTCTACCTTCGATCGCTGTGTCATCGGTGACTTCCCCTCCTTTGGGTTCTTTCTCACATCTCACCAACTTCACCTTCTCATTCGAACCTTTTAAATCATTTAAACCATTTCAACCAAACCGCTTCTAAACCGCCTTTTATCCCCTTGATCCAATTTCTCCTGGTTCAGTTACTTAACATGTTTTCCAAATACCCGGTGGACCACCCACTTTACCCGGGTAACTTATATAACCTGACCCATCCTTTTAAAAACACAATTCTTCCTTCACCCATATTTGGCCCACCTAACCTGTCTAACACATCTTCTCCACCTGACATAGCGTCTCCCTTCGCCTCAGAGGATCTCGGTTCATACCCTGTTATTGTTACATCTTTGCCCCCACTGATCGTCGCCGTCGCCGTCGCCGCCGTCGCCGCCGTTATCACTCCTTAACCTTTGGCCCCTGTCATCCTCTCCGCCTGCAACTTGAGCCTTGCTTTCTCTACTAGCTCTGGCTCTGCCTGCAGAGGAGCCACCTACTCAAACACAGCTGGCTCCTCCCCTGAAGACTGTCTCCTGGATCATTCGTAGGCCTTGGAAGGCCTTGTTACACTTTCCTGCAACTCAATTGATGCCTCCTCTCTTCGTTTGGCCTCGGAAGGTTACCTCGATCCCTGTAACAATCTTTTTGGCCTCGGTGCCCCCTATTAGCAGTGGATAACCTTCCCCTCAACACTGGAATACCTCTGGTTGCCAATCTCTGCATCCCGTCCTCCCCTTTGGAGTCTCTTGGGCCTCTCAATGCCCCATCAACCTGTCCAAGCTCCTCATCAAGGCCTCTTCTGCATGACAGTATTGATCATCACCAAATTGACCATCACAGAACCTGCCCTGCAACTCTCGGTGCTACTGGTCACATCACCACTCGAGATCCTCCGTTGGACATTTTGACCAGTTCTCATCTTGAGAGACCTCTGCCCAACCATATCAGCCCCACCCCTACAACTTCCACCAACCTCTACCCCTTCAACCTAATCCAATCCCCACCTGTTCCAGCACCACCTCTTTCAAAAAGCAAACTAAAAAAGCTTCCTCCAACTCCATCAAACCCACCACTAACCCCACGGCCTCCCCTGTCATTGGTTATAGCCGCCGGCCCCCTCCCAGTTCGACATCCGACATCCAACATCCCCATCACCCCTCGCAGCTTATCCAAGCGGTCGGTGCTCCCCTCCAATTGTTCCAAATGATTCCTTGGACCATATGGAACGTGCGTGGCCTCAACTCCTTGGCTAAGAAAGCCGAAATCAAATCCTATATTTGCTTCTTGAAGTCCAATCTCTACTGTCTTCTTGAAACGAGTCTTGGAGGCTAATGCCTCTCGGATTGCCTCTTTGATTGCCCCCTCTTGGTCCTTCCTGTCCAACTACCATCTCAGTCCTAATGGTAGAATTTGGATCCTTTGGGACCCCTCTTTCCTTTCCATCTCCTGCCTCTCCTCTTCTGCCCAAGCCATTTATATCTCAGTTTCCTTCCCTTCTGGTCCCTTCATTTGCTTCCTCTCCATTATCTATGCCCACGATTGGGCCTCCCTTAGACTTCCCCTCTGGTCTGATCCGCTTTCCTATGCCCCCTCTGTGGGAACCAGACCTTGGGGAATTGTCGGAGACGTTAATGTCATCTGCTTCAGTCATGAAAAGCATGGGGGCAACCCCATTGATCCTCTGACAGTTAATTCTTTCAATGATTGTATTGATGACCTCAATCTCACTGATTTAAGGTGGTTGGGGGTCAAACTTACTTGGTACATTCCTCCGGCATTCCTATTAATGCCCGAGTGTCCTCCATTCTTTCTCCCAATGGTTGGTTGCCCCTCCCCTGCTTGATCTCTGGTCCTTCCTCCCCCCATCCCCCCGGACATTTGGGCAGAGAAGACTATTGCATTTGGCTCCCCTCTTCCAATGGGATATTTTCTTTTGCCTCCGCTTGGTCCTTTGTCTGCACCCCTTCTTGCCTGTTCCCTGGTATAAACTTGTGTGGTTTAAAGGGCACATCCCTTGTCAGAGTTTCTCTCTTTGGCTTTGCCCGTCCGGATGCCTTCCCACCCAAGCCTTTCTCATCTATTGTCAAATCCCCTTCAATCCTACCTGCTGCCTTTGCCTTCGGGTAACGAGGACATTCCGCATCTCTTCTTCTCTTGCCCCTTTTCCATTCAAGTTTGGAAATTTGTCCTTTCCAAATGCTGGCCTTCTAGAAGACCCATCCTGCCCTTTGACAGAGAATGTATCCAGGTCGACATGTCCTCTGGTTTGATCATTTGTGACATTATTGGAAGACTTGCATTTTGTGCTACTATCAGCCACCTTTGGATGGAGCGTAATATCCGTAGATAGATCCCCAAATCTCGATCCCGGATAAGATTTGGAAAGCTATCTACTTTGATGTTGCTTCCAAAGCCCATATCCTCCACTCCCTCTATAACCACCCAGGTCCTAATTCCCTCAGAAAGTCCCACATCATCACCTCTTGGAACCTTCAGGTTAACCTTACCCAGCCCCCTTGACTGCCGCATGCCTTCCCTCTTCTGTTTCTGTCTTGGTTGGGCCCAGCATCAGAATTGGGTTCATTTTGTATAGCCTTGGTGTTTTTGTAATGTGGTCACATTTTATTTTTTGAGCTCCTCCTTTGGCTGCTCTTAGTTGGCTTTTGCCTCCTTCCCCCCTTTTGGCTCTCCCTTGTATATTCTTCATCTCTTGGTAATGAATTATTTATTCATCCAAAAAAAAAAAAAAAAAATCTGTTAAAAAAACAGGTAGGTGAAGAAATATATTTATTCAAGAAAAAAGTTATAGGGTTTCGAGAAAATTGATCAAGGAAAAAGGTTTCAAAATGAAATATGTTTATGATGTGTTCCACTAACCTGTTAGGACAGATTTGGGAAACTAATCCAAAGGACAGAATTGCAGTGACCCAGATTTAGAGATCGATAGGTCAGAAATAGAGGTAATCAATAACTAAAGAACCAGCCAGCTGCTGAGGCTGGAAAACTGGTCAAAGGCCTATACCTTCTGTTTGTGGCTAAAATATCATAGGGAACCAACGGTTATAGTGGACAGAAAATAGAAACTAAAGGAAATCAGAAAATAGTAAGTTTTTAAAATGAGGATAACTCCCAAGCTCCAGATCTGATGATGCTACCATTCTGGACAGATGCAGTCCTATTAGGGATGAATATCATATCCAAAATTGGATTTCTTGAGTTTTAGGGGTATTTTGGTCTAGCGATATTTCTTATGTACTGCTTATGTTCTGCACAGGGTACAGAAGCATTCCTGTCCCTGTTTAATTATTGGAATAATATATATGTATATATATATAATATATATATGAAGGGAAAGGACCTGGGGCAGACTATTCTGGTCTGAGCCGCAGGTTAGCTTCCCACACTTTGGGATTGCTTGTGACTCTCGCCTCTCTCCTCTCTTCTTTTCTTCTTCTCTTCTACTTCTTCCCTTGGTTTGATTACAGGATTTCGGAATCGTAACATGGTACTAGAGCTTCTAGATTTTGGAATCGTAACATGGTACTAGAGCTTCTGTGATCAAGCCTAGGGTTCATCAATCCTTCTCTGCTGATTTCTTTTTTCCGCTAAACCTCTTTGGTGTGCAGCCACCTATTGCTGCATCTGCTATGGATTATATCATTTCCTTACTCATTGATGGAGTGCTTGTTTTCTATTTGAATCGCGGAATTATTCTGTTGAATTGAAGATTGAAGACCTTGGATTGATGCCACCATCCTTCTGCCCAAAATTGATTATTTGCAGGGTTTTTCCTGGTTTATCGATTTTTGTATCTGTGGTTCTGGTCATGGTCAAGATCTTGCTAATATCTCGTTTTTTCAAAATGGAGAGACGAGATGCACGACGAGATACAAATTGTACAAGAACTCGATCGAGATATCGAGATCTCAGCGAGATATCGAGATCTCAGCGAGATATCGATATCTCGCCAAATCTCGCCTCTCTCTCTACTTTTTTGAAGAAAAAACGCCAAGGAGCAAGGATTTTGGTGCTTTTACTTGACAATCTTCATTCTTACACTCAATGAAGCTTAAAGAGTAGAGAATATTACCTCCTCATCCACATTTTGAGTTACTTTTCTTATATATGATGTCTTTTAAATTCTTATGATTATGTTGTGTCATGTGTTGATTGTGGAATAGAACATACTAGCCTAAGGTTCGAAGAGTCGAAGACTACTTACATAGGGTACGAAGTCAATATACAATTTTAGGTTTTATTTTTAAAAAACTGATGTTTCTATTGTGTTTAGAAGGCCTAAAATGTGAATACCAATTTTCAGGGGCTACAAAGACCACACAGTCAGCGAGACCAACCACCAAGTCGATCGGGAAAAAATACATGATCTCGGCGAGATCTCTCCTTTTTGGATTAGCGAGATGGGGGGCGAGAGCGAGATCTTAAACCTTGGTTCTGGTGATTGATTTGATGATGTCTATGGTGGGATTAGGTATGGATTACTCTATACTAGGATCTTCTATTCTATGGTGCTACAGTGATTTGCACACAGGTGATTTGAGTATTTGCTTCTACATCAAAACCCTGATTTATCGATTTTTTGGTTCCTTATGGCTGAGACCAAAACTAATACCCCTACTGCTACTATATATTTGTCGGACAATGTGAATGTCCAGATTACATCTTTAAGCTTAAAGGAAGTTCGAATTATTTTGGACTTAGTCTGTAAGGGTTTATCTTATGGTCAAAGATAAACTTCATTTTACTACTTCTGCTCCTCCTGCGTCATCTGATAAGGAATATGATGAATGGATGATGCATTAATATTGATCTGTTTGTGGAATAGTATGGAGCCAGATGTCACTGCCAATGTCATGTTCCACACCACTGCGAAAGGTGTGTGGGATGATCTGAAGGAAACATTTTCTCAGGAGAAGAATATGACTTGTATCTATGATTTCTATGATAAGCTGTTCCAATTTTGTCAATTCGACAGGTCTCTACCAGAATACTACAGTGCTTTAGGGGAATGGTTGAAGAACTTAATGTTTTCTAACCCTTGACTATAGATATTGATAAGCTAAAAGCTCAGCGTAATGAGTTCTTTGTTTTTAAATTCCTGGCTGGCTTGAATAATGACCTGAAGGCAGTGAAGGGCCACTTACTTGCTGGGGTATACGTCCCTACACTGAATGATATTTACTCCAGACTTCAGCATATTACATCTTCTACAAAACCTGATCAGTCCGCCAGAGACAATTTTTCCTTCCTTGCTAACCATGGACGTGGTCGAGGTCGTGGAAGAGGCCGTATGTCTACTGGTCGGGGTTCTAGTGGAAGCAATCTGATCGTTCTTCTCGCAAGTGCTCTTACTATGTTCTTCTCGCCAGTGCTCTTACTATGGTAAGTCCAATTATACTATAGAGACTTGTCAGGCAAAACATGTCAATCCAGAGTGGGTAACCCAGTTGGCTAATTATGCAATGTCAGATGATGGTACTGACATGGTGTCTACCAATAATACTAAACCAAGTACTCCTTGAGGAGATTCTTTTACCAATCTACGTGATGATATTATTCAATTACTAAGGCGTCTGCAAACTCTTGAGGCATCCTCTAATACATCCAATGGGGCGTCTACATCTGCTGCTACTTTGGCTTATGTAGGTATATTAGCCCTCTTTACCACTATTTCTACCCCTTGGATTATTGAATCAGGATCCTCTGCTCATATGACTTGTTTAAGTCATTTCCTACTAGTACCACCTCTACATCTGTAATAAAAACTCAGTTTGGAATTTTAATTAGGATTTTTTGTTCTGATAATGCTTCATAGTATGTCCAAAATGAGATCTCTAAATTTTGTGCTGCTCGTTGCTCCTATACCCCTTAGCAAAATGGGGTGGTTGAGCACAAAAATTGGCACCAAAACTGGCATCTCCTTGAGGTAGACGAGCGATTATGTTGCACATGCATGTTCCGAAGAATTTCTAGTATGATGGGGTTTTAACTGTATATCATTTAATTAATTGCATGCGATCCTTGATTCTTTCCGATCAATCTCCGTTTTCCATTGTTTATCCTAACTTACCAAGTTCTTCGGTTCCTCCCTGTGGTTTTGGCTTTGTTTGTTTTGTTCACAACTTGCATTCTCAATTAGATAAGTTATCTCCTCGGTCCACTAAATGCATTTTTTGGGTTATTCCCGTACTAAAAAAGGGTAGAAGTGCTATGACCTAGTTGCTCACCCAAACTTTGTTAGTGTTGATTTGTCATTTTTTTAAGGTACACCATTTTTTTCTTCTCAGGCATCCCAGTCAGAGGATGAGTGAACTTCAACAATTCCTCCTATTCCTACTCTCATTCCATTCCCTGATGTCCCTAGTGCCAAAGTTACACCTCCTTTAGAGGTTTATCAGCGCTAGAAGAAGCTCAGACAACCCAGTGTCGATACTACTACTCGAGATGATTCGCTACCTATACTGCCATCTTCCTCTGGTGAAGCTCCTAGCCCATCTATTCCCGATGACTTACCAATATCTCATCGTAAAGGTACACACACATGCACTCAAAATCTAGCTATGTATCCAATTGATAACTTTGTTTCCTTGTCTCATCTTCCATCTCCTATCAATGGTCTTGCATTGCTATCTACACATACCATTCCAAAAACTCATGCTGGCACTCTTCGTATCCCTGGATGGAAAGCTTCCACGGATGTAGAAATGGATGCTCTCTTGAACCGTGCTACCTAGAGCCTGGTAGATTTATCTCTTGGTAAGGACTTGGTGAAGTGTTGCTAGATTTACACCATTAAATATCATTTGAGCGGTTGAAAGCCCGTCTAGTTACCAAGACTCATGCATGGCTGCAGGCCACCGCACGCATGGGTGCAAGCCACTGAGCGCAGCTTGTAGGCCACCGTGTGCACGGGTGCAATCCATCGTGGGCAAGGCTGCAGGCCATCGCACACAAGGCCCAGCGCGCATTGTTATTGGGCTGGACTCTGTTCGCCTTCTTATTTTTCTTGCTATTAACTATGATTGGCCATTGTTTCAGTTGGACATAAAAATGGTATTCTTATATGGTGATTTGCAGGAGGTGTATGTGAAGTAACCTCCTAATTATGTTGCTCAAGGGGAGAATAGTGGTCGGGTGTGTCATTTACACAAGGCTATTATGGACTTAAACAGTACCCTCGGGCATGGTTTCAAAAATTTAGTGCTATTGTGGTGGACCGTGTTTTTCTCAATGCTATTTTGACCACTCTGTCTTTGTCCGTCGCAAAGGTAATAAATTGGTTGTCTTAGTGGTTTATGTGGATAATATCACTGGTAATGATGAGGTCGGTATTTCTAAAGTTAATCTCGGGATTGAAGTTGTTAGATGCAAGAAAGGGATCACCTTATCTCAGAGAAAGTATGTGTTGGATATTCTATCTGATATTGGTATGCTTGCATCCGGACCTATAGATGTCCCTATGGATCCTCACCAAAAATTTGGTGTTAGTGATGGTGAATTTCTCCAAGATGTGCATCAGTATAGGAGTTTGGTTGGCAAGTTGATATATCTCACAGTTATACGGCCTGACATTTCTTATGCTGTTGGAGTTCTTAGTCAGTTCATGTAGTCTCTTCAGAAAGCACATTGGGATGCGGCTATTCGTTTTTTTTTCGATATTTGAAGAGTGCTCTTGGTAAAGGATTGATCTATCATCCTAATCAACATATGGAGCTGGTTGCCTACTTTGATGCTTATTGGGTTGGCTCAGCTAGTGATCGTAGGTCCACTATAGGTTATTGTACCTTTGTTGGGGGTGATCTAGTTACATGGCGAAGTAAGAAGCAGACTACCATTGGCCGGTCTAGTGCTGAAGCAAAATACAGAGTTATGGCTTCCACCACTGCTGAGTAGATGTGGTAATGGTTATTACTTTTGGAGTTGGTTTTTCCCATAACTAAACCCATGAAGATATGCTGTGACAACCAAGCAGTTGTGTATTTTTCCAGTTACCCTGTCTTCCATGAGAGGACTAAACTTATTGAAGTGGATTGTCACTTCGTTCATGATGCAGTTCTGAAGAAATTAGTTGAGATACCTTTTGTTCGTTCCACAAATCAGTTGGATGATATGTTTACTAAGTCTCTATTTGCTCCTAGTTTTCACAGTGGTTGTACCAAACTGAGCATGAGTGATGTGTATGCTCCAGCTTGAGGGGCAGTGTTGAGTTTTAAGAGTATTTTGGTCTAGTGATATTTCTTATGTACTGCTTATGTTCTGCGTAGGGTACATGGCTATTCCTGTCCTTGTTTAATTATTGTAATAATATATATGAAGGGAAGGACCTGCGGCAGACTATTCTGGTCTGAGCCACAGGTTAGCTTCCCACACTTTGGGACTGCCTGTGACTCTCACCTCTCCCCTCTCTGCACTCTTCTTCTTTTCTTCTTCTCTTCTCCTTTGCTTGGTTTGATTACAGGATTCCGGAATTGTAACAGGATTCAGTCTGACCGCTGGATGGGCTGGAATCTTTAAGAGAAGACTGAGAACACAAGTGGACAGAACTAATATGCAGGGGCAGAAACTTAGGAAGAAGATTAGTAGAACATGGAGTGAATTAAACTAAAAACAAAACAAAGAGAATGGACACAAAGGAGGGTGGAATTGAAGTCCATTAAAGAAGGTTTCAGATTACCTTGATCAAAACCCATACAGTCACCTTGTAGTGAAACTGAGAACAAGATGGAGAGAAAAGAGGGGGAAAAGTGGGGATATAATAACATGGCTTTCACCACCAAAGCCTATGGGAAGATTCATCACCACCCAACCTATAATTCAGCATCTAGGGTTGCTGCTGTTTCACCACAGTATCATGTAATCTCCATAGAGAACATAAGTATTCCATTAGCCAAAATCATTGGGAGGGTCACCCTTCTCTTGTATTCATAAAATTAAAAGCATTGAGTATAAGAATAGTTAGTCTTAGTTACCAAGTAGCTTATAACTTAATAAAATAGCAAATCCCTAGAAGATCTAGTTTCTATAACTAAAAACGAAAAGAGAACCAAAATAGAAACTACCAAGTTGCAAATGACTTAGCAGCTAAATAAAAGGGGTGTACCAAGTGTGAGGCTCCTAAATGTGCGAGGCCCCGGGAGGGGGGGGGGGGAGGCGAGAATTACGCAGGCTTACCTTGAGAATGTCGAGAGGCTGTTTCGATCGCTTGATCATCAGGTTGCAACATTCGTACCTTAATAGATAAATCTATTACAGAAAGAGAGCATCCCAATGCACGAGGCTCCCACTACTACAGGGTCTTGGAGAGGCAAATGTATGCAACTTTATCCCCGCTTCACGGAGGAGTTGTATCCATTTTTCAAACCTGTAATTTGATGGTTGCAATAGGGCAACTTAATCGTTGTTCCAAGGCTCTTCGACTACTAAATCTATTACAAAAATAAAAACTTGTTGTAATAATGGGTTTTAGGGTAATTTATGGTTGTAACCAAACGGACCTAGGTTTATTTCATTATAAAATAGAGAGGCTTGTGTCGAGTTAGAGACACATGTTATATTCTCCCTAAGTCAACATGGTATCAGAGCTCTTTTTAGTTTGCGCACCTTGCCCTGGGTCTAGAGTAGCCTGATGGAACATCTATATACACTTCCTCTGTCAATTCACCATGAAGAAATGCATTCTTGACATCCAGTTGCTGTCGCCTAGTTTTCATTCGATCAGTTCTCCAATCCTCTTACATAAATTGGTCAGGAATTTTCCAGCTTCCCAAATCCATTGAATCCCTCTTCTGCTCCTTGTGCAAACATTTTGATTCGCCCAAATTTCTTCACCCCATCCGTTGGTCCTTAGTCTGCATTATCAAGTGCAAAGGTGGTCTTGGCATCAAGTTAACCAAAGATGTCAAATCTACTGCCATCCTCAAGCTGTCTAGGAAGGTGGTCTCCAAACATCTAGGCGTCTGGGTGTCTTAGGTCTACTCTACCCTCTCTGTAATGACTCCCTCTAAACTTGTAGCATCAAACCTAACTCCTCTTGGGTATGGAAGAAAATCCTTTTTGCTAGACCTCTGGCCTTGACTGCCATCAAATCGTAAGTTAGCAATGGTATACTTCCTTCTGGCTTGATAATTGGCACCCAACAGGTGTTTTTTCCCTGCTTATGTGCCATAGATCATTCTATTTCTCTGGTCTCCCCAAATCTTCCACTGTCTCCTCTATCATCTCCAACGGTTCCTAGACCCCCCAACATTCCCTCCCTGTTAATCATTTGGCAATCCCTCAATTCCATTGCCCCTTCTTCTTTAGCTGCTCGAATCATTTGGACCCCCTCTCCGTCAGAAAGGTTCTCCTCCTCTTCGGCTTGGAACCACTCTCGATCCTCTTAACCTTCTCATTCCCTAGTACAATGTTGTCTGGTATTGAGCCCTCATTCTTTGTCACAATCCCACTATCTGGATAGCCATCTCCAATTGCCTCCGCACCCAGTCAGTCCACATCTATTGCCACATCCTGGTCTCCCCTACTTGATGCCTTTGCTGGATGGAATTGAAGATACCAACCACCTCTTCTTTGATTTTGCCCCTTCTCCCGTATTTGGAAGTATGTTCTCACCAAATTCTGGCCTGCTCAAAGATCCCCCCTCCCTCTTCAGAGAGGATGGATATGGATAGTTATGACCTTCTTTGGCAACTCCATTCATGATACTACTGGTAAGCTTGTTTTTGGTGTTGCTATCACCCATATTTGGATAGAGCGCAATCTTCGTAAATGAACCTCCAACTCTAGGTCTCTCGACATGATTTGTAAGGCCATCTACTGTGACGTCTCCTCCAAATTTGGATCCCTCCTACATAGGTCTGTTGTGGATTCCCCAAGGAACATGCACATAGTAGTTTCCTGGGGCTTATCTTAGAGCATTTTATTCTCCCCTTCCCTCTGCCCCCTAGGTTGTATCATTTGGTCCTTTTGGTCTTGTATATCCCCCCTCAATGCCTTCTCCTGCCCCCTAGGGTTGTATAATTTGGACATTATATATATATATTCTATATTCGTCAAAAAAAAAAAAAAAACTGACTGCGTTCACATCTTAGCAACAAGGGCAAAAGTGTCTAGGTAGTCGATTCCATATGTTTGAGTGAAGCCCTTGGCAACCAGCCTTGCTTTGTACTTGTCTAAAATCACTATTTTGTTTAATCGTAAACACCTATTTACAGCTAACTAGTCGCTTTTGTAGTGGAAGAGTAACTAAATCCGTATTCATTGCATTCTTCCATCTAGGCTCTGTAATTGCCTCCTGCCAGGTCTGAGGAATGGAAACAGAAGGCAATGAAGACACAAAAGCACAATAAGAGGGAGATAGAGCATTCATTATAAGACAACATTGGAAATAGGGTACTGAGTGCAAGTCCTACTGCCTTTTCTATGGGCGAAAGGAATATCAAGAGATTGATCAAAAGTAAGGGGAAAAGAGATAATTGGGAGAATAGACTCAGAATCAAGAGTCATAGTGTCAATTCTCCTTTTCTTACAAGAAAAATCCTGTAACTTTTGATGAACCAGTGGCTGTCCCTGTATGGGATTTTCTGAAGTCCCATTCACACCAGTATCCTTTTCTCCCTTATCCTCTTTCCTAATGGTCACACCAGTGTCATCATTTCCTCCCTCATCTATCAGAATGAGTGAAGGGCCATCAAATGAAGGAATCAAGGGAACCTGTTCACTTCTAGAATACCTCCCCCTATAGAGGTAAGTAGTATGCCTTAGTCTCACGGAAGATCATATTTATGAAAACATAGAGTCGCATGGAAGGGGGTGATAACACCTGTAGCCTTTCTGAATAGGAGAATATCCTAGAAAAATGCACTTGATACCCCTATGGTCGTGCTTGCCAAGCATATGATGATACCAAACCAAGCAGACTGAGCCAAGCACCTTACAAGGAACAACAAAGGATACCTAACCCCCAGCATGCATGATGGCATCCTATTTATAAAGTAAGGATTAAAGTATCGGTATCGGTCGCCGTATCGGTCGACTAAAATTAAGATACGTATCGGAGGGTATCGTATCGTATCGGAGATACGCTAAGATACGTCAAAGATACGCACATAAATGGATATGAAACACCTTTTTAAACACTTTTGCATAAAAAATTTGTTGAAAAAAAGCTATTGATATCATGTATTATGCATAAACACTAAATTGAGGGTATCGCATTAAGAATTCAAGGTTTGTAGTTGTCCCATAAATGTAAAATCCTTGTTCCCAACCTTGATTTCCACTTTAGTTAGAGAGAAATATGGCTGGCAGCAACTTTGGAACAAAAACCCCTCAAAAAATCGTGTTTTCTAAAAAAATACTCATCTTGGCCATTATATGACCGTAGCGTACTGTATTGGTACATACCGATATTCACCGATACGTACCGATCGATACATACAGATACTCACCGATACGTACTGATACGTACTGATTGATACATACAAATAGTCACCAATATGTACCGATACATACTGAAACGTATATTTCACCTCGATTTTATGTTTTTCATAGAGTATCAGTACGTATCGATAGAGTATTGGTCCATATCGGTATGTATCGTAGGATACATCGATGCGAAAGAATTTTAAAAATTTCATGTATCGTATCGATCGGCTAAATTTAAGATACGTATCGAAGGGTATCGTATCAGTATCGGAGATACTTTAAACCTATTTATAAAGTAAACAGCAGTAAAGACCGCCTCACTCTAATATGGGGCAAGAACATGCATCTCGAACGTAAGGGAACGGGCTCCCTCCAATAGGTGTCTGTTCTTATGCTTTGGAACCCCATTCTGTTCTGGTGTAACCACGACTGGTTTGATGAATGATCCCATGGTCCACAAGGTAGGATTGAAAGGATTGGACTGAAAGGATCCCTCCATGTATTCCTTGCCATTGGCAGTTCTCAAGATCTTGACCTTTGCATCAGACTGAGTTTTAACCATATAGTGAAATTCCTTGAAGCATTTAAATACCTCGCTCCTATAATGCAACTATTAGAATAAGGATTAGTGTGTCACAGGGGCACATTGGTGTTTTCCCCCCTCCATTGACCCTAATTAGAGTGGGGCGGTTGGATGGGGGTATAATTGTAAATATTTTATTTTTCTATTAGACTCCCCTACCATGGCTCTATCATAGTAGTCATGACTCCTATCATAACTCTACTATGATTTTATATTATAAATAGGGGACTCGTGTGATCAGTTAGAGATACACAAGCATTCTCCTATTCTTTCTGTTAACATGGTATCAGAGCCTAATTTCTGATATAGGTGTTCAGTTTCTCAATAGACCTTCACCTTCCCTCCTCAGAATTGGCTGAATTTTTTAGGAGATCAACCAGGCTTGTGGCCCCATCTGCCTAGTCTTTGTATCAAATCTCCCATCTTCTTTGATAATTAGGGTTTTCTCCCAAAACCCTAATTTGTTTATCTCAACAGTTCTTCATCAAGCCTAATATTATTTGGAGTACCTCACTACCCGTACTGGGCAATTCGATCCAAGTATAGACGCTTTTTGGCAGTTGATTTTTTAAGTTCTGGTATTTCTCTTTCTTATTGTCGATTTTTTACTAGTCCAATCATATCTAAAGTAACTACTGTGACCTCTGGGTCTGATGGACAAGGTCGTAATGACTACATGCCTTTTGGGATTAGCTCTGTGAAATTGGACGGAACTAATTAATTCGTCTAGTCCAGATCTACATATTTTACCATTGTTGGTAGAGGTCTCACTGGACACATTATAGGGAAATTGAAGAAACCCTCTGATGAGGGTGCCCCTCAGGATAAATGGGTCACTAATGACTCCTTGGTAATGTCTTACTTGATTGGTTCTATTCATCAATTTATTTCTGAAGAATTTTTGCTATTAGATACTGCTTCTCAGATTTGGGCTACTGCCAAGGAAACTTATGGGCAACTAGGGAATGATGCTCAGGTATTTGAACTTCGCAAGAAGGTTCGTACCACTACCCTGCAGGAACTCTCTGTGCCCAAATATTATGCAGAACTCCGAGCTTTATGGTATGAACTGGCCCATTATGTAGATTATCATCCTAAAAATGCTGAAGACAGTACTGCTTACACCAAACAGGTGGACAAAATTAGGGTGTATGATTTCTTAGGAGGCTTAAATGTCGAGTATAATTAAATTCATGTTCAGATACTTAGCAAATCTCCCTTCCCTACTTTAGAACAGTCATTTGCTATGGTTTATATGGAGGAATGTCGCCGTATCTCGATGCTATATACTCCTACTACTGAAAAATCAGCTCTACTTATTGGATCCACTATTACTTCTGAAGGAGAAAATCGAACTGGTGATTCTACCAAGGAAATTGTTCAATGTGAACACTGCTACAAACCATACCATACCAAGGCCAATTGTTGGAAGTTCTATAGAACACTTGCTGATTTTGAGGTAAAGCGTGCTCAGGGTCGATCCAAAACTAAAGCCCATCAGGCTAAGAATGTGGACACTCCCCCTGCAAGTGATATTGGACTCTCCCAAGAGGAACTCAAGGATTTCAGACGTATGCTTAAGGCTTCTAATTCTTCAACTCTTGCCAATTCAGTCCCTTTAGGTTCCCATTTTGCTCACTCAGGTATTTTATTTGGTGGTTATTGTGCATCAGTCGTCTCCACTCCCTGGATCATCGACTCCTGTGCGACTGATCACATGATTGGTTTCTCCAGCTTATTTCACCAGTATTCACCCTCAGGTTGAGATAAAGTTAGGGTAGTAGATGGCACCATATCATCTGTCTCCGGAAAGGGTTCTATTAAGTGTTCTCCTTCTATACCTCTGTCTTCAATTTTACATATCCCTAATTTTACTACTAATTTGCTATCCACTAGTAGTCTTACTAAGGACCTAAACTGTAAAGTAACCTTTTTTCCTTCCCTTTGCATTTTCCAGGATCTGGAAACAGGGAAGACGATTGGATGTGGTAAGGTGCAGGATGGTCTTTATTTGCTTCATGATGGTTGTCTCCTTACTGTTGCAGCATCAACAACACCTTATCAGCTACACTCTGCCTCTTCTGAATTGGCTCAATGGCACTGTTGTTTGGGACACCCACCAATTGGGACCTTATCTCTTTAATTTCCGCATTTAGTTAAATCATGTACTAGGGATGAACTCTTTTGTGAGGTCTGTACTCTGACTAAACAGACTCGTTCCAGTTATTTACCTTTAAATAGAAGCTCTTCTATTTTTCATTTGGTTCACTCTGATGTATGGGGTCCATCTTGTCAAACATCTATTTCTGGGAAAAGGTGGTTCGTGTCCTTTATTGAGTGTCACTTTAGAACTACTTAGATCTACGTGATGCAGCACAAAAGTGAAGTGTTCAGTTGTTTTCAGCGGTTCCATAAAAGGATTCAAACTCAGTTCAATGCAACTTTGAAAATTCTGCATACTAATAATGAAAAAGAGTATATGGAGGGTCAGTTTCAAAAACACCTAGCTGATCATGGGATTCTTCATTAGACAAGTTGTGTTGACACTCCTGCTCAGAATGGGGTGGCTAAACGCAAGAATAGGCACTTGCTGGATATTGCTCGTGCCATGATGTTTGCTAGACAAGTTTCATCTTAGTATTGGAGTGACGTTGTCCTCACAGTAGCCTACGTAATCAATCATATGCCAACTTGTTCCTTTAAAAACTTTTGAGTTTGTCTGTTATGCTAGGGATCATCATTCCCTAGGAAAATTGGAACCTCGAGATACGAAGTGTATCTTTCTGGGTTACTCTCCTACACAGAAAGGATACAAGTGTTACTATCCTCCTACCCGACGTACAATAGTAACAACGGATGTTGTGTTTCATGAATCTATTGGTTATTATTCATCATCATCTCTTCAGGGGGAGTCTGGAGTTACTGGTGAAGAAGAAATGACTCTGAATCTACTTGCTCCACCAGTATACCCATCATCATCACCTCAAGATCCTCATGCTCCATAAGGTAGTGACGGGGCAGAACCTATTGTTCCAACTCAAGCGGAGATGACTCCGGTTTAGAGAACCATTGGTGAATTCTAAAGACAAATTTATAACCCACTCTTCAAGTTTATAGTAGGGAACACAAAAAATAAGCAACTTCAAACCATCATCATTACTACAACACCTTTACACACCCCATCGTCAGCCCTGGATCTAGAATTGACTGAGCCTCATACTTCAGGTATAATCTCTCATTCTAATCAACTTATTGCCCTAAAAAAAGGCACTAGGACATGTACTCAACACCTTATATCTCATGTTGTTTCATATGATTCTCTTTCTCCCTCCTATCGTGCCTTTGTGTCTTCTCTTTCATCTACTTGTGTCCCTAAGAATTAGCAGGAGAAACCTGGTAGAATTTCTATATAAACTTCCTCATCGAGCTCTCCGTGGAGGAAAGCATTATTTACATCAAGTTGTTGGAGTTCCCATCCTAGGTCCACAGCACATGTGAGTAACACTCGCACAGAGGTCAACTTAACAACTAGTGCAAATGTCTCCTGCTAGTCGATTCCATAAGTCTGAGTGAACCCTTTAGCCACCAGTCTTGCCTTGTATCTGTTAATAGAACCATCGATCTTCTATTTTACCACAAATACCCATTTGCAGCCAACAGGTCTCTTCCCAAGTGGAAGAGTCACAAGTTCCCATGTAGCATTCCTTTTTAAGGCATCTATTTCTTCCTCCATTGCAGCCTTCCATTTTTTTTTCTACAAGAGCTTCCTAGCACAAGAACTCAAGGCAAGGTCTGTAAGTTGAAACGTGCTCTCTATGGTTTGAAACAATCTCCTAGAGCATGGTTTGGAAGATTTCACAAGGCTATGACATCTGTGGGTTATAAGCAGAGTAATGCTGACCACACAATGTTCATAAAGAGGTCTGGTGAAAAAATTGCTATACTCATTGTCTGTGTGGATGACATCGTGGTAACAGGAAATGATAGAACTGAGATTGATCATCTCAAGGGTTTTCTGGGCAAAGAATTTGAGATAAAGGATCTTGGAAAGTTAAGGTACTTTCTTGGAATTGAAGTTGCCAGGTCCTCAAAAGGCATCTTTCTCTCTCAAAGGAAGTACATCTTTGTTCTGCTATTTGAGACAGGTATGTTGAGTTGTCATCCTTCTGATATTTGTATGGAAGCTAGTAACCTGCTCAAGGAAAAGGAGGGTGAACTAGTTAACTTCAGTCAGTTTATGCATGATCCTTGTTCCTCTCATATGGAAGCTGTTATGCGTATCATACGATACTTGAAGTCAACTCCAGAGAAAGTGATCCTCTTATCTCCTCATGATCACCTCCGAGTTAAAGCTTATACAAATGTTGATTGGGCTAACTCACCTGACAGAAAGTCTATCTTTGGTTATTGTACCTTTGTAGGAGTGTATCTTGTCACTTGGCGCAGTAAGAAACAGAATGTGGTGGCTAAATCTAGTGCTGAAGCAGAATTTCGTTCCCATGGCACATGGGATTTGTGAGTTACTTTGTTTGCGTACACTTTTGGATGATATTATTGTACTTGTTCGTCTTCCTATGATGCTTTACTACGATAACAAGACTACTATCAGTATTGCTCATAATCCAGTACAGCATGACCGAACCAAACACGTGGAGATTGATAGACACTTCATTAAAGAGAGGTTGGATGTTGGTTTGATTTGTGTTCCTTTGTAAAGTTTGGTGACCAGCTAGCTGATGTGTTACACAAAAGGACTGGTTGGAAAGTTGTTCCATCCTAATTTAGTCAAGTTGGGCATGTGTGACATCTATGTACCAACTTGAGGGGGAGTGTTAAAATAAGGATTAATGTGCTGCAAAGGCACATTGGGGTTTTCCCCCCTCCACCGACCCTAATTAGAGTGGGGTGGTTGGATGAGGGATATAATTGTAAGTACTTTATTTTTCTGTTGTACTCCTACCATGACACTATTATGATAGTCATGACTCCTATTATGACTCAAGATTTTATATTATAAATAAGGGACTTGTGTGATCAGTTAAAGATACAGCATTCTCCCATTCTTTCTGTTAACAGCAAAAAATAAACCCAAGTAGACGAGTATAACAATCTATAAATGTAACAAACCAGCAATACCCAGAAACAGATACACTGCGGCCAGGGCCCCAAACATTAGAATCAAAGAGAAAGGAACAATACTTCTATTTTCAGAAATAGGATAAACATTCCGAATTTTTTTAGCAAAAGCACACGCATCATAATTAAATTAGTGCGGAGTATATTGTTGGACTAAAGTAGGAAATAATCTAGATAAAGTTCCCCATGGGATGATGTAGATAAGTCACTTAATGAGCTTATTTTATTGCAAATAAGCCTTTGGTTGGTTATGTATGTGTTGGGCCTTTGACCCTATGAGTTTTCTTTGTAATGGGCCACTTTAATGGGCCTAAAATATGGGTAGAAAGTAGGAAAACGAGATTTAATTCATTAGTTTAGTTAGAGTCTTGTTATGAGTCTATTTCCTTTGTTATTTCAGTTTTCTAATCGGTTTAGGTTTCCCAGTTTGTTAGGGATTGGGTTTAGGCCTTTCCTTTTTAATGTTTGAGTCAGTTTTGAGTCTTTTATATAAGTTTGTAAGGGGCTACAACATGGAATACAAATTTATCAATGAAAAAGAAAAAAGATGGCTTATGCTGTTGTGTTGTGGGATGCAGTTGGGTGAGATGCCCTAGGTGAGGTGCCTAAACCTGAGGGGTGAGATTCACATTCACTAGTTGTTCTTCCCTCTTCTCAATCCTCCAACGAATTCTTTCTTTTCTTATTTTCCTTTTATTTGTTTGCTGTGAGAGAGGTGTTTGAGAGCTAGAACTATGCCTATTGGAGGACATCTTTATTCAGTCAGAATTTCAAATCCTGCCTGGGATTAGGATCACTTGTGATTCTAGTTCTACATTATTTGGTATCAGAGCCTAGCTGAAGATGGATCCAGAAGTTCATCACTTTGCTAGACAATGGGGTACAAGCGAAGTCCTTGATTGGCTAGATTCTCTAGAGGAATATTTTTACTATAACTTGATAGAGACAGAAGCTTTGATTTGCTTGCTCTCGGTTGATTGGTTGTGCTAGAGAATGGTGGAGAGTCCATGAAAAGCGACTCCGAGTTCGAGGACATAAGCTGAGACTTGGGAAGAGGTGAAATATGAGTTAGCGACCCAATACCTCCCTGCATATATCCAAATAAGGCTCTTTCCTCGCAAGATTCCCATCAGAATACATCTGCAGGTCTCCAAAAGACAGCCATAGGTGACAAGGGTCAGAAACAATTGGTAGACCACTTGGCCGCACTTGTGCAAAAATACGTGGAGCAACAAAGAGAAGACACCTCCAACCAACGCACCAGAACATGAAGTTGAGGTTAGTGTGGAAGAAATTCTAGCCATTCCTAATGTTAAGGAAGAATTAGTCATTGATGTTCCTATCAGAGAGATTAATGTGGATGAAGTCGAAAGCAATATAGTCACAATTGTGGACAAGGAGATTGAAGCCAAGGAGAATGGTGCTTCAACATCTGTGATGACTGTGAACAACCAAGAGGAAGATCCTAAGGAGCTTGAGATTGAAATTGTGGAGGTTGAGAACACAGTGGTTGAAGGCGTTCATGTGGATGATCCTATGGATACATTTGAGGTTGTTGAAGCTGAGCATGTGGAGTTCGTCATACCATTAAAGTATCTTGAAGATCGAGTGATGCGGATCCGAATTCCAAGAATTGAAATCGGATCGCTTAGGGCCCATTTGGACACTTAATAAACAATAGCAATAACCAATGGCAACTCAAATATTGAAGAGAAATGGCAGTTCTGTAAATAACTTGAAATCTCTAATAAGGTGTGGTAATTTAGTAATTATAAGAAACTTAGAAGGGAGTGGCAGTCTTGTAATTAGAATGAATTTAGAAACAGAAGCAAAAGGTTCAACAATCGGCTAATAGCAAGGGTAGTTCAAGAGATTACAATTAAAGTTGGGACAAAACAGAATAATAAGTGAAGGGGTATTATGGTCAAACCAGGGGTAGTAAATGCCCTAACAGCCCACGGTGCCCCAATCTTCTTCTTCCTTAGTCGACCAGCAAAGGAAGAATGAGCAGCAGCTTGCGATGATGATATCTCCTTCAAAACTTCTCTATTAGGCCTGAGATTTCGGGCATAGGGTCTCAAGAGGCTCTTCCAAGTCCATATAACAAGCACTTGGATCTACCAGCAGGAAGGTTGCAAGAAGAGCCTGAGATTCTTCCTAGCGGTAGAGTGGCGTCAGTCTCAATTGCAGGTATGAAAAAACTGGTAGTAAAGGGACTGTTCGGCTTCTGAAATCTGATGATTTGTGTCGCCTAGGGGAGGGTTCCCTTCGCTCAAGACCTTAGCGCAGATAGTTGGCTGCAACCTTCGCCCAGAACAGGGTATTCCCAAACCAGAAAAGTAACAGTAACTACAGCAACAATAGAGAGGAGAAGAGAAGGAAACCAGAATAATAAAAGGAAGAAGAGAAGAAATTGAAAAATTTTAGAGGAAGAAGGGGGAATCGGCAGCTATGGTTCTCATACCAAAACTCTTAATCAAATTTCTATTTTTCAAAATCTAAAACAGAAATTTCTCCATCGATTACATGTCCAATATAAAGAAAAAAATCAAAAAATTAATGGCAACTTAACTTAAAATGGAAACTAATCTAAAATTAGAAACTAACTAATTTCAAAGAAATTGTTTCTAAAACAAAAGAAAATCAAATCAAAAGAATTTTTTCCCTAAGTCTATCGTGCAACTGCATCATCAAGCTCCTCACATTCCAGACTACATACTTATTATCGAAGAGCTACCTGAATTTTTCTATGGCTTTAAGATGGACGTGCACTATGCTATAATCACCCTCACACTCTACAAAATTCGAGGACGGATTTTTTCTAAGAGAATGCGAATTGATGTGGATGAGTCACTTAATAAGCTTATGTTATTGCAAATAAGCCTTCGGTTGGTTATATATGTGTTGGGCCTTTGATCTCTTGGGTTTTCTTTGTAATGGACCACTTTAATGGGCCTAAAATATGGGTAGAAAGTAGGAAAATGGGATTTAATTCATTAGTTTAGTTAGAGTCCTGTTATGAGCCTATTTCCTTTGTTATTTCAATTTTCTGGTCAGTTTAGGTTTTCTAGTTAGTTAGGGATTGGGCTAGGTCTTTCCTTTTTAATGTTTGAGTCAATTTTGAGTCTTCTATATAAGTTTGTAAGGGGTTACAACATGGAACACACATTTATTAATGAAAAAAAAAGAGATGGCTTATGTTGTGCTGTGGGACGCAGTTGGGTGAGATGCCCTAGGTGAGATGCCTAAACCTGAGGGGTCAGATGCCCATTCACTAGTTGTTCTTCCCCCTTCTCAACCCTTAATCGAATTCTTTCTTTTCTTATTTTCCTTGTATTTGTTTGCTGGGAGAGTATTTGAGAGCTAGAACTAAGCCTATTGGAGGACATCTTCTCTATTCAGCCAGAATTTCAGATCCTGTCTGGGATTAGGATCACTTGTGATTCTAGTTCTACATTATGGGGGTGCCTTAAATGACTATACTAATTCTAGAGCTCTGAAAAATCTAACTCTGAAGCTGTATGATGAGCCTGTGTAGATCCACTGTCCGTGTAATAGAGACCACCACTCATCATAGTTGTCAAGGCGTCGCCTAGGCGAGGACTTAGCGTCCATGTGGTTTGCTTGGGGCTTAGGCAACAGTCGCCTTATTGCACTGCTTGTCGCCTAGTATTTTGGCACTTATTTATACCAAATATCATCTAAGTAAATGTTTGGATATTATTCATAAATAAGCAAATACCCCCTATTTGAATCCAATAAAAATAGTTTAAAAATCAAATTCCAAAAAGATAAAAAGTCAACCCCGTAATCCAAGAACAAAAACTGATTTTTGGTTATAGGGTTGATTTTCAACTTTTAAATGTTGGGATTTTTTCTCAATTATGCAAATTTTATAAATCCTATCAAGTTAAAACATTACTAAAAAACCAAAAGTCCGGTAAATAATCTTTTTTTATATCTATAAAATTATTTTTATTTAGGCGATTTTAACAGCATTCCCACACTTTAAAATAAATTTGAACGGAGCATTACTTTATCATTGCAACTTAGATTTAAGTAATCTTAGACTTGTTGGAAAGTTGATTTTACGTTATACCTAATACAAAAAGTCTCATGTAAAAATGAAATCATTTTACCAGTCAAACTTATTATAGAACAAGAGCATTCCTCTACATGTTGATTTTTTATGACTTAATGCGACCTAGTATTGATTTTTTATGATTTGATGTGGCTAAATGTTGATTTTTAATGACTTGATATGGCTTAATGTTGATTTTTTATGATACGAGGTATATTTAGCTTGAATACGTTCCCTTCACAGCTTTCCAGATATGGGCAGGATTAAGCAATGAGTAGCCCCTAGCAAAAGAGGGGGGTATTGATGAGATAGGACATTCCCAAACAGTTGGTAGCATCCCATTTATCCGGTGGGCACCAGCAGTATCATGGTGAGTAGTAGTACCTGTAAGGTAGCTGGCATAACCTTAGCCATCAATAGACAGGTAGTAGGAACGGGACCACATCAGGTAGTTGCTCTTATCCAACTTGATGGAGCAAGTAGGGAAGGAAGGGTAGTTGCCATTAGAGCCATGATTCCATCTTGGAGAACTGATGTGCCAAAATCTTCAGATGCTATAGGTGTTGATCCCAAGAGCAATGACAAGCTATATGAATCGTCTAGTTCTAGTCAAGCATAAGGATCTGGGTCTTCAATCGTTCAGATATAGTCTATATCATTCGGATTTGGATAGAAATTAGGGTTCCAAACACAGAGAAGGCCCCTGGTGGGAAGAAACTCACCATCAAAGGTAAAACCCTAAGAGAACCAAAAGAGAAGAGGGGAGAGAAACCCTCTAGATGGGAAAAGGAAGCTAGCGAGAGGCTAGCAATATCCATGCACTAATTTGAGGGGGAGTGTTGTAATAATGGGTTTTAAGGGTAATTTATGGTTGTAACCAAACAGACCCTTAAGTCTCTTTTTGGGTATTATTTCATTATAAATAGAGAGGCTTGTGTCAAGTTAGAGACATGCCATAGTCTTCCTAAATCAACAAAACTAGTTACTTAAATCCCGTATAGGACTTAAACCCTAATATTTGGGCTTATAGAATTGTGCCACTACAATAGAAAGCTCAAAAATACTGAGCCCATGGCCTACATAATCCATTGGCACTCAAATTAGGCCTAACTTAAACAAAACTTGAGTCATAGGTTCAGTTGGGCCCCAATATTTTTAAACCAATTCAAAACAAGAAGCCCATATTCTCTTCATGCTGGAATTCTGCATCAATTTATATCTTTTGGAACCAATTTCTCTAATGGTTTTGGTAGTGTTTAAGCCCCCCCTTCTTTTTATTTTATTTTTTTTTTTTTTGGGGTGGTGGTGGGATGGTTGGTGTTTCGTGTTAAAAATTTCAAGTTTTTGATTGAAGAAATCAAAGAACAGTTTTCAAGGTCAAAATAGTGGCTGGTTGCTAAGGATTAGGTGAAAGTTTGATGGAAATGATCAAAACTAGGCTCAAGTCTTTTGCATTTACAGCATAATCATAGCACTATAGACCCTAAGAAACCCATGTGCTACTTTGACTTTGAATACTAGTAATAACTAATAAGACCCTAATAACTTTGACTTATTTTCTGAAGGGTTATTGATGTAGATCCCCTTCCTGGGCTACACTATTGCAGGAAGAAGAAGAAGGCCAGTCAGCCTTTGGGCCAGCCCTTGGGCTGAGATTGAGCCCAGCTGGTCCTTTATTTTTGGGCCCTTGTTAGTGCAGATTTATCTTCCTGTTTTTGCTTCTATGAGGTCCTTCAAAGTGCCCATTGAGCCAGCCAAGTACAGCTGTCCAAAAATCCTCCTTTGTGGCCTGCGATCTCCTCTTACAGCTGTGATTTTGTTTCTTATGTTTGACTGGTCAAAGATGCTATGCACAAGTTCAGTTGCCTTCTAGAATGTCCCTAGTAGGTTCTTTTTATGATTTCTTAGGCTTCAAGTTGGAGCTTAGTTGCTAAACAATGTAAGTTTCCTTTTTCTTTTAGTTTCTTATTTTGAAACTAGTTTCTATTTTTTAAGTTTTAGCTCTCTATTTAAGTGAGGCTACTATAACAGTTTTAGAGAATTAATGAATGAAGAATTTTGCAGCCATTGCTAGATCCAATCTCCTGAGAAAGGATGAACAACAGCTGAGATAGCTGTGGGTGATGGGCCCAAGCTGAGATAGCCATTATCCCACCTACAACTATCTTCCTTCATCCTTCTCTTCTTCTCTTCCTAATTTCTGTTTGATAATCTGCTGTGCTAGAGTGTTTGGGTGATAAATTCAAGCCTACTTGAAGTTCCAACAGCCCCCTTTCAGTTGGAGATTGAAGAACAAGAAGTTGCCAAAATCGATACAAGGTGTCAGGGTTTCGGAGCAGATTGACGGGGTCTTTTCGTCCCATTCAGTCCAGCATATGCAAATTCCCTTTGGAGGGTTTGAAGGCCACCTTAAGGTGCCCCTTCGATTAGAATTTGAGGCTGGTTTGACCAGCCATCGAGGAGCCACAGATTTTCTCCTCTGGCCTAGCCAAAACCCTTATCTTCTGTTGCTGCTGGGGTTTTGCTGATCTGTTGGACTGCTGAAGGATTATTCTACTTCTATATCGGACCTACTTTGTTCAGGTGTAAGCCTTCTAATTGCCCTAATCTCTGAGTTCATATTTCAGCAGTGTTTTTTTTATTTTATTTGAGTTGCACCTGGTTGAGAGTTCTGTTTTTGGGGTTTGATTACTTAGGGTGAATCGGTGAACTTAGCTTACATTTGTTATACTTATCTGCATAAGGTTTGGTGGAGTGGAAACGAGTATGGAACAGTAATTTGTGTGTACTTTTGGCCTCCAGAGTCTCAGACGTGAATTGACCGATTTCTTAATGTTTCATAGTTTACATACTCTTTTCAATGTTTCTATAGGACTTCTGTAAATATTTCCTAACTAATTCCCCTAATGTTGGTGGTAAAATTTGAAGAACATGGTAAAGACATTTCTTATGGATTATAAATTTTTGAAAATGCATAGCTGAAATAATCGTTAGAAATTTAGCTTGCTTTTGCCCGGGGGGTGGCGGGGGGAATTCGTTGGCATGGCAGGAATTGTACACCATATTTTGTATTTATGAATTTATGGCGTTCAGTTGGCCGTTCTTTTCTTGGATGCTGTCTTGTTTTAATTCTAATAATTTGTATTATACTTAATTTGTCTTTTAGGTGCATGTGGAGCTTCTATATTGTCCTTTTGGCATGGAAAATGGCTTTGTTAATCCTTTTGCCTCCAATTACTCAATGACCTCCTTAGAGAAGGTTCTTAAAGGTGGGGATGGAACTGAGGTTGCTGATGGTGGGACAGCAGCCACACGGAAGAAAAGGGAGATGATTGTGAGAGGAGTGCTTTCTGTGACGGTGATATCTGCCGAAGACTTGCCAATCGTGGATTTAATGGGAAAGGCTGATCCTTATGTTGTACTCTACATGAAGAAAACAGAAAACAAAAACAAAACTAGGGTAACATTCCCTTTAGCCCCTCAACTAAAATTTTACTAGATTTCCTCTTTTTCATTTTTGGGATTTCTTGTCAGCCCGGAAGCATGACATGTAATAATTCTGGTTGAGTTTGATTTTTGGCGTGAGTGATCTCCTACATACGGTTCTTAATTATGACAGATTCCTGTTGAAATATCGGAACTGTTTTGGTTTCCACATGGACCAAAACCAGAAGAATTTCATTAGTCGTGGTATACTAAAATATCTGAAAAATTCAACTAAATTCATTCTTTGATTACGGTCATGAAATGTTCAGACCTTTCTCCTGATGTAACCATGGATTGAGGGTTTGCCTCCCTGCATGTGCATATTTTTCTGTCATTTATTTGTCTTGTTCCTGCAATTAATTCCAGTACCGTATGAAAATAGGTTTTCATGATTTTAATACACTTTTCTCTCAGGTTGTGAATGACAGCCTCAATCCAGTTTGGAATCAAACATTTGATTTCGTTGTGGAGGATGGTTTGCATGATATGCTAATTCTGGAAATTTGGGACCATGACACATTTGGGAAGGTAATACCTCCAGTTAGGCTTATCAGTTGATTGTTTTGGTAGATTTTGAAAAATAAAAATAAAAAAGGGTTTTGAATTTTCGATTTCATGAATTGTCAGAATCACTGCAAAGGCTAATCCTAGATTCCATAGAATGAGATTCTATGGTTGGTGCTGTCAGGTGCTCTACAACATCACAAGGACTCACCATCTGCAAAGTGGATATTGCTTTTTTTCCATCCTTCGAATGGGCCAGCCCATCATCAGGCTGCATCTGTAGCCTAGTCTTTCTGAGAGGTTTTTTCACCAAATAGCCCATGTTGATGAGTCGGTGTTTCATGAGTTGTCACCATTTTCTTATGCTATGGTGCACAGGGACCTCCATGTCATTCTCTACTTTTCCACAATGACCACAAAGTCTCTTAAAAACTGACCTGGACGTTGAATCAAATAGGTTAATGGGTTGAACTAGGTTAATCAATGGTGTCAATGAGTAGAATCTGTGTCAACGTGAGTGGTCGTGTAGACAAGATTCATCCTGAATGGGTGGCCACTGGAGAATTTCTTGGCTGTCTGGGATTATATTTCCACAATCACTGGATTCCTACCAGGGCTGAACAACCAGGGATATCGGGTCTGACCCCGGTTTAGGTGGCATAGTCAGAAAGCATTGGTTGGGAGTAAGAAAACTTTATCACTGACTTCCAGTTAACATGATCAGGTTGGTTTTCGCATGGTGTTTCTAATTGATGTTTTTCACTGTGAGCATATTGTCTTTTAATAATTTCAGGATTACATGGGGAGATGCATTTTGACACTCACCAGGGTTATACTAGAAGGGGAATACAAGGACACCATTCCTGTGGATGGAACCAAATCGGGAAAGCTGAGTTTACATCTCAAGTGGATGCCTCAACCAATATTCCGGGATGCTTGATGGATGAAAAAGCTCATACAGATTTCTCACATAGAAGATCTTGCACCTTTTGACTTCCTGGCATTTTTTCCTTCTTGAGCAATGTTTATAAGAAATTCTCTTGAGCGCACAATATGTATGAGAAAGTTTACTTGGGCATTCACATGTAATAAATCTAACTACAACCTTCATGATACTCCTTGATATTGATCCGGTGGTAACATCGTTTTGAAACTCTCAAGCTGATATTGTTATACATTAAGGATGAGTCAACAACTTAGGATCAGAGAAAGGGAAAATTCGTACAAAGTTTGTTTAATAGCACTTGGCTGGGGAGGGAAACCTCTTGGATTGGCATCGGCCCCTTATTAGTTGGTCGCCTTGTTCAGTTTTATTCACCATAGTTCTACTCTCTCAAAAGCTGTTTCTTGTCAACAATAATCCCATCAGCTAACTTCAAGCGAGCTCAATGCAACCTGCTTTACACAGCACATTGATCATATTATCATTAAAAGCTGTTTCTGGAAGAACATCCATTGGTGCTAGTTCATCGGATATCTTGCAAGCCCACACATCATTGCCAGACAAGCTCCCTGTTGAGAGAGAGCTCTGAAAGAGCCCTCTTGTTAACATCCTTGCCTTTTTTCGCTTTTTAGCATTTATTTCATTTTTATATATATGAGCTTGATGAGTCCTTCAGTTGTGAAGTTTTCTTTCAATGGTTGTAATGGTTTTGTGTGGTTGGGAGAATTCTTTGTAAACAGCGAGGTAAGAAGAAGAGAGCTGTAACCCTATTCTTCATTGTTAGTGAAGTTACTCTCATCCTGTGTACGTAAACACATTGCTGAACCATGTATATCTGTGTTGTGGTTATTTGATTGTTCTTCCTTTGTTGCGTTGTGTTTTCCATATTGTGTATAGGTTTCAGTTCGTACAGCCTTTGTACATTGTTTTGTTTTTCAACCATGGGGTCCTCCTCCCCACCCCCGCCCCCTCCCACCCAAAAAAAAAAAAACCAACGAAGCAACACAAAACTATGTTATCATGTGGTCATGCATGTCTTGAACTCTTAGATTACTAGTATCAACAAGAACTGTTTCAAATGCCTTTGCTTCAAGTATTAAAAACGAGAGAGCATATCTGATGCACAAAGCTCCCACATGTGTGAGGTCCAGGAAGGCTCCTGCATTTGCCTTAAGTTTTTCAAATTTTCGGAACAGACGACGACTCTCTTTTTCAGCAAGAACTCTGAGGTTACTTATCTTCTGTTTGCTTGAGAGGAACAATGGTAATTACTTTCCTCAAAAGCCCAATCCAGAGCTGAGAAAAACCTAATGTGGATAGAGGAGGAATATCTGTCACACAGAAATGATCTAAAAATTTAGTTTCTATCGAAAGAAAAGGGAAACAATCACCAAAGAAAGCAGGAAAAGCCCAAAAGAGTCTGCTTGGTTATTTGGTTTACACAGTATTCTAAGCTTCTAAAACTGATTGTTCTTCATTACCCTAACATGATACAGTTTTTAAATAAGATCATGCTATCCGTGTTGAAAAATGTGAAATTCACATTATCTTAGTAGAAGAATTAGACCCACTTGTGAGCAGTGTGATGTGAATCATCAATACAATAGTTGAAATCAGCTGATTATGGTCAATTTTACTGCAACATTGCTTTTAATCTAAATAAACTGGATTAATTTCACTGATTAGGAGTTTTGGTGTACGTATAATCATTCTGATGACAACCTTCGTCTTCCATCCTTTTAAAGAGAGTTAGGCTGCGTTTGGTAACGTTTCTGTTTCAGAAATGATGTTTCATGTCAAAAACGGAAATTTTAGTTTCTGTGTCAAAATGTCTTTTTTTTTTTTTTTTTTTGAATGAAATTGGAACGACGAAACTACCTTTTGTCGTTTCGTAATTCGTTTTTTTTTTTTTCACTTTTTGTTCCAAAAAGATGAAGCGCACCATAAATGCATCAAACACTTTATTCCGTTTTTTCATTCCCATAAAATGAAAAAACTCCAAAAATGTTTTTTTTCAAATATTACCAAACCCAGCCTCATCAAGCTCCCTTTCCACACTTAAAAAAGGCAACCATTCATGTGCACTTAACTTGTACACCCCCACGGCCCACCCCTTGTCAACCATTAATTTCTTCGAAAAGCTTCTCTGCTTCATCTGCTCTCCCAGCTTTTTTCCAAGACTGTCAATAAGACTCAAATAGAAGCACTCCATTGCCTTCTCCCATCATTTACCTGCCTCGCATATGCCATTAACAAATAATAGCCCTATAATTGACTTCATCAAGTTCAAATTCTTCATCCCCATTGCCAGATCACTACTTTACTATAAGCATGGTGAAGGGGAATCTCCAGCGCCTTCTTTTCCATTTCATGATAAAGATCCTAACAAGAATCAAAATTCCCCTCTGCATTTCACGACTGCCTCCAAGTCAGATAAATTTATACTAATCAGATTCTATATATTTTTAGCTTCCATGTCCTTAAATTTCTTCATTTCGTTCTGGGTTTTACCTATCTTGCAATCCCCCTTAATCATTATATTGTGGGTTGATCTCCCCAATTTCCATAACCTCAAAAACCACTCTGTGGATTCTTCAATAAACGCCATCCATCAGAAAGTTGTAAGTGAACAAACTGAGCCATAACAGCTCCCCCACAATCTTCAAAACCCTAAAGCTCTCAATCAAAGAATTAGCTTCAAATACCGTCATTCTGTGTCTCTCTCATTTCGGTTGTTACACAATCGAATTCTGAAAGAGTATCTATCAACAAAACATAAAATTCAAGTCTGTAACAATATAGCTTCCCAATTTACCAGTCCACCTGAAGAATCGAAAAGCAAGCCAAAGCTTTTCTCTCATCTGGATTGATCTTACCAAATCTGCAACGAAGAGATAATCTGCTCAGTAACTGAGGCAAATCGTGGTGACAGAATAGATATTCAACTTATATTATAAACATAATATTTTAAGTAAAAAAATTGAAGTCTTCCTGGTCTAGTGGTCAGGGCATAGGGCATTGGACTCTGAATCTAGTAACCCGAGTTCAAAACTCTGTGGGACCCTTTTAATTTTCTTTTTTGAGAAAATTACACTGCCAATTAAGGGTGTTAAGCTTCGGTGCATACAGTTCGGATCAGTTCACATTTATTTGGTCGAAACCAAAATCGGACCATTTACTAAACGGTTGCTTTTTCTGAAACCGGAATCATTTAGTAAACGGGTTCGGTTTCACGGTTTTTAAATGGTATCGATTTCATGGTTTTAAACGGTTTTGATTGCGGTTTAATCAATATGGTTTCTAAATGCTTAGCAATCGATTTGCTAGTTTATTTGCATGCTTACTAAAATATGTTTTTTTTTTTTTTATAAATGCTTCAATCTTGTATCAAATTATGAGGCATTGAATAAGCAAGGATTTAATTACATAATAGGAGCAAATCATTGAATAGACTTTAAAAAACCTTTATGGTCCTTAATTCTTCCCAAAATTAAACCCATTCTGTTTTGTTAAAACAACCAAACAACTAAGCAAAAGAAAATATTACATGGAGAAAGTGAAATACAATCAAAGCTGCTAATGAACGCAACCTATCATTAGTGTTCTAAAATTAAGGAGCATGAGGCATTGAAAACACATCATTAACCCCTTATTATATTAAATCGCTATACAGGTTAAACGGATCGGTTCTGATGGTGTAAACAGTTTGGTTTTCATGGTGTCAATTCGGTTTGGAACCGACGGGTTAAACGGTTAAAATGAACTGACCCATTTAACTAACCTGTCTTAAACTTGAAACCAGAACCGAACCATTTACTAAACGGTTTTGTTGTTTCTATGTAAATGGCTCGATTCGATTTCAGTAAACCGTTTCGATTTCAAATTCACATCCTTATTGCCAATACTCTGGCCCATGTTCTCTCTCCTAATACTATATAATTAGGAAAATGAGAAAAATAATCCTCTTCAATTATTTACCCATATAAAAGTTATGCAAGACACTCATATCCTATCATAAACCCAATTTGTTGAACGGTAAAGAGTAAAGATAACCGATGATCTTGAACACAATACATAGACATGGCTTCAACGACAATAATCCTTTTCTACCAGCAAAACAAATCGAAATAGAATATTTGCTCGTAGCTCCCGTTTGATACCCGAAATTAAGCAAATTTTGGTTTTCGTTTCCCTTATGACGGACCTGGAAAAGGGGGGGATATGTCAAGTATCCGCCTGGGATTATGTCTTCTTAGGTCTATTTTGAATGCACAATGTAATTTTGGTAGTAATATATACCCTACAGAAAAATAAGCTAACCCAACCAATCTTACTTGCACAATGGAAAGAGCCACGGGTTTATCTCTTCATCAAATCAAATTAGCCAAAGGTGTCCATTCATGAGCCCACACTAAAGTTCCAATCAATTCCTGCCAATATCCATGCCAGGAAATTAAGAACATATTTACTTATGGGTGGGGCAAGCTCTTCTACTCTGGTTCATGGTTTCATTTCATACTGTCAGCTTAATTGAACAAAATAATTTCAAGTAAAATCATAGCTCCAGGAAAAGGGAAAGAAAGAAAATCAAAATGCAAGAAAAAAATATTAGAGAACAATTGTATTCCAACTTAACAAAGTAAGCTCAGAGATTATAAGCATAAGTCCATAAGTCCTTTCTGCCCCTAGTTTTATTTCCAATTGTTTGCTTAATAATACGAAAAATCACGAGTTCCAATTGCATCTCCTTGGAAAATCGAAACGGAAAAGCAAAAAAGATACAAGAGCATAAAATGCTTTGCGCACCCAAAAGCCAATTCATCCATGACAGTCCTCCCAACACAAGTAGCCCCATTTTTCAAAAGGCAAGACACTGTAAGATTTTCTATTAGGTGGGCTAGCATAGTCAAGGATTTGTTTCCAAAACTGGTTTAGTGGTGTTGACTACAGATGGAGTAAGCAGAAAGAATCCAATATTATTGATAAGTGATCTCTATGGAGATATTGGATTCTATTAGCACACCTTAATGGTATGGAATATTTATTACTATGTGTGGACCTAAGGTATTGTTTCCTTAATGGGGAGGAAAACCTAATTTTATTGCAGGGTTGGTCCCTACCCTCACCCCTATATATAGTTATCACTGACCCATTAAGTGATGCTAATGACCAAAAGCAAAAGGAAAAAAGGGTAGACCAGACCAACATTGATCGTGTTATACGAGGAGCATACAATAAGACATTGAGGAGTTCTTATTCTTCAGCCATGGATTCAGGTATGCCTAAAACGTGTTTATTGTAGTGTTTGTCGTGCATGATTATCGATCTTCATGAATCGTTCCGTATTTATTTTCTATCAATGGTATCAGAGCCTATTCATGATGAGTCAATGGGCTGCAATTTTATGAGAATCATGTATTGAATAATTGTTGATTTTTAATGGGTTTATTTGATATGCTCAAAGATTGGCCGTCCAGTAATTAATAGGGCCGTTGTATTCTTCGTTTGATGAGTTGCAGATCTTTATTTTTTTTTTTTAATTTGTTTTTTTTTTTCTGATGATATTATTGCCGGGGCCAAGTTTTGGCGGCATCGGTGTTTTGGCCACCATAGCCGGCGGTAATCAGGAAGGTCGATACGTACTCTGTTCAATGAGTTGCAGACTGGTTTCGATCGATTTGGGCAGAAAGGGATTATTTCCTTTATTTGATTACCTTTTTAGTTATATTCATTTATACATTATATATCAAATTAAAATAAAGTCCAAAAGTTTGAAATAAGTTATTAAAAGGGTTAGTTACTTTATCGGTTTTGTAAATCACTTTGTATTTATTATTTATTATTCATCTTGGAAATTGGGATTGACAAGCACTAATGTATATAAAGAAAAAAAGGGTTACTTTTATTGTGATGCTGGTGGTTCCATCCCCCTTGTCTCCCTTGTCTCAAGGGCCGTCCTTTCCTGCAAAGCTTAGGTTACTGAGATTGAAGCGCTCAAGCCTTGTGTAGCCTTTGATTGTCAGCAATGCAATTGGCTCCGATGAGAATGGTTCAAAGAATGGTTGTTGGGTATGGCAGTAGTCAAAGCTGATATATTGTATGAAAGGGATCCGATCTCTCTTATCCGAATCCAACAAAGTAGGAAATTCTCTCAAGTGCCTCACACCTTAAGAAAGTTTAGTGAGATTTATGATTTGTGAAAGATTCCTTGTAATTGGCATGTACTTTGATAGTAGTAGTATGAAAACTTCTCAAGCAGGATCTCTTGGAATCTCCAATTTTAGAATTATTTTTTTTTAGAGCCTACAATATGCTTTTATGCCTTGGACCTCTTGCAGAATGAGCCATTGGAAATTTCATTTATTTAAAAGAATAATGGGGTTCACTTGAATTGTAGACCAAATCAAACCGAACCATGATTAAACTAGATGGAGGCCACACATGATTGAACTAGTTTAGAATCGAACCGAATTGATCGGGTCAGGTTTCAACCCGATCCAGTGACCCATATTTTTGATACGTTTGGGTTTTTTGGTTACGACGGTAAACTTGGGCTTGGACTTAGATTTGGATTATAAGGTTGGAATTCAGTGTGTTATGGGCTTACATTAAAATAGTATTCAATGGATTTTATTGAAAACCAAAGTAATAAGTTTTTAAGTTGATTTTAAATTTTTTTGAGCTGGGACTTATAAATTGGGGGTGAATTAACTACTTCTTTTACAATTTTAATGAAACCCAATTGTGAAACTATACAAATAGATAAGACTTAAACTGCATATAAAAGTGCAGTCTGGAATCATCTGGTTTTGGTTTAATTATTAGAATTATTATTATTATTATTTTAAACCTGATTATGAAATTTGTCATTGGTTTTGAGTTTTGGTTGTTATCATGACAATATAGTTCTAGAAACCATATGTAAATGGATGTGATGCTAACATGCACCTACATCTCACTGTATTGATAACATGCAATTGTAAAAGTGACATACTGTATTAATACATTATGTGGTTGTTATCTTACCTATTTAAGGCCAAACAGAAACTGTCTGTAGACCGTAGGCATGTGGTTTATTTTATTAAATGGAAATTGATTGGTTTGTCACATTACTTTGTATTGTTTATACGTTTTGACTAGTGGAATAATGAAATTCAGAACTATTCTAAAACATTTGTAGTATTCTATCTTTATTCCAGAATGACTTCAAAATTATATTTCTATTTATAAATGTTTCTACATTAGTTTATCATTACCATGATATTGAAAAGGTCATTTATAAATGACATAAGTAGAAAATTAATGTCATTTTGTGCTTGTATGTCATATTTGGAACACCCTATGATGAATAAATATATATTAGAATTAAATTAGGTGTAAGCTTCTGCACATGATTAGCTGCATAACACATTTCTAGGGAACTATAAAATGGTGATGTAGATTCCACCAAAGTGACATATCTTGTTCTTTCATGATTTTCCCTAGGGTAGCATAGTAGGTGACATTTGCCTAAAGATGATGTCACCAAAGTTAAAGAAAATGATAGTAACCTAAGGTTTCTAATCCCAAAGGTGAAGGGATCTCAAAAGTTATTGTTCTTTTCATAGTTAATACAAGAAAATGAGGGGACTAGTGTATTCCTGTCCCAAAGAATAAGGATGCAGTTTTAGTTATAACTCTTGAGTGATATAGTCATTACAATGAATGCACGTAAATCTCACCAAGTTGAACTTTATTATTAGTGTGGTCTATTTAAATGGGCCTTAATGAAAATTCTTTATGGGTAGAGTTGACATCTTAAAGATTAATATTAATGATGATATATATACTCACATTTGAGATGTCATGACACAAGATCATCCTACGTTGCTTGTACATGTTGATAGTTTAATAACTATTTTCATCATAGTTTCAATGAAATCCAGTTTTTGAGTCTAATAATTGTATAGACCACAAACAGTTTATGCAAATGGAATCAGAAATAATTTAATTTTGATTTATTGAAATGACTTCTAAAATCTGTTTATACTATTGACTATTTTGGCCATGTTTATTCAAGCCAACAGTTAGATCTAGTTCTAATATGAACTGATATTGACTCTTATAAATGGTAATTTTATTAGGTCATCTAGTCCTACTCTCTTATATTAGTAGGAGAATGAATTATTATCCTATTGAGGGTGATAGATGTATCATACATATTTTATTATGTATACTACACTTGTCGTTTATGAATTTTAAGTCAATCTGGGGTATTTTGATATTTTCTTCGATGTTATATTTATCATCCGTGACATCAGGTTTCCTCACGAGACACATAATTATGAGTTTTGACACCCATTTATGATTTAAAATATCACAAGTGTATTGTTTAAGTAATATTTCTTCAAATTTATATGTCATATTTGTACCTGTGATAAAGTTCAATTTTATTGAAAATTCATCGAGATAAAATAGATATATTATATTTGAATGATTTAAATGAACTCATTGAAGTTTTAGTGGCTTATTGGTATAAAACCTATGAAGTTGTTTATACTTACTATGGATCTAAGCCAACATTACCTTTATTTATTAAAGACTTATTATTGTTTTTAGCCTATAAGTTATTCGGTTCATATGCCCTATTAGCTAATTTTCTTTTGACTTGAAGAAATTATGGGGCTTTATTATGATTGACTTTAAAGTTCATGGGCTAATGTTTGTATTAGATATTAAAGTCATTTGGGTTGAAAGTTCATACTTGCATACAACTTCGTATATCTAATGAATTATGGATAAAGTAACATATTTCATGTGTTTTTTGTTATCATGAATAAATGTTATGAACTTTCATATTTAGCATATTGTCATTATAGAAAATGTCATATTTAGATTTTTATTTATTTATGGTAATGGCTAGAAGTACAAAACTGTCATACTAAGAATGTACTCACTTTGATAACTGCTAAATTATGGTGTTACCATATTGACTATAAGGGTTTATAATGGGTTGCTTTTGTGGACTTATGTTGAATATTTTATTAATTAAATACTGAAATAGCTCATCTTGTTGTTTGCACCCAAAATCTAAACCCACGGGCATTTGGTGGCAATCCAAGTCTATAGGTTTTCATAATTTCAATGATTACACTTCCACTTAGTGGGCTAGTTACTGAGATTGTGAAATTACTATTGACTATTCAGGATGGGTTGCAGTCAAGGAGACCATATGGCGAATGATGTGCTCTTGCCACCACAGGTGAGTCTTCATTTGGTCGGTTTCACTTGATAGTGTGAGGGTGACATTTTGGGTTTCATAGCTTTGGAGGTTCTTATCTTGCCACCACAGGTGACGGAATCTTCAAAGTGGTGTTGTTTCGAGCGTCTTGCCTTGCATGTAAAAGATTTCACTATATGTTGGGCGATCTTGCCACCACAGGTGTGACCCCGATGACGTCGAATCTTTCCCCAGTTTCTGTTTTCCTACAGTTATTAAAAATAATACTGGGATAAATCTAATTAATAGCCCAATTAGTCAGATTTAAATATATTTTTGGGAAGTTTAATATGCCTTCTGTTCTTGCATATTGTATATTTTGGTAAATATGTATGATTATATTTGTCAGCTTTGACTTTTCAGCTATTTTTTGTTAAAAAAAGTTTGAATGGTTCCAATTTTAAGGAATGGAACTAATTCTTTAATATTTCTCTAGCTATTATGATAATAAATTTTAATCTTGAATTGATGAGCCTCCTAAGCCAGTGGTTGTTAATTATGTTCAAGCTAAGGTTCTTTGTGAAAATGGGAGGAATCGAATAGGTCTATCTAAAGATCAGTGGGAGTAAACTCATGAATCATAAATTTCTGTAGAACTATATTATTACAGATTGTTGACTCTATATCTAAACCATTGAGGATGTTCTGTGACAACTCCGCTATGGTTCGTTTCTCTCATAATAGTAAAAGTACTTCAGACTCTAAACACATTGACATTAAGTAATTTTTTATCAGAGAGAAAGTTCAAGAGTCACAGATTACAATGGAGTAGATTGCTACAGAAAACATGATTGCAGATCCTCTTACTAAGGGCTTGACTCCAAAAGTCTTTCAAGAGCATGTTACTAATATGGGACTTGTTAGTTCTTTTGATGCATTTTATTAGTGGGAGTTTTGTGCAGTATGTTCGCATTTGACTTTCAGTTTTATTTTATCTATATGATGCATTATTATTCTTCTCAAGAATATATATGCATTTTTATTATGGCCATTTGTTTATATGTATACACTTATTTATTTGCCTCCTACAGAAAATTGAGGTTATATGTGGTGTATTTACCTCATTCGGTATCTGAGGTTCTAGTCAATACACACACATCCAGTCGCTAGCAAAGCCTCGTTTGATTGAGGTCTAGTGCCAGTGTTTTGGGACATCCGGACCCAGTTCCAATGAGCTTCTTTGATTGAAGCTTGAGCGTTTGGGAGACGCTTGTAGTTAATAAGACCTTCGGTATCTGTCTCATAGGGCTCATTTGGTTTTCGAGCTACGACCAATTTGGAAATAGAAATGATGATCACTATTGCATGTTATTTTCATACCACACTTTCATACTGTTCAGCCCAAGTTGGTGATGTTATAGCACTTTGACGTGTGTGGTCTCATATCGCTTTACATATGATGATCAATACGGTTGGGTGTTTGTAATTCTCATTCGGACCAAGGCATTTGGTTTAAGGTGCACTCCATTCGACACTATTTTGTTATGGCCACATTCAGTTTATCTAAATCAGAGAGTCGTTTTAAATAAATTTTAAAATCTAAAACTTGTGACATATGCTGCCCAAGTGGGAGATTGTAAGATTTTCTATTAGGTGGGCTAGCATAGTCAAAGATTTGTTTCTAAAACCGGTTTAGTGGTGTTGACTACAGATGGAGTAAGCAGAAAGAATCCAATATTATTGGTAAGTGATCTCTATGGAGATATTGGATTCTATTAGCACACCTTAATGGTGTGAAATATTTATTACTATGTATGGACCTAAGGTATTGTTTCCTTAATGGGGAGGAAACCCTAATTTTATTGCAGGGTTGGTCCCTACCCTCACCCCTATATATAGTTATCACTGACCCATAAAGTGATGCTAACGACCAAAAGCAAAAGGGAAAGAGGGTAGACCAGACCAACATTGATCGTGTTGTATGAGGAGCATACAATAAGACATTGAGGAGTTCTTATTCTTCAGCCATGGATTCAGGTATGCCTAAAACGTGTTTATTGTAGTGTTTGTCGTGCATGCTTATCGATCTTTATGAATCGTTCCATATTTATTTTCTATCAGACACAACAACCACAGTTTGAGAATAAGGCTCGTGCAACCTCCGAATTCCAAAACCGCTTACATAACCCTTGTTGTCAAAACTGCAACCCTATAAAATAGAAGTACAGGAATCAAAACTAGAATAACGAAAAAAACTACAGAACAAAAAGATAGACTTGAACAAAAACAAAGGAGTATAAACTTGTCACTAATGGTGAAAGTGAGGCCAGAAAGTACTTGGCTAGCCACAAGGGGAGGCGGTTGAGGAGAGGGAAGAAGCTTGAATCGCTTGATAAAAGTGCTGAAATCTTCCCTGACTTCGGTTTTACCTCTTCTCCCCCTTCTAGTCTTGCTGTGAATGATAATCCCAGAGACACTGATGCCGATGACAATCCAAAACATTGTACTAGAGACATTGATCCTCCCCAGCCTCAATGATTTTGAAGCCTCTAGTTTTGATCACCGATTGAGATCGCTTGTTTTTCTTCTTGTTCCACTCTCTGGAAAATTTACAGCAGATCTAAGGGCTCCTTTGATTTTGTTTCCAGAAATGGCTTTTCCATTTTTCTGTGCTCAGAAACGGAAAAACAACCCAAAAACCATTTGATTTTTCTATTTCTATTCACTTGTTTTGGAAAACAGAAATAGAAATTTATGCCAATTTCTGTATGTGGAAACAAGAATGAAGAAACAAGTTAAGACTTATTTTTCTGTTTCTTAAAATAAGTGGGAGGGACAAAAATTGTGAAAACCTCGATACTTCACATGACTTAACCAAACCTCAACCCATTGTTGAAACTTCTCGCTATCTAGATGCGGTGATTCCAACCTGGTTGTGCTAAGCTCACAGTTTTAGATTGCCTTCATCCTTCTGAAGCTCATCTCCACAAAGCATACTTACAATTCCAATATCATGCCTTCACTCATGAGTTGCATAGCTACAATGTCGTGCCTTCCTTCATGTGTTGAACTCGACTACACTGTTGAAAACATTTCAGAAACAAAAAAATCAAACACCTTTTTGCAATTCAAAAATCATTTCTTAGCACAGAAACGGAAAAAACCATTTTTGCTGTTTCTAGACACAAACAAGAGAAACAAAGTCAAATGGGCCCTAAGAGCATTGAGGTCCTTATGACAGCCATCAAGAAATTTGATATCACTCTCACAGTCTCACCGTCACCCTTTTCGCGGAGTGCGCATTCATACATGTGCTCTATTCTAATAGAACCTTCACAATACAGAGAGAAATGGGAGAAAAAATGACAGGGAGTGTTGGAGTAGAAATTTCGCCAGATAGTTAAAGATCGTCAGAGCCCCACTATTTTTCTTTCTTTCAGCAATACTCACGATTTAAGAATGGATTATGTCAAGGGTGTCTAAAGGGTAATAGACATTGTATTTATAGGTGTAAGTTGGATGTTTGAGGTGAGGGTATAATTGTCTTTCACCATACAAACTAACAATTACATCGCCACTTAATTGGTTAAACTAACGGCATGTGTGTGTTTGTCACTTTTCAAAGCTAGAGGGGGTGTTCATATAATTTTTGAAAACACAGGGGAGGGCGTTGATTTTGATGGCAAAGTTCAGGGGTGGAAGTGTAATTACATAATCACTTAACTGGTTAAACTAACGGCATGTGTGTGTTTATCACTGTTTGATATTTAAAAGTAACCACAAGCGTACAGATCAGTGTAGCTATAGGTCAAACACAAGGAGAGTAGCCACTTTTAGCTTCTTTTAGTAACGCGAAAGTGTATCGATTAATTATGGTGATCTACTTCTAACTACCACCCTAAAACAAATGTATCTAAAAGAGTCCTAACCAACATATCTAGAAATTTAAATACTCCAAACCATACAGATAAAAAATAAATAACTGAAAGTAAAAGTGCTAAAATGAAAAAGCAATAAAGTAAAAGTGCTGAAATGAATAATAAAAGTGCAACTAAAAGGGAAGAAAGCTAGAGAGAGGCACACAAGTAGGTTTCTCTACTTAGCATGAGGGATGCATCGCAAATAATGCAAGCTTCCCTACTTGACTAGAGAGCAACTCTTATAAGGGCTTTGCTACTTAGCTTTAGGAAAAGGGGGCCAAAGTAAATACTAAAGTAAAAACAATAAAAGGATGGTTCTATGGCGATGATTGGGGGTCTCCCACGATTTAGGCTTCCTAATTGGGGGTTTTTAGATCTAAGGTGATGATGTGGAGGAGAGAGAAGAGAGAAAAGGAGATAGGGGAGAGAGTCCAATGATTTAGGTTTTGATGAGGTGGAGGAGAAAGAAGAGAGAAAGGGAGAGAGTCATAGGTGTAGACAGCCAATTTTTTCACCCTCCTCTCGCTATGATGACTAAAGGATCGAGGACACAACCTCTTGCTTCCGATCGATAGAGATGAGACCTGATTGAGGCGACCCAACCCAGAAACATTCCATACTCACTCAAAAATCCTAAAAATCTCGTGCGAGAGAAAAGAAGGGTCCAATTATGAATTTTCATATAAGAAGGAATCCGATCCAAAGTGACTTTACGGATGGATAATAGTCAGAATCATGATTCCAATGATATATGATACGTCAAAATCGGACCATCAGATCTCTCATAATCATTCCCAGAAGATGCACCGTGCACAAGCAAACCCCACCCATGCAAGCACCCACACCTTGCCATGAACACCCCAGCCTTGCGAGCCCTCGAGTGCACCAGCCCATAGCCTCGTGCGCCCCGCATGTACCAAGCCACTAGCCTTGCGCTCCTCGTGTGCACCAACCTTGTCTGCCATCGCTTGCCCATGTGTGCCCCCACCTACCCCTCGCACCCTAGCCTGCCCTTGTGCACCCCCACCTCCCCTTGTGTGCCCCACTTGCCCCTGTGCTCCCCTGCGTGCCCCTGTGCGCTCCCTCCTACACCTTATGCACCCTCACCTGCCCTGTGTGCCCCTGCCTACCCCCGTGCACACCTGCCTACTCCTGTGCGGCCTTGCCTATAGGAAGGCACCCCCACATGCATGAAGGCACCCTCGCATGTCGTGCATGTGCCCTTGCTTGTCGTGTATGTAGCCCTGCGCTCACCCGTGCATTCCCATCAACGACCGACATCCTTACTCCGATGATCGAATTTTGGATGAGATTCTCTTTTCACCCGCTTGTGTAATCCGCACCACCCCACTAGCATATCCTACACCGCGACCTCCCATTGACCAAAAAAGCATCTTTTTCACTCTATTGGACAAAAAAGCATATTTTTTTCTCCATTGGCAAAAAAAAACATCTTTTCACCCCATTGGCCAAGAGAAGCGTCTTTCACCTCATTGGCCAAAGAAATTCATCTTTCACCCCATTGGCTTAAAAATCTACTTTTTTACCCCATTGGCCAAGAAAATCCCCATTTCCACCCCATTGACCCAAAAAATCTATAAATACCCCCCTCCCTTTGGTTTTTCACACTGAAGCTTCCTAGTGAGCACCCTTGGTAGAGAAGCTCTGCCCTCTCTCCTCCTCCCCCCTTTTAAAGTTCTTCAAGTCCTCGAAGCGATCTTCATAAGTGTTCTTCGGGCCTTCGAAGTTCTTCAATCATCCAAATTTTTTTAAATGAGTGTCCGTTATAGGAGAAACTTTGCCTTCGTTCCCTCACCTTTTGAGGTTCTTTAAGTCTTCGAAGAGATCTTCATAGATTTGAAGTGTTCTTCGAATCTTTGAAGTATTTTTCAGGCCTTTAAAGTTCTTTAATCATTTGAATTTCTTCAAGCCTTAGCATGGCCCTCCCATAGCCTATTCCTAGCAGAAGTTCTATTAGAGTGTCACCTTAGCCTAGCCCTCCCATAAGCCTATCTCTAGCAGAAGCTCTGCCAGAGTGCCACCTTAGCCTAGCCCTCCCATAGCTTATCCCTTGAGAAACTATTTCGGAGTGTCACCTCAGTTAGAATCATGAAGTAGCCCATCCCTAGCAGAAGCTCTGCCAAAGAAACACCTCAACCTAAGCCCGGAAGTAGCCTTCCCTAACCGAAGATCTGACAATATTCAAATCCAAAAGTAATTGTTCCTAACTGAAACTCTTTCCGAACATTACCACAGTCAGCATCTCTCAAAAAATGAAGTTGGAGGTCATGACCATTTTCCCCTTATGGCAGGAGAATCCACAAGAAAGTTTATGCCAACACTAATCAGGGGGATCACCCCTCTCAACTCTAAACAGGGGTTAAGCTCAAGTATAATCACTCACCCGAATTAGCATAATGTAGACCTTATATTGTCCTTACTTTAGTGTACATAATTATTTAAATTTAGTTAATGTATACGTGTGTGATAACCTAGCCTTGCATGCGGAATAGGAATAATTGTGAAAAATGTTAGTTCTCAAGCATCTAGTAGGAAGACCGGTTAAATCAGGTAGATTGAGTGCCTAACACCTTTCCAACTCTACAACCTGACAAGTACTATAAATCTTTGGACCAGACCAACTTTTGAGCCCTTTTCTCAGGAATTGGGCCCACCCCCGGGTCCTAGACCCATAATCCTAGGTGGCGACTCCAAAACCTTTTATATGATCCCAATCCCTCGTATTGGACTATCATCAAATCTCCATCTCAAGGACGACCCCTACACTCTTGCGAAATAGGCCCTCATATATCTCTGAGCGGTGGTATGGCAATGTAAGGCCAGTGGGTAAGCCCACACAACACACCCTCCCTAAAAAAGAGAAAGAGAGGACAGAGGGCTGAATGTAAGTCTTTTTTCCCCTCCCATGAAGGGGGAGAAGAAGGATCTCCGCCCGCTACCCTCACAGTAGGAGAAAAAGGAGAGGAGTCCAACAAATTGCTCCGTTATTTTTTCTATTTTTTCTCTTTATTTTATTTCCTCTCTCTTCTATCTTGCACACAACCCCTTGGACAATTTCTTCTTTTGCTTGAATCTTTAATTTTTTTTTTGTAGAAATGCCATCCATGCCCTTGATCTTTAAGTGGAGGAATAGGAGAGAGAAAATCTTCACGCCAGGGGAGGAGAGAGAGTGTATCACCCAAGTGGGTCCCTCCTTCTTTGTTGGCATCTAGTTCTCTTGTACCTTGGGACAACTATAGAAGAGTTGAGCCTGGATCTCAGTTCTGTTTTGATCAATTATTTTTTTCTAACCCGAAAAGAATAATCACTTGTATGGGTGCCAAAATGAATGTGTACTTTTAATACAACATGTCCATCTTGCTCAGAATTTCATCCTCTTCGCACAATGAAAAGAAATATCTGTGTAAAATTAGAGATATGGAGCCCGATAGTCCTTAAGGCCTTTAAAATATAAAATCTGCAAAAAGAGAGTAAAACCCAAGGTAGCTCCATTCTAAGTATGTAAAAATACATGTTTATATCCTAAGATTTCACACATAAATGTTCTCATCAGTCACTTTTCAAAGCTAGAGGGAGTGTTCGTATCATTTTGAAAACACAGGGGAGGGCATTGATTTGATGGCAAAGTTCAGGGGTGGAAGTGTAATTTTTTTTTTTTTTTTTTTTTTTTCATCTTGACGAATTCAGCCTATGTACATCCAAAAAAAAAAAAAAAGACCCATAGGGCTTTATTTCATGGCCTCCAAGTAATGGAATCAACCTTGGAGCCTAGATAGGGCAATCAAAAGTCAAAACTATAGAGGAACCCCCACTCTGCTTATGTCTTTAGCTAAATGGAACCAAACCTAGATCCCAGTCCCGTTAGTAGATGCAATGGTACCAATTCCTAAACAATTGTAGAAAAAGGAGAAGAACTTCAATGGTTCTCAAAAAGATGATTCCATTATTAGTTTTGTGGATTTTTCATTATTATGAGATCATGTCGCTTAATTTAGGAAGCAAATTAAAATACCAAACAATGATGAATTTTATGGTTTTACTTCTTTAAACTCTCTAAAATTGCATGTAAAGCTTCTAAGAAATAAGAAGTAAAAATTAATGATAACCAAATAAATATTGGGATGCCCACTAACCTCCAGAGTTCTAACTCCATATTGGTTTTGATGATAACAAGAAAATATAATCTCTAATGAGTGATATGTGAAGTAAAGAACCTAAACATCACATGTACTACAAAATAAGCTACTAGACCTCACGATATCTGACGTGGATCATGAAAATCTCCTGATAATCATGAAAAATCTTATAGTTTCAAGAATCAAAAGATGTCAAGAGAGCAAGACAAAGATAAAATACGAGAAGGCATGTACACAAGAAGTCAAGATTGATGATCCAATGTGTAGAGTCTTGAGTAGAATAAGTTGTAATAACACACTGCACTCACTACAGTGCATAGCACACATGCATGAAAGAGTTTGACTCTAGGTGGTGCTCATTTACAATGCCCTAAGAACCTGAGTATGCTGGTAATGCCAAAACACATCTCTTTGCTGAGATAATAGCAAGGCTCTTACTTGAGGGTATTTTAATCATACTAAATGACTGACTTTGAAGTCAAGCTCAACTGAAGAATTGTAGATCATTGATTTATGGAACCAACACAACTTGAATCAGGTCAATTGGACTCATTTGAGAAAGTTATGACTATTAAATAAACACAGTTTGTTTGACAAAAAAACAGAACCTTGGCGGCAACTACCAAAGTAGGTACCGGTAATTATCGGTACAGTTCGTGATTAGAGAATTCATCAGACACAGACCAACAGAGACTAATTGGAAACAACTAGACCCTAGTGATAACAACTAGATGCCTTCCAAATATCCCCGGTTAGCCAGATGCCTACTGGATGGTCTGAGGCTGTCCAATAGCTATAATTTTTGAATTCCAACGGATCTATTTAACCCAATGGTCACATGATCTGGTAACTACCGTATCCTACTGATGGAGGAAATATATGTTTGTCAAGCTATATTTCTTTGATTATACTTCTACCTAGTTTAGGAGATAATCACCCATATATACCCCACTTATGGCTTATTAAATCAACAATTAATTGAGCATTGATTGTTACACCTTGCCTCACCTTAGTCCAAGGTATACGGCACTGGATTCTCAACCCAGTTAGCATATTTCCACTAGGATCACAGACATAGTCTACTATCCATACAAATTCCTGAGATCATCTATTATGAATCAAAGTACGCATATACAATTCATAAATCAACTTACCAATGGTGATCAAGTCTACAATGATACATAATAATACAGTCCCAGCATGAATTATTCCCACAGGTTAAATAAGTAAATAAATCTTACAAACCATTAATAACAAATACAATAGTGGATGAAAAATCTCATTTAGCTTCACTATGTCTCGTAGACACGACCTCAAAACCATTATTGATCATCTGTCAATTTTGGCTCTGATTCCACCATCTACAAACATAGATCCACGAGGGGTGAGCTTCACATGCCCAGTGAAGGCTAAACAAGCAAGCACACACATCAAATCATGATGCTAAACACATGTTCACACACAAACCATACTATGATGCCCATGCATGCACAATCCACAAGATCCAACTACTAGGTCTTAATCTGAGGGTATAAATGCTATAAGCAACGTAGGTGGTACCTCTTTCCTAGTATGCCAAGCTCTAAGTATACAAGCTAGTTGCAGGCAGGAGTTAGCCAATCCCGGAAAGAACCTTGGTTCCCCAACCAACCCCTAGATAGTAACCCTTGGCAGCCATGGTCTGAAATCATACACCATCATCCGACTTCCATGTTGTCCGACAGTCATGCCTATAGTATGCCATACCATGCTATGCCCTCTCAGGATACAATACATCGTATCCAGGCATAATAATCCTCCATGATGTACCACCTAGTGGGATTAACCAATACCTCACTCATATTAGTAAGGGGGATGGCACTGGGATGTGATCTAACCATATGCAGTCTACATGCATCCATAGCAATCATAATATTCAATCACATATTTGTGGCCACAATTGTAAAACTGACATCTAAGCTCACGGTACTGAAATCCTCCATCAACCATATCGTGCCTTAGACTATTAATGTTACAACCAACACCACACAATTACATAACATCCACAAATCCTCGATCACATTAATCTCTGTAAAATCATGCCCCATGTGTAATATCTATATTATATATATAATTTATACAAAATACATCCATAATAGGAATTCTCAGCACATTACATATGTGCATGCAGAAGTTTGATACCCGAATCTAATGTCCTTTTGCTAGATTTATGATCATGCATATCCTCACCGAGCATCTTAGGTTCCTAAGTTTAAAATTTTAATATTTAAAGTTAGTTCAATTGTTTACTACCAAAAGATAGTCCCGCATCCAACAGCTCACTGAATTCCCTCATCAGAATCCAAACTAGCTGTTGGGCAGAGATACTAGATCAGTATCTTCCTCAATTGACTTACCTAGTGGCACAAGTCAACTCCATAACACTTGTATAGGTTAATAACCTAACCCATACCACCATAAGCCCTCTATTTGCTTAACAAGACTAACATACAGTAACTTGGTTTCCTGATACCGACTGAGGTGTGGTCTGTAGCTTCTACAACCCCTTGATTGACTGAGTAGGGCTCCCCACACAGCTAGGGTCCACACAGACACCTTCACTCTTCTTGTATGCCTCCCCTAGGTTACCCCTCTTCTAAGCCAACTAAGTTTGTTTCACTAGCCAGATGTAGGAGGTACCACACCAGGTCCACGATGCTTCTGAATCATTTTCGGTAGATATAGCCTAGGCTTACCGGCTAGCCAGTTAAGCCTAAGCCTACCGGACTAGGTTTTGTTGACAGTTGAATTCTACCATCCTCTGGACATAATCTATATGCCCACTCTTCGGGTCTTGGGCCCTCAGTTCCTTCCTATAGGGTCCTCTTATTGTATTAAACATGAGTAGGGTGTTCAATTGGTCATTTATAGTCCAATTCACTCGAGCCCTAATGCAGGTAAATTGTTCCCAATATGGTTTCTTGGGAATCAACTGGGATTCCTATCCAATTGAGCAGACAGAGAACTATCCCATTCAATTTAGCACCCATACATAATCAATTAGGTTAATTACAATTTATGGAACTCTTGTCCAATTCCAATTTGGGTTCCATTACTTAGCACAAGGTCAATTGGGCTCTAATTCCCAAAATTTCAGCCCAGATGACCTAGCTAAAACTTCTAACCCTTTTGGGACAAAATTGAGGTAATGTGGGATTTTACCTCACTTCCAATTGTAGTTTATCTAGACCAATTGACAAAAACCACATGACCTAGGGTTCTTGGGGCAGTGGGATAGCCAATTGGGTTCTAGTTTAGGTTCCAAAAGTAGGGGGATTCAGCTATAGGGACATGAACTAAGTTCCCACAGCTAAATTTCCACTTCCAATTGAACCCTACACTACCCCTACGCTACTGGACGAATTCTATCCCTATTAAATTCACAGGGTATGTCAGGGAAAATTACCTCTTCTGAGCTTCTGAGACTTGCACATATAGTGAAGGGTGCCTAGGTACAGTTGACCATCTCACAGACACCTTCCTAGCTGCAGTAGCTTCATTGACAAACTTCCAATTTATTCTGCTAGTAGGTGGGAAGGGCAGCAGCATCACCAAAGCTTGGCTATGGCTCCCTAATAGCAGTTGGGACAACATCATAAGGGAAATAACCCCTTCTTCTCTTCCTCTTTTTCTTCCTCCTTTCTTTCTTCTTCTTCTTCTCCTTCTTCTTTTTTCTTTTCTTTCTTTCTTCTCTGCTGCCCTACGAGTTTTGTAGGTTGCAAATGAAGAGAAAAAGCTGAATTTCCTTTATGTAGGGCCCATCCAAATAGACCTTAGGGTCTGTTTCACTGTGTGCCTAAGAAATAATTAAATTAACTTAGTATTTTCTCAACTTTATAACCCTATGTGGGACCTTCTATCAAATGATGTAAATGGTGGGTTATTGTCCTCAAATAGATCCCTACACAAGGTGTTAGTGCATGAAATTACACTGCAAAGGAGTGGGTCCCATAGAGGAAAAACCCATTTTCCAACATTCTGCCAGCCCAATCGGTTGGCTAGTTGGCAACAGGGCAACCTGTTGGACCACTCATTTTTTTTGGTCCATCAACTGTCCTATCTCTTGGGCTTATGAATCCACTCAAAGTGGAACTGGTTTCACTTCTATTATGACTATTTTACATCTCTTCCTAACTAGTAGATCTACAAACTTCCCTCTCTTTACTGTTGTACAAGTGGAGCCACAACATGGTAACCTACTTCTTATGCCAGTTGGGTCCTAACACTGAGCTCAACTATTTCCAATTTTAGGGTTTTACAATCTCTCGCCTCCTTATAAAAATTTCAACCTTGAACTTTGCCATGTTATTTGACATCAAGGATTAGCTTCACAGCCTTAGTGAAGCTAAGGGTGATACCATTCTTATGCTTAATTTATATGTTTCAAAACATCCAACTACTTGGATTAACTTAATCTGTCGGTCAAAAGAGGACACCTTTAATCATACTTAACAAACTCCCAATTACACTAATTTCAACCTTTCTTCCCTTCTTCCCTTCTTCTTACTCCGTTGTTCATTCAAACCCTCAACCACTATATCTTTTCCATGATTATTATTCACCTTATATTCTGCACCAAACCATACAATTTTCATTTTATTTTTGTTACCATCTATACATCTGAATTTATTAATCATATCATAAATTCTCAGATTCCAAGTTTCCCTTGATGCATGTCAGTTAATTCAGGGGTTTATTCAAAAAAGTCAAGTCTCCACTTGTTAAAATACACCCTTACTACACTTATATTCATTATCTTCACACAAGGTCCTAATCCCATGCTCACCAGGGGGTCTCAAGTTCGAGCCTCTTGGCTGTTATCTACTTCCCTCCCCTACCTATCAAAAAAAAAAAAATCCTTCGTGGAAATATCTTTATTTATTTATTTTTTTCATTTCCTCATATATTCCATAGTTCACATTCTCATAAATTCCATGTTTCACATCTCAATCTTAGAACTTTTAAATGTTTAAGGGTCTGCTATCATTGTTGATCCTAGTTACTCCTCTTCCATTTTGTTTTTCTCTTTTTATCCTCAAATCATTAATTTCAAACATAGTATTTTATTTTAATTCTTATATTGAGATTAGTGCTTAATCATGAACTTCAGAATTCCATGATCCATATACTCGGACCTGATCTATAAAACCTCAAACTTTCCATATTATTTGATATCAAGATCACATTCCAAAGATTTATAGTATCACTATACTGCCTACTACCCCTATTACACGAATTTAAATTAGACTTCCACAAGAATCTTGTGTTATTTTCGAATATACATAGATCCATTTCCACATTGGTTATTTTGTCATTTGCTATGTATGTTGATATTTCCTCATTCTTCCCATAAGAATTTTATGTTTATCTATATTATAACCCCCATTTAACACCTAAATATCCTCACTTTCGCTTTTCTAATACTACAGTAAACATAGTCAAAGTTCTAGATTTATAGGTGAAAAATAGAGGACATGCCATGTAGTTCCCACTGTACCAAGACGGAGATCATCGACCAAAATTTCAGTTGTCTGGCAGGTTCAAACGACGGGTTGGGGACCCACAACCAGCCGGCCAATTTCTCACTATACTGTGTACTTAACAGTGGACGAGAGCTCATTTCTTCATTCTAATTTATGATTTTTGTGGATTCTCTTCTACGGTCTGCAGCTCTACAGCACCACACTACTATTCTAACCTTCTCTGGTCAATTTTTCACTCGTATACCACTCCGGTAAGTGCATTCTTCCTCTTTTTACTAAATTTATGGTAAAATTTCATTTTTCTGGGAAGAAATAAAACCTTGGGTATTTATTCTGTAGTCACTGTATTTTTTATTATTCTTGTATGTAGGTAGTATGGCTTCACCCCGTTTCACCTGTAGCAGGGTATTCCTTTGGGTCATATGGCATGCATGCGGGAAGGGTATGATACTATATGGTTCGGGACTCCGGCTAACCAAGCCAATTGGGGAGTGTTCTCAGTGAGCCCCATTCCCGTAGAGAGGCCTATTATCACTGTAGATCTTTAGGCATTCCATGTTTGGGAGAAATTCAAGCCATTGGGATGGGAAGCCATGCTCACGCCCGAAGAGCAAGTCTATCAGTATTTATGTGGGAGAGAAGATAAGTCTACCCTATACCATGATGCGCCAGATGGTCTACAGGGCCAACCATCCAGGTGAGGGACATTTATTTTATGGGAGAGCTTTGACGAGGACCTTTCGTCATGTTGGGATATGCTTGGAGGGGGAGGTGAGGAGCACGTCTGTACCTACTCCATTTGATAGATTGATTCTTGAGAAAATGCATTTGGTCCAGCAACAGGGCAATGATGATGAGGTACTAGCAGTAGATCCACCCTTCGAGCCGATGGATGATGATGACCACCCCATCGATGATCAACCTATTGACGACCATCCCATTGAGGAGCAGGAGGATCAGTGTATGAGGATGGGCATAGGGATAGATGAGGTGGAGATGTTCGACGAGCAACTTCCACCCTCAGCCACCGGAGTTGACCATGGTATTCTACCCATTGCTAAGTTTCCTCAGACAGGTTGGGTCCCATTTGGTGCTTTCCAGGGTTCGGCTCAAGATACCACATAGATTAGCACTCAGACTCGAGGTAGAGTTTCACCTCAGCTTCTATAACTTGATCCTATTACTTTCTTAATATTTCTATTTTATTTAACTATCGGTTCCTTTGTACACCCTACCCTTACATATGCACTAGATATGCTTGAGGTAATGGACTACATTGAGAGAGGGTTTTCACACATATATTCGAGTGTGGTTTCCATGGACGAGAGAGTCACCATAAGACTAGACACTCTCAGTTCTTGAGTCACTACCTTGGAGACTTGTCTGGATGGCCTGTCCAAGTATTTATGTGTTCCACCAGAGTACCGGTCTCCTCTCTACCAATCTCGATCCCAACGGCTATCTACCTCTTCCAGTCAGTAGTAACCCCAATAGAGGAGACTTAACTTCAGATGACTGCAATCAAACTTTCCTCTTTTTGCCTGACTTAGATCATTTTTTGTTATCCTAACTTTATTTTCTATGTAAATGTACTTAGTATTGTGGTCAAATCCGATGTAACTTTTTGTTTGTAGCTTTTCTCTCTCTCCTCTATCTTGTGTTCCTCCCTCTTAAGTTTTTGGTGTCGATGACAATGCAATCTTCTATGTGCAATAAATTATGATTGTATTTATATATAGCACATTTTCGGATTTTGCTTCAACACTAGTCTCTTGCTGGTCTCTATGAAGTATGCTTCTATCTTGAAATTTTAATTTAATTCCCTAATTGATCACCACCAGACCTATGATCTCGTAATTTGTATGGTTAATAGAGATCATCACGCTCTGATACTCTCTATCACACCCAGCCTCATCTTAGGCCAAGGTATACGGCATTGGATTCTCAACCCAGTCAGCGTATCTCTAGTAGGATCACAAACACAGTCTACTATCCATACAAATTCCCGAGATCATCTACTATGAATCAGAGTATGTATATACAGTTCATAAATCAACTTACACATGATGATCAAGTCTACTGTGAAACATAATAATACAAGCCCAACATAAATTATTCCCACATGTTACATAAGTAAATAAATCTTAGAAACCATTAATAACAAATACAATAGTGGAAGGAAAATCTCATTCAGCTTCACTGTGTCTCGTAAACACGGCCTCACAACCATCACTGATCATCTGTCCGTCTCAATTCTGGTTCCACCATCTAAAAGTATAGATCCATGAAGGGTGATCTTCAAGATCCCAGTGAGGGTTGAGCAAGCAAGCACATACATCAAATCATGTTGCTAAACACATGCTCACACACAAGCCTTACTATGATGCCATGCATGCAAAATCCACATGATCCATTTATTTATATTGTTAGTTCTATTCTAATTACTAGGCCTTAATTGAGGATATAAGTGCTATAAGCAATGTAGGTGGTACCCCTTTCACTGTACGTTGGGCTCCAAAGATATAAGCTAGTTGCAGGCAGGAGTCAGCCAGTCCTGGAAAGGACCTCGGTTCCCTAGTGAACCCCTAAATAGTAACCTCTAAGAGCCATGGTCCTGGAATCCCACACCATCATCGATCTCCCATGCTATTCGACAGTTATACTTACAGTACGTCATATCTGGGCGTAGTAGTCCTCCATAACCTACAACCGAGTGGGATTAACCAATACCTCACCCCCTATTGGCAAGGGGTTATAGCACTTGGATGTGATTTAACCATATGCAATCTACATGCATACATAGCAATCATACATCTGCAACCACAATTGTAAAATTGGCCTTTGAGCTCACGTTACAAAAATCTTCCATCGGCCACACCGTGCCTCAGACCGTCAACATTACAACCATCACCACATAACTATATAACTACACATCCACAAATTCTCGATCCTATCAATCTTGGTAAAATCATGCCACATGTGCTATATATATATATTTGTATATAATTTATAAAAAATACATCCAAAACTGGAATTGTCAACACATTACACATGTGCATGCATAATGAAAATTATAAAACACTTCGTAAAATTATACAATCACCCACTAACCTTGATACACGATCTATCCTTTCGTTGGATTCCCGATCATGCGTATCCTCATCGAGCATCTTAGTTTCTTAATTTTAATAATTTAATATTTAAAGATAGTTCCACTATTTACTACCAAAAGACAGTCCCACATCAAATAGCCCACTGAATTCCCTCGATGGAATCCCACTATCGAGCAGTGGTACTGATCCTAGTTTAGTATCTTCCTTAATTGACTGACCTAATGGCACAAGTCAGCTCCTTACCACTTGTATAGGTTAATAACCTAACCCATACCACCATGAGCCCTCTATTCGCCTAATAGGACTAACGTACAGTAACTTGGTCTCCCGATACTGACTGAGTTGGTCTGTAGCTTCTACAATCCCTTGATTAATTGAGTGGGGTTCTCCATACAGCTAGGGTCCACATAGACATCTTAACTCTTGTGTATCCCTCACCTAGGTTACCCCCTTTTGAGCCAATTAAGTTTGTTTCACTAACCTAATGTAGTAAGACCACAACATAAATTTAGGGAATGACCAGGGTGCTTCTGAATCCTTTCTGACAGATATAGCCTAGGCCTATCGGCTAGCCAGTTAAGCCTGTTGGACCTAGTTCTGTTTACAGTAGAATTTTGCCATTCTCTAAACAGAATTTGTTGAGCCAACTCTTTGGGTCTCAGGCCCCAAATCCTTCCTATAGTGTCCTCTTGTGGTATTAAACATGAGTAGGATGTTCAATTGGTCATTTATAGTCCAATTCACCTGAGCCCTAATGCAAGTAAATTGCTCCCAATAGGGTTTCTTGGGAATCAACTGGGATTCTTGTCCAACTGAGTGGACATAAACCTATCCTTCTCAATTCACCACCCATACATATTTAATTGGGTTAATTACAATTTATGGAACTCCTACTCAGTTCCAATTTGGGTTCCATTACTTGGCACAAGGTCAATTGGGCTCTAACTTCTAAATTTTCAGCCCATATGACCCGGCTATAACTTCTACCCCTTTATGGACAAAATTGATGTCATATGTGATTTTACCTCACTTCCAATTGTAGTCAATCTATCCCAATTGACAAAAACCTTATGACCTAGGGTTCCTGGAACATTGGCACAGCCAATTGGGTTCTAGTTTAAGTCCCAAAAGTAGGGGGATTCCGCTATAGGGACCTGAACTGAGTTCCCACAGCTAAATTCCCACTTCCAATTGAAACCTACACTACCCCTACGCCACTGGACGAATTCTAAGCTATTAGATTCACAGGGTAGGTCAAGGAAAATTACCTCTTCTCAGCTTTTGAGACTTGCACATATAGTGAAGGGTGCCCAGGTATCGTTGGCCACCTCACAAACACCTTCCCAACTATAGTAGCTTTATTGACAACCTTCGAATTTCTTTTGGCAGCAGGTGGGAAGGGCAGCAGCAGCACCAGAGCTTGGCTACAACTCCCTAATAGCCGCTAGGACAGTAGGCTTTTCTTCCCTTCCTCTTCTTCCTCCTTTCTTCTTCTTATTCTCCTTCTTAATTCTTTTCTTTCTTTCTTCTCTTCTGCCCTACGAATTCTGTAGGGTGCAAATGAAGAGAAAAGGTGGAACTGCCATTATATTGGGTCCAGCAAAATGGACCTTAGGGTCTATTTGGCTGTGTCCTTAAGAAATAATTAAATTAATTTGATATTTTTCCAACTTTATAATCCCATGTAGGCCCCACTATCAACTAATGTAAATAGTGGGTTATTGTCCTCAAATAGATCCCTACACATGGTGTAAGTGTATGAATTACACTACAGAGGAGTGAGCCTCATAGAGGAAAAATCTATTTTCCAATATTCTGCCAGCCCAACTGACTGGCCAACTAGCAGCTGGGCAGCCTATCGGACCTCTCATTTTTTGGGTCCATCAACTGTCCTATCTCTTGGGCTTATGAATCCACTCAAAGTGGAACTAGTTCCACTTATATTCTGACTATTTTACACCTCTTCCTGACTAGTGGATGTGCCACACTTCCCTCTCTTACACATGTACAAGTGGAGCCACCACAGAGCAACCTAGTTCCTGTGCCAGCTGGGTCCTAACACTGAGCTCAGCTGCTTCCAGTTTCATGGTATTCTGGGGGTAGCGCACCATCCATGAGCCCTATGCCATCACATCTTGTCTCGAAGACACGTGGGAGGCCTATTTCGCAAGGTTATCCACCTCGGGTATCTTTTAGAAATAATAATAATAAATAAAATGGAGTCGCCGACTAGGGTTAGGGCCTAGGACCTAGGACCAGGGATGTGAGCCCGATCCACACCCAAGATTGACTCGGTTCGGTCCAAAGGTTAGGGTAAGTGTCAAGTTACGAAGTTGAGAAGGGGTTAGGCACCCACTTCACTCGGTTGAACCAGTCTTCCTATTAGATGCCGATTTGAGAATATTCCCCTTTTTATGTCCTAACCCTCATGCATAACTAAATAATTAATTTATAATACTATACATATGCTAGTAAAGAATCTATATTATGGCTACTTTGTGTGGAAATTACACCTAACCTCGACCCCTGTTTTGGGTGAAGAGGGGACGAACCCCCACTGATGCATCAATAACTTTGATGGAGCTCCTTGGCTCAAACGGGATTGACCTCAGTTGCTTTCTTCTCCCCCATTTGGGGAATCTAGGCCTCTAGTAGCTCTTCAGGCTCTGGCATGCTTCTCGAGGGTGGGAGGTAATGGAATTTCCTCTCCACACTCTTCCCTACTTCCTCCTCTTTTCTCTCTTATTTTGTCTTTATTTTCTCTCTATTTCTCCTCTAGTCTCTCTCTCTCTCTCTCTCTCCTTCTTTTTGGACCTATCCTTATGATGGAGAGGAAGACACTATTTATAAGTGTTAGCTCCTCCCTCTCACGGGCCCAGCTAAAACACCTTCCAAAAGTAGTTTTTCCCACATTTTAAACATCTAATTCTTGGCTTTTTTTAGTTGAAATTGGTGGGTCCGTCAAAATATCGGCAGACCCATCCCAAAAGTTTCGTAAAAAATCATTTTTAGCAAGAGCAAACCTTTTTTTTTTTTTTTTCCATTTTTATTTTCAAATTTGGCAACTATTGGTGGGAACATGACTGATTTGGTGGGCCCATGGTATGATCTTGCGGGCCCACCAAAACAAATGGTGGGACCGGGAAAGATTGGGTTCAGATCAGGTCTATCGATCCCTATTTTGACTTCCAGGAGCGAATTTAGGAGATCCAATGGTTTGAATTTCGCATGCGATATATCGTTGGAATCGTCTTTCCAAGCACTATCTGATGGTGTGCGTTTCAAGTTCCATATTTTCTCACAAAAATTGAAAACAGAAAAGAGGGGACTTCTGCCCTTTTTTCGACAACCATTATGCGTGCCATTTCTGCAACATTGGAGAGTACTTAGAACCAATTCATCAATATATAACATGCTAGTATTGGGTGCCACAAGATCAGGTCAGAAATAAGCCCGAGATCGGATTAGGGTTTCGGGTTGTATTATGGTTTTAAGCTAATTTAGGCCACTGTCGGGTTCAAAATTGAATTAGGGTTTAGGGTTGATTCTCAAGTCACTACTGTCATTGAGATTGTCACCAAAAGACTAGTATCCCCTTTCAATGTGAAGCAGAATCTTGATCATTCCATTCCCTATATGTCATCACTGTTTGGGTGGGTGACAAAATTAGGTGTCTACAGAATGCCTCTCTTTGGCCAAGGCTTATGCCAAAGCTAAAAGGCAAAGAAAATATCTCCCTAATTTTGTCACCATGAGCATGTATTGTCGTCATCGTGCTCAAGGATGGCCGAGGTTCGAATGCACAAGCTCAAGAGAATAATTCATCGGTAACTTTTGCAAATAGGTTAAATTGTCGATTAATCAAGAAATCAATATGACCTTATCTAGGAAGTTTAGCTGGAGAAGTCAAAAACTTACATGTGCTGCAGCATGACACTTCTTGATCTGACATGCTAAGATGTCAGTACATAATAATTCAACTTATAATAGGCCATCCAATGGTATTCCGATTCAATCAAACCAGTGAACCATTGAGCCAAAAAGGGTATCTCAGCCTTCCAATGGCATCTGATTCAATCAAACCCATAAACCACGGAGCCAAAAGGAGTATCTGGGCCTTCCAATGGCATCCAAATCAATCCAACTGGTAAACCACTAAGCCAAAAGGGGTATCTCGGCCTTCCAATGCCATATGATTCAATCAAATTGATAAACCACCAAGCCAAAAAGGGTAATTGGGCCTTCCAATGGCATTCGGTTCTATCAAACAGGTAAACCACTGAGCCAAAGGGGGTATTGGGGCCTTCCAATGGCATCCTATTCAATCAAACCGGTAAATACCGAGCTAAAAAGGGTAACCAGCCTTCCAATGGCATCTCGATTCAATCAAACCGGTAAACCACCGAGGCAAAAGAGTAATTGGACATCCAATGGCATCCAATTCAATCAAACTGGTAAAACAATGAGCCGAAAGGGTAACTGGGCCTTCCAATGGCATCCGATTCTATCAAACTAGTAAACCACCAAGCCAAAAGGGGTATCTGGGTCTTTTAATGGCATCTGCTTCAATTAAACCGATGAACTAATGAGCCAAGAAGGGTAACTGGGCCTTCCAATGGCATCCAATTCAATCAAACCGGTAAACCACCAAGCCAAAAGGGGTATCCGAGCCTTCCAATGGCATCTGGTTCAATCAAATCGGTAAACCACCGAGCCAACAAGGATATCCTATCAAACCATGCATTAAGGTTGCCAAAAGTCGAAAAGTGTATTCATGATTTCCATAGGGGATTTTGCATGCCCCGTACCTGAATGAGAGAATCATTTTCTTTTATTATTTTTATTTAGGGTAATTTACAATGCCACCCCATGGAGAATGCCAGTATTATAGGAACACCCCCTCTCTTTGACCAAATTAGACTCAGACCCCTACCGTCAGTCTCTATTAAGTGATGCTATAAAATGACACTTAGCCGTTATGAGTAAAACACCCTTATCTTATTATCCCAAAAATACCCTTCTATTCACTTATATACCATTTCATTCCCTCAGTGTCACTCTCTCCTCCTCTTTCTCTCCCTACCTGCGAGTTGTAATTCTGACGAGTTCAGAAGCTGTGAAACAAATTCCAGAATAATCTCTGCTCAACATATCCAGTCTTACCGACATCGTTACCCTGAGCCTTAGTCACAAAGAAATTGCTTCCAACATCAATCGGCCACTTGAGTCGTTTGAAGCAGTGGCGGCTCCAGAAGAACTCGTTAATGTCATCGAAATTTCTCCAATTAGATGTAGAGAATACTTCTCTTCTCAGGGTATACGCCCCCTTGGAGAAGAAATAAGAGAGGGGCACAGATCTTAAGAAGAAAGGTCTATGAATTTAATTTGGCTTCGCCTCAACCTCCAAGGAGCTAGGCAATCAAACCCATCTCAACTAGAATGCTTCACTAACTATCGGCGACTCTGCAACTCTGAATAAAGTACAACAACTTCCCGAAAAGGAACCTATTAAAAAAATCCTGCAAAAGCAGAGCATATGTTTACTTGTAATGGCGAATTTTAGTTTTAGCACGATTTTGTTACATGACGGACAGGCATTGGGGTTTTCTTCAATGAAGATCTGAGGTGGGCACACATATTCCATGGCGTATTTGGCAGGATACTGACGATAGTAGTATAGGAACTCATTCTTTACCAATTCCACTTTCTTTTCCTCTTCACCTGCTCCTGCTTCTGCCTTGGATTCTCCTTCTTCCTTCTTCTCTCCACCGTCTCCTCCCTTATCTTTCCTTCTTTTCTTCTTTGTCCTTCTTCTCCTTCTCTTCCTCTTTCTTCTCTGGCTCTTGCTTCATAATCTTTGCGTGCTTCCCTGTTCTCTTATACACATACTCAACAAGCTTTGGTTGATCGAAGATGCCCTTCACTGTTACTAGTGAGTTCTTTAGATCTGGATCCGCAGCTTCGACTCCTGAAAAATCAAATCCCGAGATTTGAGATTTTTACATTGTCACCATTTAATCTAATTTAATTCCCATTTCTGTTGATCCAGATTCCAGACTTTCAAAAAACCGTAGGAATAGATAGGAATTGAGTCAAGAATCAATGAAATGCCACTAACGGGATTGAACATTCAGAATAAATTTTCTTACAAGAACTTCACCTGAAGAGGAAAAATGAAGAGATCGAGCAGTCAAATGAATCAAGAATTTGAGTAAAAAGACAAGTGCCTTATAACAACTTCCACACAAGAATTTTGACTAGTATCTGCGAGTTTGAGCTCAGAATTTTAGATCTCATCACCAAAAATTCAAAGACGAGGGAGTGGGGAATGAAGAAGAGTTTCCCCTCTTTGAGTAGATGGGGAAACAATTTTATAAGAAATAAATGGAAAGAAAAGAGTGACCAGAGGGAGGGTTGTGGTCAAATTGCCGCACGGGAACATTCTTCGCCGTAGTCATCGTTGTCGAAAGGGTTGTGGTGAAATCGATTTGGGGACTACAAGGGTTTGGTATCAAACTCTCAAGGGTAAGGGTAATTTTGGTACTTCATTATTTTTAAGGGAAAAATGATATTTAGAAAAAAAAAGAACTTGCTGATGTCAACCTTCTTGGTATATTCTATAACAGTAACTAACGGTAGGGGGTCTAAGTCTAATTTAGTGAAGGAGAGGGGGTGTTTCTATAGTACTGGCTACTCTAGGGGGTGGCGTTGTAAATTACCCTTTTATTTATTATGGCGAATCCACTAGGGATTTTTTTTTAGTTTGGACCGACGGGTCCGTGAACACTCACGGGCCCATGAGATTTCAATTTTTTTTTTCATTTGTTTTATTATTTTTTTTCATTTTTCTGAGACACGGAGAATTTTTTTTTTTTTTTTTTTACAACTCACGGGTCCTCACTGGCCCATGAATCATCTGACGAGCTCCCAATGGCCTGTGAACAAGTTTATAGGGGACCCTCTTTTGAATTCTTTACTCTATAGGTTTTGTCGTTTCGCTTCAGGTGTGATGTGGTACTCTATTCTCTCTCCTCCAGTGCTTTCAATTTTTTTACAAAAATCTTCTGATGGGGCTACGCAAGCACACACATGGTGGGAGAGTGGTTGGCAAGTTGGCTAACTTGTCATCCCAGAGTGACACCGCAGCATGGTATCTCAGATCAACACTAAAGGGGACCAAGGACCATATCTACAATTCTGCTTGGGGAGAATGGGTAAGCAATTATTATTATTACTATTTTAAAAATTGTGTCATGCATGAATGTTCTTGGAATGTAGATGCTAATGACGTGTATGCTTATGCCATATTCTCAGTATATTTAACTATGTACGCTTGAGATTCCCATGTATGGCCATGCATGTATGCCTACTTATGCTTAGGTTATATGAATACATATTTAAAATATGCCATGCTTAGATCATATGAATGCATGCCATGCTCATGTATACTTCATGTTATGCTTATTCGTGGAAGACAGTCAGGGTAGAGGCTGCCGGACGGTCAAAGAGCGACTCTTTACGACTAGGTAAGAGAGATGCTTGGATTGGATTTCTTCTTTCTACCAGGTGTCTTATAGACCGCTATGTATGGATGCTTGTTCTACATGCTCATGTTAATGCAAGGAATGCATGTATGCTCATGCATGTGTACCTACATATGCCTATTGACCCATCTATTTCCAGATGCTTATGTTGGAACACGAACCCGTGTACCGGAGTTATGGCTACCCAAACAATGTGGGAACTTGGGTTAACCATTCCCATCCTCAGCTGCAGTGGACCATCCGCAACATGCCATTCCCCTGCCTTTATTCATGTGTCCGAAAACTAGACGTTGAGTGACCCGGGCCTTAGACGAGATGTGGTGGCCGAGCACCCATACCTTTCATCTTCCTGTGGGTGAGATAATGGTCACTCCTCTTTTCTTCTACACCTTGACCGGTCTTACCTTTTGTGGCGAACCCATCACCTTGTCTACCCCATTCGACAAATCTGCCATCTATGAGCTTATGGGCATTGATTCTAGCAAGCCCACCATCCTTCTTTCTGCCATTCACAACTTCTTGACTAAGAAGGTGTGTCAGCATCTACCTCTTGACTAGAGAAGAACCAATTTCTGTGTAGCATCTATCTTTACTAGGCTGGCCAATGCTTGTTCAGTAACCCCTCAGATAGGATGGATCTTTACTTCACCTATTATTTCAGTTATCTCCAGAATATCCAGAGATATGAATGGGATGCCGCCACCTACACTTGCTTTTTGAGGACAATGAACCATCTGGCCCTAGGTGACCCAAGCCTGTACGGGCCCTCTTATATTCATTAGGTGAGAACCAATGGGTTGGCATATCTTTTCATTATTTTCTTTTGCTTTATCTTACCCCTGTGTTTGACTAATGTTTTCCTTTTACAGCCCTGGGCCTATGAGCATATGGACCATCGTTCTCCTCCCCTAGTGGATGTAGACCGCAACATCTTTCCTCTTACCAGAAAATGGGGTGTAGGCAGAACCATCTGTGGCCCATTTCCTACCAATACCTTGGGGAGGGACATCCTAAACCGGATCATTGAGGTATGTCCTTACTTTTTCCCTTCCCTTGCATTGCATTTCTTGTTGAATTCTTTCTAATGTTGACTTCTCATCTTTGTAGGTGAACTGGACTCCCTTCTAGATAGTGACATTCCCTTCAGTAGCCCATCGTGATGAGGCTAGGCTGCTTACTGGTCTTCATGTCCTATTCTAGGGTCCCAATATTTTGGCTAAGTACCTTGGGGAGAGGGTTTCCAGGCAATGGTTCGACTCGGATGGTTCTTTAGTTCCTCACCACCCTCCTCCGTCTATGCATAACACCATGACATGCTACCTGAAGAAGAGTTCTACGCGGCCTTGGTTGGTGTAACTGCTAATCATTTCACAGAGCCAACTCAGGATTATTAGGAGTTCCTCCAGCAAGATACTGTGCGTGTACCTCTGACTTCTGATGGCCCCCAGGTAAACATTCTTAACTTCTTCTCTTTCATTTTGGTTTCCTTATGCATTGCTAACATAAATACTTTTCCAGTATAATAGGCCAATCATCTTCCCTTGGCGAAATGTCCCCAGGTCGGTGGGTGCTTCCATAAAGGGCTCCTCTTGCTTGAGCACCGGGTTGGTTCATAATATGGCGGATCAGTCTTCCTTTATCCTAGGTTTTCCCGGTGGACGTACAACGATGTACGGGAACCTTCAATCCAGATTATGTTACCAAGGGTGGCAGTGGCTAACGAGACCATGGGTCTCCCCATTCCCTTTAACTACGTAAGTTCCTTTCCCTTTTCCATCATATTTCCTTGTTCTGCTTTCCTTCTTGCACATGCTTCATACATTTTCTTGTTACAGGTCTCTCCTTCCATGTATAGTGAGTGTCACTCGATGATCTAGAGTCTTTATTCTTGTCTGTATCGCCATACAGAGCGAATCTGGGACCCAGGTACCTTCTCCATTGCATCCTTCCTGTTGATGGTTTTATACTAACATTGTCTTATTGTCAAGATCTATCTATTGCTGACATCGAGGCATCATAGTGCCACTTCGACCCTATATTTGGAGGTAGGGGTTTGATACCGAGTATGGAGGTGGGATCCCTGCTCCTAGACATGGAGGCACAATCCGAGTCATAGAGGTGGAGGATCAGGCTTCGGGTTTGGAGGTGGGGAGCCTGCCTTAGGAGCTAGTGGATCCAACTTCGGGAGTAGGGAGATTGATGAGGGTCCCACCTTTTCCATAGAGGAGCTTCAGCTTTATATGGAGGAGGATATACAAGATGCACAGTGCGGCCAGGGTGGACATGATGGGCTGCCATAGGGCCCTCCCATGATTCTATATGCAGACTTTTATTTCACTTAGACTTTTTTTGAGGTTTTTTTGCTTTTATTTTATGGTTGATGAAAAATGATGTTATTAATTAAACTATTCTTTTATTGCCATGTTATCTTTGTGGATGATGCACGACTCTTCTTCTTTTGATTCCATGTGGCCATTGTGAACTGAGGTTAGAGTGAACCAAATTAACACAACATTTATTCAATATAATGAAATTTTCAATATAAATCATGAGGTCAAGCCCTCTTACGTTTGCCAAATCCTAACAAGAAAATCAACAATGTGGGCTGTCAACTCTTGTGGTGGGTGAGAATTCTTGATCTTTTCAGGTTCACCCTAGGGGATTTAGTATTGTCACATAATGCATGACGGGAGATAAAATGAAGTGTGTGTCCATCAATCTGATGTAGTTGCAGCTAAGGGTCTTCAACAAAATTTTGGTTTGTGGCCACTAAGAGCAATCCCAGTTCATAGTTTCTCGAGTCTTCCTTTGCAGGTACTCTTCCCAATCAGTAATGGCCTTGAATCCTAGACTTTCCCTCTTATCTTTGTAATGTATCACTCTCAACCGATTACTTCCCAAGGGCTTTAATAGTTGCAGATGCTCCATCAACCAAAACTGGAATATTGTTGGACGTCCCATGTAATAGTCTGTCCCAAAATTGCCTTTGTAGTTCATCTCATCAAATCCTTGAAAGAGCTCCGCCAAATGGTGGGGATTAAATCACACCCTTCCTTTAGCTGCTTCACAACTTTTGTAATGACGGGATGTGCCTTTCGCCCAGGTGAGCTCAGAAGGTTCGGTGCTATCATGTAGAAAAGATAGGCATTGATCCAATGTTGGCGACGAACTCCATCAGGTAGTGGGTATACCTTCAGAATGTCAAATTTTCCATAGCTCACAAATTGTACCATCTCTTTCTTGCTCCATCCAAAGAAATCCTGGATCTCCTCTAAGTAGTCTGACTTTAGTGAGGGGGCAGAACAACCTTCCCATGGGAGGGGAAAGTAGGCAAGCTCTGAAGCCTTCTATAGTGAGGCACATCTCTACTGTTCCAAATCTGAACACATGGAGCTCTGTATCCCAATATTGAGGTACCTGCCACAGCAACCCATGGTGTAATTTTGCGTATCCAATTCTTCTCAACACTGCATATCCAGACACTATAGTAAATCTAGTTCTTTGCTATATATCTTCAACACCTTCGTTATGTTTCATCAATGGTTAATGGTGATGTTTCCTACAATTGTCCCAGTTGGTTAGAAACAGCTTTATAGTAATACCCATACATCCAATATTCAACTAGACATCTATCACTTTTATCATTGCATCGAGACTATCTTATAAAGGGGGAGGAATGAACTGGCCTTGATAACTGACGTCGAGTGGTGAATCTTGACAAGGTTGAAATCAGGAAAGGATTCGAGGGATCATAAGTGGAAGAATGTGATCTTTTATGACCAAACGCCAAATGGAGATAATTGGGGGAATGAAATAAAGATGATCTTATAGGTATTTTGGCCATTAATTTGGGAGTCCTTTGCCCCCCCCCCTTTTTTTTTTTTACAGTTATTGAGATTATTAAGGTTATTGAGACCGCATTCGCATTCATCGAGTTGCCTGCATATCATTTGTGGGGAATCGGGTCTAGCGTAGTTTGGGCGCTTCACCCTAAACATAATATTTTTTGAGTTGGTCTATGTTAACCAACCCTCGTATTTCTTCTCTGTCAATATCCATGAGTCTTATGGCCTTCCCAGGTAATATCTCTTTGACAGTGAATGTGCCACTCCAATTTAGCCTAAAATTCCCTTTTGGGTCATGAATCGGAGCACTTCTATTCTCGGAGAACCAATTTACCCTTCTCTATGTGGTGAGGCTTCACATGCTTGTTGAAGGCCCTAACCACCCTTTGTTGATACTTTTTCAAGTGATTTTTGGCTTTCATCTGCTTCTCATCTAAGAAATTAAGCTTATCATGCCTGGATCTCACCCACTCTCCTTTTGGTAATTGACTATCCAGGAGTACACTAAGTGATGATTCTTGGATTTCTATGGGTAATACTGCCTCCATTCCTTAAACTAAGGGGAAAGGTTTTTCCCCTGTGGAGGACCTTATTGAAGTCCTATATGTCCATAAGGCATAGGTTAACTTATCTACCCAATCCTTGTGGGTCTCTTCTATCTTATGAATAATCACCTTTATGTTCTTGTTGGCCGCCTCCACCACCCCCATTAGTCTGTGGTCGGAAAGTGGTGGACCTAAGGCTCTTGATACCGAATTTTGTGCAAATCTTATCTGCCTTGCCCCAAAAATGAGATCATTAATCTAATATCAATTCCTTCGATTTTCCATATCGACAAATGATGTTACCTTGGATGAATTTCGCCACTTTGGCTATTGTAAGCACTGAATATGACTACGCTTTTGCCCATTTGGTGAAGTAGTCAATCACTACCAGAATGAACTCGTCCCCATTTTATGCCTTGGGATGAATCTTCCCTATAACATTGATACCCCAAGTAGAGAAAGGCCAAAGAGAACTGAGCGAATGCAACTCCATTGGCGGGGATGTGTATAATGTTGGCAAAGATCTGACACTTGTGACATTTCTTGACAAAATCCACACAGTCTGCTTCCATTGTATTCTAATAGCATCCCAATCGCAAAATTTTCTTTGCTAGCACCCTCGTATTCCATTAAGGCCCTGATGAATTTCTTCTATGATGATTCTTTCCTGCTCTTCATCTACACATAGCAGTTGTACACCATCATTTGACCTCTTGCATAGAAAATCTCCCTACAGAATAAACTAGGTAGCATACTTTCTCAAAAACTTCTTTTCTCCTTCCATGGCTTCTACCGAGTACTTCCTTTCCCTGATATAATCAATTGTACGGAAAAACTACCATCTTCCATCTATCGTAAGGGCATGCACAACATTTTGGTATATAGGCTTATCTCTTCCTTCTACCATTGATGGTCGAACCTGTGCCATGGGATTGCAGTCGACCATAGATGCCAATGTGGCGAGGGCATCCCCAAACCGGTTATTATCTCTTTGAAAATACTCAAAAGAGATCTTCTCAAAATGCTTGACCACTTCTAAGTATTCTTGGTACGGTTTCAACTTTTCATCTCTGGTTTTCCATTTTCCTTGGGTCTGGCAAATGACGATGGTCGATTAACCATATACCTTGATCTTCTTCACCCGAACGGTTAATGCTATTTCGAGTCCCATTGCACATGCTTCATACTCAACAATGTTTTTGGTGCAGGGGAAGTCAAGACGAAAGGATGAGGGCAAATATAATTCATCAGGACTCGCCAGGAGCATTCTCTCACCGCATCCCTTTTGATTGGATGCCCCATCAAAGTACAATTTCCATTCATTAGTGGTTTCTTCTTCGATCGTGGCTATTTTCTCATCTAAAAAGGCATCATCTAATATTTTTTTGTCTTCTGTAGCGTGAGCGGCTAGATGATCTGCTACTACCTATCCCTTGATAGAATTTTGAGTGATGTAAGTGATGTCAAACTTAGACAACAGCAACAGCCACTGAGGCGTCCTTCCTGTCAAAGGCAACTTCTCAAAGAGATACTTAATTGGATCCATCCTTGAAATCAACCAAACTGGATATGCCAGCATATAATGCCTCAACTTTCTTGTTGCCCAAACTAGTGCAATATAGATCTTCTCCAGAGGTGTGTACCATGTATCATATTCTAGGAATTTCTTACTCAATTAATAGATATATTGCTCTGCTCCATTTTCTTTCTCCTTCTGGGCTAGTAATGATCCCATGGAATTATCCACAACAGACAAGTATAACAAAAGAGGTTCTCCAGCAATAGGTGGTATTGTAGACACCCAATTTTATCACCCTTCTTCGGCAATGATGATACATGGATCTTGGTTGCGACTTCTCATTTCCAAACAAAGATGCAGATGACTGAGATTCCCTTATCCAACCAATCCCTGCTTGCTCAAACAAAATCCTAGAACCATGTGCGGGAGAGAAAAGGTCCAAATTTTGACTTCGTATATATAGAGGAATCCGGTCCAATGTGACCATATGGATGGATAGTGCTCCGAATTACAATTCCAACAATATATGGTGTGTTAAAATCGGACCAACGGATCTTTCACAATCATTCCAGGAAGTTGTCCCACACATGTGTACATAGCCGTCCACCCACAGCCGACCACCCGTAGCCATCCACTCATGATAGCCACCCACCTACGGCCCTATACAGAGCCATAAGGCCTTGTCCAGGGTAGTACCCCCTGTTCTGTGCCCTTCGCACCCCCAACAACTACTATACACCTTTATCTGCTGCTTGGCACTCCCGCCAACTGTCCTGCTATTAGGGTAGCGACTGGAGATGATGAGTCATCTCTCTTTCCTTTTTAGGGGGAAAGGACTTGCATCCCATCCTCTCTCCTCTCTTTCTTTTTCATGTGAAGGAGGGGTCTGTGTTGTGTGTGCTTACCTTACGGGGCCCCGCACGGCCGTATCGTTGCTGGGTGATACGGGGAGGCCTATTTTGTAAGAGTGTGAAACTTGTCATTAGAGATGAGAGTTTGATAATGGTCCAATACGAGGATCGGGATCATACAAAGGGGGGTTTGGAGTCACCACCTAGGATTATGGGCCTAGGACCTGGGGGTGAGCTTAATTCCTGAGAAAAAGGCCCGATAACTGGTCTAGCCCAAAGATTTAGGGTAAATGTCAGATTGTAGAATTAGGAAGGTGTTAGGCACCCAATCTACCTGGTTCGACTGGTCTTCCTACTAGATGCTTGAACGAATATTTTTCACAATTATTACTATTCCACATGCATGGCTAAGTTATCACACATATATACATTGACTGAATTTAAACTACTATGTACACTAAAACAAAGGTCTATATAAAATCTATATGATGACAACTTGGTTGAGAAACTGTACTTGAACTTAACCCTGGTTTCAGGTCAAGAGGGGTAAGCCCCTGATTAGTACCGGCTCGGACTGTCTTTCAAATTCTCCTGGCTCAGGGGAAGATGGTCTTGACCTCCAACTACCATTCTGGAGAGATATTGACTGTGATGGTATTCGGACAAGGTTCTGGCTAGGAATGATTACTTTCGGATTTGGATTCGGACAGAGCTTCGGCTAGGAAAGGCTATTTAGGATGAGGTGCCACTCTGGTAGAGCTTTTGCTGGGGATAGGCTAGGGGAGGGCTAGGATGAGGTGGCACTTCGGTAGAGCTTCCGCTAGGAATGGGCTAGGGGAGGGCTAGCCTGAGGTGGCACTTCGACAAAGCTTCCACTAGGGATAGGCTAGGGGAGGGCTAGGCTGAGGTGGCACTTCGACAGAGCTTCCGTTAAGAATGGCTATTTCTAGAATGATTCCAGGGGCACTTGGATAGGGCTTCGCTAGGAATGGCTATTTCTGAAAAGATTCCAAGGGCACTTAGACAGGGCTTCCGCTAGAAATGACTATTTTTGGAAAGAAATAGATTAACCTAAAAATAGATTGAAGATCCCCAAAGCCCCGAAGAACACTTTGAAGATCCGAACAGAATTTTAGATCTTAACAAAGATCTCTTCGTAGACCCGAAGTACCTCAAGGGGGGAGGGATTTCTATTTCAGGTAAAAATCAAGAGCACTCAAAGGGGAGGCTAAGAACATACTATTATTGGAAAAAACTGGATTGGACTAAAGACTTGGATTGATGATCTTCAAAGTCCCGAAGAACACTTCGAAGATCCAAATAAGATTTTGGATCTTGACGAAGATCACTCTGAAGACCTAAAGAAAATCAAAAGGGGGAGGGGAGGAGGAGAGAGGGTTTCACTATTATGCAGTGAGATGGGGTTGTTTGGTGTTTAAAATTCAAAGGAGGGGGGTATTTATTAGTTTTTCGAGCCAATGGGGTGGAGGGAGAATTTTTAACCAACTGACAAAAGGGAGTTTTTGGATAAAAGTGGGGGGAAGAGGGCTTTTATTCAATGGGTAAAAGGGGTTCTTGGACTAAAATGGGTGAAGAGGGGTTTTATCCAATGGATAAAAGGGTTTTTTTTGGGAGAGAGAATTCCTAGCCAAAAAGTGGGTTTTTGTTCTCAAGTGGGTGAAGAGGAAATCTCTTCACCCACTGGGCCAGTGGAAAACCAATCTTGGCCATGGACGGCGACGCACGAGATTGGGCCGAAGTGCATAGGGCATAGCCAGCATAGAAGGGCAGGTAATGTGTACAAGGTATGAGGGCAATGGCATGGGTGTGCGGCACATGACATGCGGGAGTGGCATAGATGTGCGACACATGGCGCGTGGGGCAACATACGTGTGCAACACATGGCTCGCGGGGCAGCATGGATGTCCAGCACCTAGTGCATGGGGCAGCACACACATGGGCACTAAGAGGTCAGTAGGCAGGGTCGTGCAAGGGTGCATGTGCGAGGCTTTGCTGGCTGGCCTACTGGCCAGTGCACGCAGCTCACGTGTGGACAGGGCTGGTTGAGCCACAGGCATGCACTAGGTAGCAGCAGGGACATGCTAGGCAGTAGCTAGCCCGCAGCAGGTGTGTGGGTTAGACTGCTAGCCTATGCACGTAGCATACATGTGGGTTGGCCTACTGGCAAGTGCGCGCAGTGTACGTGGTCACGGACACGTGGTCACGCATTTTTTCCAGCAACGATCATGGGAGATTTGACGGTCTGATTTTGACATGCCATATATCATTGAAATCATATTTCTGAGCACTGTCCATATGTATGGTCATCTTGACTAGATTCCTTCGTATATAAAAAGTCAAAATTGGACCCTCTTCTCTCCCACGCGGGGTTTCCAGGGTTTTTCAGGTAGGGAAATGTTTATGGGTTTTCTTAGTTCATCATCTCCATTGATCAAAAGTCAAAAGTCACGTCCAAGATCCATATTTTATCATAATCGGAGGAGGGTGATAAAATTGGGTGTCTATAGAATGCCCCTCTTTGGCTGATGCCTATGCCAATAGTCGAAGGGCAAAAAAAAGAACGACCACATTTGGTCACCCAGAGCATGTACTGCTGTCATCTTGTTCATTTATAACAGAGTTGAAAAACGCAACAGATAATATCTCTTAACTTCTTTAGAGTTTTAGAACTTACCTGGGCTATCGATTGTAGGAAAGGAATTCGCTGCTCTTTTAATCCTGCAAAAAATGTTAGTACTTTGATCTTTGACTTTTTCTTAGCAGGGCTTCACATGTGCCAGTTCAGGGAATGTAGTCTCCAGGATGGGCCTTTTGAACCAATTTGGACTATCTGGGACCGATGGTTATAAGAGTGAAATTCACTACTCTTCCAATCTTGTAGCACGCAAAATCATTTGATTCTTGGATTTTAATTAGCTAGGCTTCTCATGTGCCAGGTCAGGGATTTGGTCTCCGAGATTGGGTCACTTGGAGCCGATACAAAGAGAAACGACCCCCTGGGGCCAGGTAATTACAATTGGGCCATCTGGGGCCGATGGTTACAAGGGAGGAATTCCCTGCTCTTTCAATCTTATAACAGGAAAAACATTTGATTCTTGAATTTTCCTTAGCTGGGCTTCACATGTGCTAGGTCAGGGAATTTGGTCTATGAGATCGTGTCACTTGGAGCCAATACAAAGAGAAAGGGCCCCTTGGGGCCTAGTAAATGCAATTGGGCCATCTGGGCCCGGGTCAATGAAATTGTTTCTTTTCTTGATTTCCCCTTGATTTCTTGATTTTTGGTTCTTTGATTTAGAACCTTGCTTTTATCATTGATTTTGCCTTTTGCTTTTTACTCTTGATTTGGAATCTTGCTTTTATCATTGATTTTGCTTTTACCATGGATCTTACTTTTTGGCTTTTTACCATTGATTCAGAATCTTTCCTTTATCATTGATTTTGCTTTTACCATTGATTTTGCTTTTACCATTGATCTTGCTTTTTAGCATTTTACCATTAATTCAGAATCTTGCCTTGATCATTGATTTTGCTTTTACCATTGATCTTGCTTTTTTTACTTTTTACCTTGAATTTTGGCCACGAGAATTTTGACCTTTGCTTTCCTCATTTTCATGTGATATAATTTTCACCTACCACATGAATTTGAATTTTACCTTCCTTTTGATTTTCACTTTCCATTTCTCATGTGAATAATTTTCACCTACAACATAAATTTGACTTTTACCTTCATTTTGATTTTCACTTTCCATTTTTATGTGAATTTAAATTTCCAATAACCACATGTATTTTTACCTTCCCTTTGAACTTTTACTTTCTATGTGACATAATTTGCAACTACCACCAAATTATTTTTGAATTTGGTATTTGGTAGTAAGAAACTTTGATTTGCATCTAGGGATTGGAATCTCAAAAAATATTTTTTTCTATAAAATGGTCCGCCCTCCCTTGTTCATTCCTCATTCTAACTTTTTTGAGTGAAGAACGATTCGTGAGTGAGTGGATTCGGGTTTCTGGAACCTTCAAGTTTTTCTTGAAGTTCTTCATCTTGTTCTTGAAGGAGTAATTTGGGGAATTTGACATTCTTGTGGGCTTTTGTGCAAATTGAGAAACTTTTTGGGGTTTCTTATGATTTTGGAAAATATGGCTGAAAGAAGAAAGAGAAAGACTTGTGGAGAAATCCAACTGGAGGGTTGCAGTAGTTCTTCCCACAGGGATGAGGGCCTAGCCAATTGGTACTTCGGGCAGACTCTTCACAACAGTCGGAACCATATCTGCAACTCCATATGGGGTTCTTGGGTTACTCTTCACCTTTCATTCATTATTCTGATCATCTTTTATTTTTGTTTTGTTTTTATTTTCCCCTTTTTTCTTTTATTATCTTTTTTTTTTTTTTTTTTATTCCCAATAACATGAGGGGAGAGAACCACCTACCTTGTCCATATATGGCCATCCAAACATGGTTTGGTCATGATACAGGATACTTCCTCATAGAGTGAAGGAGATAGTTGATGCATCATACATGTGCTGGTTAGCCTTGTAGAGACCTAGAAGTTCAATCTGGCACTGGTGGGGGCCCTGATGGAGTGGTGGTGGCTGAGTACTCATTCTTTTCATCTTCCTAATGGTAAGATTACCATCAAACCTATGTACTTTTATGCCTTGACAGGCATTCCATTTGGGGGTAAACCCATAACTCTACCCAGGACACTGACAGCCAGGAAGTTTATAAACCTGATAGGCCTTACCATTGCGGCTGATCAAACACATATCCATCTTGGGGAGATTAGTGCACGATGGTGGAGAGTTGGCCTATCGGTGAACCCAGGCAACATGGCGCAGGTGGCCCATTCTTTCTTGTTGTTTGTTGTGGGTCAGTTCCTTTTCAGTGACCTTAGAGTGGGAGTAGACATTCGCCTGGTGTTCTGCTTTCAGAATCTTGAGGCGATAGATTCTTGGAACTATGGTGGGGCCGCCTATGCATATCTCTTGTGGACCATAGACTTGTTGTCATATGGAGACCGAGGTCTCAAGGGAGCGGGTATCATCCTCCAGGTAATTTTCCTTCTTGTACCTATTTCCTTTCATTCATTTGGATTGCACTTTCTTACTTTAATCTCTTGAAATAGCCTTGGTGCTTTGAGAACTTGGGGATTATTGCTCCCAGACTGAAGGATCCTCAAGCATTTTTTACCCTATAGCCACAAGGTGGGGAGATAATCATGTGCTCAGGGCTCGGTGCCATCCTCTAGGGACCACTACTCACTCTCTTTTGAACGATCTCACTGAGGTATGCCACATTTGACACTGAAATTCCTTTTATCTTGTGCTGTATTTACTGTTCCTTAGATTTGCAGGTCACTTCGAGACCATTCCAATGCCTCTTATTTCTAGATTCTGATGGAGTTACATTGGCTAGACACTTATCCTAGAATCGAGTCCTTTTAAGGGCATATGGAGCCATGTCTGGTATCTGGGAGAGAGAGTAGTACCCCAGTGGTTGGATGTCGAGTCACACTTCTCGTCTGGTCTTCCTCCACCCACTATGCACTACCCAAAGATCATCCCTAAGGACGAGATGGAGAATTTGGCTGACGGAGTATGGGATGACTCATTTTTTGACTAGGATAGGGCCTACAGAGCCTTCCTGGAGGAGGAGACAGTATGCACCCCTTTTTGTCCTAATGGTCCAGTGGTATGTTGCCCTTTCTTGAGTATTTCCTTCAAATTCTTTCTTACTTTGGTCTTGACTGATGTTCTTTCAGGGGAGAACATGACGCGTAGACCATTCTACTATTTAGTCGCATGTCAGTGCTATTGATCCTTCATAAGCGAGACCCTCTACTAGTGCATATGGGTCTCTTAGAGTTGCTAACATCCCCTTCCATGGCTTCCTTACTTGGAACTATCCCAACATAGCCAACCCCAGTCTCCCTCATCTTCTAGAGTGGAAGACAGATGTAGATGCTTCCCTTGGGCTGCCCATTCTTTATGACTATGTGAGTATCTGATCATCCTTCAATTGAATCTTCACTTCCTTTGCTGATATGCTCTTTCTCAAGTGTCTCCAATGGTCTATTCTGAGATCAGGAGGATACATTATGGCCTGTGTGAGGCGATGGTTGCCAAGGTATTTCATAATTTCCCCTTTTATTTTTTCTCTTCTTTTTTCATTATTCCTCTTCTCGATCCTTTCCTATATTCCTTAGAATGGGAGGATTGTCGCCTAGGAGAGCCAAGTTAGTTCCTATGAGCAGGAAATTGCACAACAGGATGCACTGATTCAGGACATGACACAGAGGCTAGAGTAGACTGGACTAGCACCCACGGGTTCCAGGGTACTCCATGGGGATGATTTAGAGTATGGTTCAGATGATGACTTTTGACCTATAGAGATTTGTTCCTGTATCTCCTGTAAACACAAACATATGTATATTTTCCTTTTTCTTTTCCCCCCCCTTATTTGTTCATCATTTTATTTTAGCATCTTATGAATGAAAACATATCTTTGGTACAAAGAAAATCTTTTCTTTTTTGTTTGTGTTTTGCAATGTTTAGGTATAATCAATTCCATAACTCAAGTTATAATTAGAATAATCAGGATAACACGAGAATCCAAATACTTCCTCATCCTATTACCAAGTGAATTACATGAAAATGGGAACAACTTTCCTACTATAGACATGATAGGTGAGTAACAAGGTGGGGAGACAACTCTTGAGGTGGGTGAAAGTTCACTAACTCCTCTAGGTCTGTCACCCCGAGCCCATATTATCGGCCAATGTATATAGGAAAATAAAAGAATGTATGATTCAATCCCATCAACCTAACGTAATTGTAGCTGGGGGTCTTCATCAAAAATTATTCTTATGGGCTCTCTAGGCACTTCCATGCAATATCTTGCACAATCCTTTCCTGCAGGTACTTCTCCCAATTAGTGATAAGGTTGAATTCTAGAACTTTCCTCTTGTCCTGGTAGTAAAGAGCTTCGAGTGGGCCTCATTTTAATGGTTTGGTCAACTTCAGTTTCTCGAGGAGCCAAGTCTGAAAAATAGCAGGACTCCCTTGATAATGATTTAGTCCGAATCTACGGCCATGGCCCATGTCATCGAATCCCTTGAATGTTTCTGCAAGAACCGTAGGGATGATGTCACCTCCCTTCTTCAACTGTTTTACCACCTCAATTAGAACGGGTAGTGCACCACGCACGGGAGTTTGGAGAACATAGCGAGTGATAATGCAAAGTAAATAAGCATCTTGTGATCTCTGTTGATGGATTCCTCCCATTGGTAGATATTGGATGAAGATATGGGCCACTTTCAGAATGTCAATCTTCTCGTACCTGACAAATTGCTCCACTTCCTATTCTTTCCATCTGAAGAAGTCTTGAACTTCCTCTGAATAATCTTTCTTCAAAGATGGCTGGAACAACCTGCCTTTGGTTGGGGATAACATACAAACCCAGAATTCTTTGAGAGTTGGGTAGATCTCTACGAATCCAAACCGAAATACATGTAGGTTGGCATCCTAGTGTTGAGGCACATATCGGAGTAATTGATGATGTAATTTCACAAACCCGATCCGATCGAGGGATGACACATTTATGGATTCCAACAATCCTGGTGCCCTCATGTTCATGTCTAAGGTTCATTTCCTCAATGTCTCATCCAACAAGCTCATGAATTTTTTTGAAACCGTCACAAACAAAAGAGATACGATGATTTATCAAAGCATTACTCATTAGGTATTGACTTAAAACAAGCCTTTACCACTGTTGCATCAAGCTCTTTTTTTTTTTATTGATCAAGGGTGGGGAATAGACTGACCTTGATAAACTAATGCTGGGTGGTGATTTTCTTTTAGGGGATGGAATCCTGGATAAGGGTCGATTGACCAATGGGTGGATGATAGATACCTAATGGTCTTTTATGCCAAAATGGTGATTCTTAGAGGATAAAATCCTGGATAAGAAGTGATGGACCAATGAGTGGATGACAGATACCTAATGGTCTTTCATGCCAAATGGCGATTCTTGGGGGACACAAACTATGATGATCTTTTAAGATACTTTGATTATTAATCGAGTAACCAATTTATTGCCTTTAGATGGTTGAAACCGCACTTGCACATGTCAAGTTGCCTACGTATCCCTCGAAAGGAATTAGGTCTGACGTAGTTTAGGCTATTCACCCTTTCAGACATAATATTTCTTGAGCTGATCCATGTTAACTAGTTTGGGTATTTCTTCGCCATTGTGATCTATGAGTTTCATAGCTTTGTCTAGTAAAATCTCTTTGTTGGTGAATGGGCCACTCCAGTTGGGCCTGAATTTTCCTCTTAGGTCATGAATTGGGGTTCTTTATTTTCAAAGAACAAGTTCACCCTCCTCTATGTGACGGGGCCTCACATTCTTATTAAAGACGCTAGCCATTTTTAGTTGATATTTTTTTAGATTATCCATGGCTTTCATGTGCCTTTCATCGAGAAAGTTAAACTTGTCATGACTGACTTTCACCCACTCTCCTTCAGGTAGATGACTATCAAGAAGCACACTTGGGATGTTACCAGGATTACCATGGGTAGAATCAACTCACCCCATATACCAAAGAGAAAGGGGTTGCCCCTGTCAAGGATCGTATAAAAGTTCTGTATGCCCATAAGGAAAGGGGTAACTTATTAGCCCAATTCTTTTATCTTTTCATCATTTTCTGTAGGATGACTTTGATGATTTTTTTGGCTGCTTTCACTGCCCCATTGGTCTGTGACCTATAAGTGATAGACTGATGCCTTTTGAGACCAAATTTAGTGTAGATTTTGTCGATCTTGCCCCAGAAATGGGATATCTGATCTGATATCAACTCTTGAGGTACTCCATATCGGGAAATAATATTTTCTTGGATGAATTTGGCTACCTTAGCAGATGTGAGGACTGCATGTGATTGAGCTTCTACCCACTTGGTGAAATAATCAATGGCTACCAAGATGGACTCATGACCATTAGATGCCTTGGGGTTTATCTTTCCAATGATATCAATGCCCCAAGTGGAGAATGGCTAAGGTGAACTGAGCGAATGCAACTCGATTGGCAGGATATGTATGATGTTAGCAAATATCTAACACTTGTGGCATTTCTTGACAAAGTCCACACAATCTGCTTCTATTGTGTTTCAGTAATATCCCAGCTTGAGGATCTTCTTGGATAACATCTTGGCATTTATGTGGGGTCCACAAAGACCTTGATGAATTTCTTCCATGATGGTTGTAGCTTGTTCCTCATCCACACACAACAACTGTATTCCGTCATAGGACCTCTTCTATAACAGATCCTCTTGAAGAATAAACTGGGTGGTATATCTTCTCAGAAACTTCTTTTCTCTGTCAGTTACTTCAACTGGTTACTTCCTTTTTCTAATGAAATCCACTTTGTGAGCAAACCAAGACCGACCATCCACAGTGAGAGAGTTCACTGAATTCTGATAAATGGGTCTGCTTCTTTGTTCTACCAAGAACTGTCAAACTCTAGCCATAGGGTTGCATTCTACCATGGAAGCCAAGGTTGCAAGGGCATCAACAAACCTATTGTTATCCCTCTCGAAGTATTCGAACGAGATCTTCTGAAGGTGTCCAACCACCTCTTCCAGATGTTCTTGATATGGCTTCAACTTTTTATCTCTAGTCTTCCGCTTTCCCTGTGTTTCGCAGATGACGATGGATGAATCACTGTAAACCTTGATCCTTTTCACTCCAATAGTCAAAGCAGTTTTGAGCCCCAAAGCACAAGCTTCATATTCAACAATATTGTTGGTACAGGGAAAATCGAGGTGAAATGATGAAGGCAAATAAACGCCATCAAGAGTGACAAGCAATATTCCCAGACCACATCCCTTCTGATTGGCTCCTCCATCAAAGAATAACTGCCATTCATTAACTGTGTCTTCTTCCTCTATTACGGTGATTCCTTCATTGAGAAAGGCATCATCCAAGGATCTTCCATCATCTGTGGGGTGGGCAGCTAAATGATTGGCTATGGCCTACCCTTTGATAGATTTCTGAGTCACATAAGTAATGTCAAACTCTGATAGTAAAAGCAACCAACGGGCCAACCTTTCGATTAGGGCTGGTTTCTCGAAGAGGTACTTGATGGGATCCATCATTGAGATCAAGTGCACCGAATAAGAAACCATATAAAGTTGCAACCTTTTCGTTACCCAAATCAATATGGCATAAGTTCTTTCCAAAGATATGTACAGTGTCTCATACTCCAGGAACTTATTGCTGAGGTAATATATGGCATGCTCTGCCCCCCTTTTTTGTCTCCTTCTGTGCTAGCAATGAGCCCATGAAATATTCTCCCATGGACAGATACAACAGAAGTTGTTCTCCTTCCACCAACGGTGTCAATACTGGTGGGTTCATGAGGTATCTTTTGGTTTTGTCAAAAGCTAGTTGGCATTGGACATTCTATTCAGTGGGCTGTTCATTCTTAAGCACTTTGAAAATTGGTTCACATATTGTAGTCAACTGAGCTACGAATCTCCTAATATACTGGATGTGACCCAAAAATCTTCGTATTTGCTTCTCAGTCTGAGGTATGGGCATTTCTTGAATTTCCTTGATCTTGATAAGGTCAACTTCAATGCCTCTTTCACTCACCAAAAAACCTAACAACTTCCCTGTTGTTGCCCCGGATACGCACTTCTGTGGATTCAACTTTAGTTGATACTTCTTGATCCTTTTAAAGAAACGCCTTAGTGTGGGAATATGCCATTGCTAGTCTTTTGACTTCACTATCATGTCATCCATATAGATTTCCACATCTTTGTTCATCATGTCATGCAATATGGCCGTAGCTACTCTCTGATAAGTTGCCCCAGCATTCTTTAGTCCAAAAGCCATCACCTTGTAACAATAGGTTCCCCATGGAGTGGTGAAGGCTGTCTTCTCATGATCCTCTAGGTGCATGCTTATTTGGTTGTATCCCGAGAATCCATCAATAAATGATAACAAAGCATGCCCCACTGTATTATCCACCAATACATCAATGTGAGGAAATGGGAATTCATCTTTAGGGCTCACTTTGTTAAGATCTCAGCATTCCATGCACATTCGTACCTTGCCATCTTTCTTCGGTATTGGTACAATGTTGGCCAACCATTGGAAGTACTTCACCACTTGTAGAAACTTTGCATTCCACTGCTTCACAACTTCTTCTCTGATATTCTCACTCCATTTTGGCCGTATTCTTCGGAGCTTTTACTTTACCGATTTTACCCCAGGGTAGGTCGGCAATTGATTCTGCACGATGTTGGGGCCGAAACCGAGCATATCTTCATAATACCAAGCAAAGACCTTGGTGAATTCCTTCAGAAGACTAATCATCTGTTCTACTTCTTTGTCATCAAGGGTAGTGCTAATTTTTTCCTTTTGAAGGCATTGGTCGGTTCCTAGATTAATAACCCGAGTATCCTCACAGATGGGTTGGGCTTTCTTTGGTTTGCATTGTTTTATTGATTCTTGATATTTATTAAGATCATCATCAAAAAAAGGAGGCAAGTCATACTCGAAATCAAAAATTTCATTCATGAAAAAAGGAGTGACTGACTCGACTTACAAGGACTCTAGACTCTCCTCCAGAGGGGAGACCAATACGAAATCATAAATAATAGACTCGACTATAGACTTGATAATTGGCTTGATGCTTTTGCCAGGGTATTCAGGCTATTTGACTCAATAGCATGAGCAAACTTGAAATTTTCTCCAATGTTTGTCTAGTTCAGGAGCGGTTTAGTGGCTTGATGGATGAGGAGGTGTGACAAAGGGCCTTCTTCTCCTTCTGAGAAAGTGGTTGCTATTTCTTCAACAGTGCAGTGGTTCTTCTAAATAGGTGTCTGCTTCTTCACAAATACCAGCTGGTCAATCTCATGCTCTCAGAAGCTGAACTTTCAGAGGGATGAAGATTGGTGGAGACTACTCAATCCTTTTTCTACAAAGTCTATCCTTTCAAGCCTGATGAGGGATGCCATCCCGATGCCTCGATCACATCTTTGACCACCTTTATGGACCTTCCCGTTGCAATTGATTCGAGCACAGTACATGCAATCTATCATTCTTTATGCTCTTCTTTGCTTTGCATATGCACTTCTTCCTCTGAAAGGATGAGGCTTGAGCTCATGTAGCTCTTGGTTCTTATAGGAGGAAGCAAATGTAGCTTTTCAAATCAACAAGAAGCGGCAGATTCCAGGTGAGCCTTATCTTCTTTTCCCATTCTCTTTTCAGGAAGACTCTAGGACTTCGTGCCTCTTTTGATTGGATCAATGTTGTAGGGTCACCAGAGGAAGACCTAATCTCAATTAGTGCAATTTCTGCTATCCCGGTGATGCAACTGTCTTGATCACATTCATTGACTAGAATTTTCTTTTGTTCCACTTCATGAGTCACCCAGTCGAACTCGTCTTAGAAAAATACTTCAAATCCTGGTTGCATCCTTGTAGTGGTTTCATCAAACCATGGCTCCACATTTCCACCGAAAGGGAAATCCTCTCTTTTTACAAAATACCCATTGACAATAGGGTAGTAAGAGATGGAGATCTTCCTAGTCATTCTCAGCACTTTCTACCCTTTGGTAGTTGGAGGAGTGTACCTGAGACCATTCTTTCCTTTGTTCACTGCCAAACTAGGCTGCTTTGGAACTCCTTGTTGACATTTCCCTAGCCCCATGCCAAGAAATATTACATATTCTTCATCATCTGATTCATTGGCAGACTCCAAATGGCTTCATAGTTAGTTGGGATTTCCTCCCTTGGGACTTCATTGGCAATAGTTGCACAAGTTACATCTAACTCAAAACCACTTAGTTGAACCTCCTGGTCTTGTTCTTCCCCATTTTCTATATTGGCTAAGGTATTAACTACTTCGGGGTCTTCGGCTATTGTAATCACCTTTCCTTCATAAATGAACTTCATTTTCAAATGGAGACCAGAGGATACCACCTTTGCATGATGCAACTAAAGCCTTCCCAAAAGCATGTTGAAAGATGCCGGTATATCAATGACTTGGAAATCAATATCAAACAACACCAGACCCATCTTTATGGTAAGGGTGATGATGCCAAGGATTTTTCTCTTGGTGTTGTCATATGCCCGTATGGCTTGCACAAAGACCTTGATGAATTTGTTCCATGATAGTTGTAGCTTGTTCCTCATCTACACACAACAACTATATTTCGTCATAGGACCATTTGTATAATAGATCCTCTTGGAGAATAAACTGGGTGGCATATCTTCTCAGAAAGTTCTTCTCTCTGTCAGTTGCTTCAACTAGATACTTCCTTTCCCTGATGAAATCCACTATATGAGCGAACCAAGACTGACCATCCACAGTGAGAGAGTTCACTAAATTCTAACAAATGGGCTTGCTTCTTTGTTCTAGAAAAAATGGTTGGACTCTAGCCATAGGGTTGCACTCTACCATAGAAGCCAAGGTTGCAAGGGCATCAACAAACCTGTTATTATCTCTCTGGAAGTATTCGAATGAAATCTTCTCAAAGTGTTCAATTACCTCTTCCAAATGCTCTTAATATGGCTTTAGCTTCTCATCTCTAGTTTTTCACTTTCCTTGGGTCTGACAGATGACAATGGATGAATCACCATAAACCCTGATCCTTTTCACCCCAATGGTTAAAGTAGTTTCAAGCCCTAAAGCACAAGCTTCATACTCAACAATGTTGTTGGTACAGGGAAGTTGAGGCGGAATGACGAAGGTAAATAAAGACCGTCAGGAGTGACAAGCAATATTCCTACACCACATCCCTTCTGATTGGCTACTCCATCAAAGAATAATTGCCATTCATTAACTGTATCTTCTTCCTCTACCACTGTGATTCCTTTATTGGGAAAGGCATCATCCAAGGAACTTTCATCTTCCATGGGGTGAGTAGCCAAATGATCAGCTATGACCTGGCCCTTGATAGATTTCTGAGTAACATAGGTGATGTTAAACTCTGATAGCAATAGTAACCAATGGGCCATCCTTCCTATTAAGCCCGATTTTTCGAAGAGATATTTGATGGGATTCATCTCTGAGATCAAATGCACTGGATAGGAAACCATGTAGTGTCGTAACCTTTTAGTTGCCCAAATCAACGTAGCATAAGTTCTTTCCAAAGATGTGTATCGGGTCTCATATTCCAGAAACTTCTTGTTAAGGTAATATATGGTGTGCTCTGCCCCCTTTTTCATTTCCTTCTGTGCTAACAAAGAGCCCATGGAATATTCTCCTATGGACAGGTACAACAGAAGTGGTTCTCCTTCCACTGTCGGTGTCAATACTCGTGGGTTCATAAGGTACTCCTTGATTTTGTCAAAGGCTTATTACCATTGGTCATTCCATTCCGTGGGCTGATCCTTCTTTAGCAGCTTGAAAATTGGTTCACAGATTGTAGTTAACTGAGCTATGAATCTGATAATATATTGAATGTGACCCAGAAATCCTTATATTTGCTTCTCAGTCTGAGGCATGGGCATTTCTTGAATTGCCTTGATCTTGATAGGGTCGACTTTAATGCCTCTTTCACTCACAAAGAAGCCTAACAATTTTCTCACCATTACCCCAAATACACACTTCTGAGGGTTCAACTTCAGCTGATACTTCTTGATTCTTTCAAAGAATCGCCTTAATGGGGAAACGTACCCCTTCTGATCTTTAAACTTTAGTCTCATGTCATCCACATAGACCTCCACATCTTTGTTCATCATGTCATGCAATATGGCCGTGGCTGCTCTTTGATAGGTTACCCCAGCGTTCTTTAGTCCAAAAGGCATCATCTTGTAACAATAGGTTCCCCATGGAGTGATGAAGGCTGTTTTCTCACGATCCTCTGGGTGCATGCTTAATTGGTTTTATCTCGAGAATCCATCCATGAATGATAATAAAGCATCCCTGCCATATTATCTACCAATACATTAATGTGAGGCAATGGGAAGTCATCTTTAGGGCTTACTTTGTTAAGATCTATGCAGCCTAGGCACATTTGTACCTTTCCATCTTTCTTCGGTACTGGTACAATATTGGCCAACCATTGGGAGTACTTCACCATGTGTAAAAAACCCACATTCCATTGCCTCACAACTTCTTCTCTAATCTTCTCTCTCCATTTTGGCTACATTCTTCGGAGCTTCTGTTTTACCGGCGTTGCCCCAGGGTAAGTTGGCAATCGATGCTGTGTAATGTTGGGTTTGATACCAAGCATATCCTCGTAAGACCAAGCAAAGACCTTGGTGAATTCCTTCAAAAGATTACTCATCCGTTCTGCTTCTTTGTCAACAAGGGTAGTGCCAATTTTTACCTCTCGAAGGCATTGGTCGGTTCCTAGATTAATAACCTGAGTATCCTCATGGATGGGTTGGGCTTTCTTTGGTTTGTATTGCTTTATTAATTTTTTATATTTATTAAGATCATTATCAAAAAAGGGAGGCAAGTCATACTCAGAATCAGAAATTTTATTATTGTAAGAAGGAATAACAGATTCGTCATACAAGGACTCCAGACTCTTCTCAAAAGGGGAGGTTGACACAGAATCATAAACAACAGATTCGACTACAGATTTGATAACTGGCTTGATGCTTTCAACATGGGTAATCAGGCTAGTTAACTCAATAGTATGAGCAAACTTGAAGTTTTCTCCAATGCTTGTCCAGTTCAGAAATGGTTTAGTGGCTTGATGGATGAGGAGGTGTGGCAAAGGGCCTTCTTTGCCTTCTGAGAAAGTTGCTACTATTTTTAGTGGTGCAATGCTTCCTCTAGACAGGTGCCTACTTCTTCATGAATACCAACTGATTAATCTCGTGCTCTCGAAAGCCAAACTTTCTGAGGGGTGAAGATCGATGGAGACTGCTCAATCATTTTTCTATGAAGTCTATCTTTTCGAGTATGTTGAGGGATGCCATCCCGTACCTTGGTCACATCTTTGACCACCTTCATGAGCCTTCCCATTTCAATTGGTTCGGGCACAGTGCATACAAACCATCATCCTCTGTGCTCTCTTCTATTTTTCATACACACTTCTTCCTCTGAAAGGATGGGGCTTGAGCTCATGCAACTCTTGGGCTCTTGGCTCTTGTAGGAGAGAGCAAATGAAACCTTTCAAATCAATGGGAAGCGGCAGACTCCAAGTGTGCCTTATCTTCTTCTCCCATTCTCTCATCATGAGAACTCGAGGACTAGGTGCCTCCTTTGATTGGATCAATGTTATAAGATCATCAAAGGAAGACCCAGTCTCAATCAGTGCAATTTCTGCTATCCCAGTGATGCAACTGCCTTGGTCACCTTCTTTGACTAGCATTTTCTATTGTTCTACTTCATGAGTCACCCAATCAAACTTGTCTCGGAAGAAAATTTCAAGTCCTGGTTGCATCTTGGCGGTGGTTTCATCAAACCACAGATCCACATTCCACAAAAGGGGAAATCCTCTCCTTCTTTCACAAATTATCCATTGAGAGTAGGGTAGTAAGTGACGGAGATCTTCCTAGTCATCCTCAACACTTTCTACCCTTTGACAGTTGGAGGAGTGTACCCGAGACCATTCTTTCCTTTGTTCACCGCCAAACTAGGCTACTTTGGAACTCCTTGGTGATATTTTCCCAATCCCATGCCAGGAAAATACTGTATGTTCTGCATCATTTGATTCATTGGTGGACTCCAGATGGCTTCATAGTTAGCCAGGATTTTCTTCTTTGGAGCTTCTTTAACAATGGCTGTGCAAGTGGTGTCTATTTTAAAACCACTCAGTTGCACCTCTTGGTCTTGTTCTTCCCCATTTTCAATGTTGGCTAGAGTGCTAACCACTTCAGGATCTTCGGCTACTAACCACTTCAAGATCTTCGGCCACTAAGACCACCTTCCCTTCATGAATGAATTTCATTTTTTGATGGAGACTAAAGGACATCGCCTTCGCAGGATGCAACCAAGGCCTTCCCAAGAGCATGTTAAAAGCTACCGGTATATCAATGACTTGGAAATCAATATCAAACTTCACGGGGCCAATTTTAATAGCAAGGGTAATGATGCCAAGGATCTTCCTCTTGGTATTATCGTATGCCCTTATGGTTTGGGTGGTTGGTCTCATTTCTGCCAAGTTGACACCAATACTCTTTGCTGATCTCAATGGCAGCACATTCAAAGTGGACCCATTGTTAATAAGAACCTGGGGAACCACTTTGTCAAGGCATTCAACTATAATGTAGAGAGCCCTTGGGTTTCCTTAGGAAGCTCAAAATCCGAGAACATCAAGGACTGCACTACATATGTTGCACCTACTATATGTGTGAGGTGCGTCAGATTTATCTCGATTGGGTCTTACACATTAACGAGAGACCTCAAGACTGCTTCACAATGCGAAGGGGATGCCATCAACAATCCCCAAATGGAGATGTTTACCTGGGACTTCTTGAGTTGAGCTAAGACTGGGTTCTTTGGCTCTTTCTTTACGCTACTAGTTCTAGCCTCATTTGCCCTTGGCTGCTCTACTACTAGAGCCTTACCCTTGTAGTCTTTTCCGCTTCTAGTTTCCATCACGTCGATTGGTTTTTCCATAATAATTTTGGTGGAATAACTATCTTCATCATCACTGTTGGTTAGGGTTATTATCCTTACCATAGAATCATCTTCTTCTGATTCTCCTTCCCTACTTGGGGTGGGAAGTCGAGGACCTCCACAAATATCCACCACCCTGGCTTGTAGCTTCTTGACTGCATTGGAAAGCTGTTGGAATGCAATGTCTACCGCCTTTGTGATTGTGTCATCTGGTCCTATTTCCTCCAGATCATCCAATTGCTCCCGGTAGTAAAGATCGCTGATGGTTACTTCCCCCAACATTTTGTCAATTTCTTCTACCCTTTCTTGTATTCTTAATGTGTTGAAATACACTTCATGTAGTTTTTCTTCCAACTCAAATTTGGAGTACTGTTCGTCATATAAACTTATGTCAGCTCTCTAGATTCCCCCTCATTCTCTGAATCTGATGTAGAATCATCTTCCTCCATGCATAGGGAAGGGTAAATGCCACTTGTTGGATCAACTATTAGGTCATCATTGCCAATATATCAGATGTTCTAGTGAGTAATATTCTGACTCATCATCATAATCATTATACCAAGGCCCTTGGTAGTCATCCTAATCTGGATACCCATCATCCTCTCAAGAATCAGAGTCATCTCCATCCTTCTCATCTTCATTTTTGTCCTCATCTTCATTTTTGTCCTCATCATCATCCTCTTCTTTACTGATTGCACTCCCCTTTGATTCTTCATCAGATTCCTCAGAACCATCAAATTCTCTGGCATCCAAATGCTCATAGTATTTAGAGCATACATACTGAAAGATTTCCATAGGGTTAGTCCTATCATTACTGGCTTAAAGTTGGACTAGTTCTGACTCATCATCCTCAGTGTCACTTCCTATGTGGATTAAGAATGTGTATTCTTTGATCTACTCCCCTATGGCCAATGTGGTTACTGCTCTGAGAAGATCTATTGTAATCTCTTGAATTACCTCTAGATTGTCTTTTGAAGTAACAATAGGCTGAATTAGAGAAGTGGGATCACTCTCCTGGTCTTCCCCTAATGCATTTACTGACTCTGTTGATGAAGTCATCTTTGGGGAATCTGGTAGTGCAAGCATATCCTTCCAATTGTACCCATCCCATCCTTCTTTTGGGTTATACACTGAACCTTGAGAATGGGATTGGTATAAAGGTGATGAGGGATATGAAGTTGGATGGTAAGAAGATGATGTAAAGTGAGAGGTAGGATATAAAGATTGGGGGTGATAGGATGAAGAGGTTCCTCCACTTTGATGGTGGGGGAAAGGTTAATGATATGGTGGAGGTTGATAATATAGCGGAGGTTGATAATGTAGCCAAGGCTGGTAATACGGTGCAGTGGATTCTTTTGATGAGGAGGGATGGATAGGGGGCACCCAATCTTTTGACTCTTCCTCTGATGATTCTCTTCTTCTGGGGGTTCTTATGATTCTAGTCCTTTGACTCATGAATTTTCTATAAGCATGGGAATTCATATGATTCTTCTGAGCTCTAGGTACAATGAGTTGAGTGGGGTCACTCTCCGTAGTTTCTTCGATCCAGATTGTTCACCTGATCAGGGAGTGGGTTGGTATTGACATTGGGAGGCTGCTTGATCTTGACCTCAATGGTTTCATTGTCTACCAAGTTCTGAATTGCATGCTGTAAATCCAAACATCTTTTAGTATTGTGCCCCTTCTTAGTGTGGTAGGCACAATTCTCATGATTCCTATACCAAGCTGGAGGAGGGTTGTTGACCACTCTTGGAGCCACTGTCCCTAGCAATATTTGCTTCTTTAACTTCTCATATGCGACTGTTATGGGCATTCCCAGATCATAAAACTACCTTCTTGGGCGAGGAGTCTATTGGGCAGGTGCATCTGCTTGTATTATGAAGGATTGTGAAGAGGTGGCTGGTGAGACTGACTGCTGAACTGCACTCACCATATTAGTTTTTGGACTCTTTCCCCGTTTGAGTCGGGTGCTCTTGCTTGCATCTTGGGAGGATCCTTGATATTGGGCCTCTCTCACAATTATATTCTCCACTCATGTATTGGTGGCTATCAAGGCATCAAAAGTTTGCAAATGCTGATAGAAAAAGAACATCATAATAGGGCTTTGACAAGTTCTCTATTAACATCTCTACCTACTCTGCTTCTAAAGGCCTATTTACCATCTTGGTGGCCTTATCTTTGAATCTCATCAAGAAGGCGGTGAATCCTTCTTTAGGCTGCTGCCTCAACGTCTCAAGCTCCTAACATTTTACATCCACCTCAGTATTGTGGGAGTATTATTTTGTGAAGGCCTTCACCACCATCGCCCCAATTCTATGTTTGTGATGACTACAACTGTGCGAGCTATCTCAATGCTGGTCCTGATAGGGTTAACATGAAGGCTTGCCCCATCTAGTTATTTGCAAGTTGCCACAACTTGGCAATATTGAGGAAGACCTTGAGATGAGCCTTAGGGTCTCCTGACCCATCAAATCTATTAGTCTGCTACTTGAATTTTTCTAGAATTCTCGCTCCAGAGAAGAAACTCATTTCCTTAGAATCCACTGCTAGGCCTTTTGAGCCTTTTCCTACCGAATCATGCTCTCCAACTTCTCTAACTGCTCTCTGAGCTTCCTTAATTGCTCCGTCTCTAGAGGTTCAAAGCAGATGTGTGCTACAAATTCCTTTCTTTTCTTTGATCACTACCCTAGAAGGAGGGACCCTAGAATAGGCCCCTCGTTGACCATTGGGATGGGTAGGTGAAGATCCTCTCTGATCGGTTGGTCGGACATGCTCTGGTTACCCTGAGTTGACTCAGGAAGAATTCCCACGATGACCTATAGCCCCATTCTACATCTCCTGCAGCCGGTGCTAGCTCATTCCTGGGATCAGCTCTGGGAGGGTTCTGAAGTTTATGCAGTATCTGAGCTATCCCTCTTTTGACTTCAGCCATTTCTGTCTACAAGGTCTCCACGGAATGGACCTAGGCCTGTTCGGGTGTTTCCATGTTGGATAGATCTATGCTTACTGGGCTGTAATCACCTGATAGTAGACAATCTCGAAGAGATGACAGAGGTGATTTTGGATTTAGGCGAGTCAACTGATTACCTTGATGCATCCAAAGGGACCGCTGTGAATACTTGAGGTTTGGAATTTTGCCTAAACCAAAAGTGGTTTATTTTATGATTCTTGAATTCCCAACCCCTTGTTCATACATTCACTAAATTAACAAACGTTAATTCGTCCAAGGTCAGTCCGCTAAATGGTACGGGTGGATAGGGTTTGATGCCCTTGGTCCACCCAATACCATAAGCGGGAAGTTCATACAAATGGCTTGTTGAGAATATTCCCATAAGACATTCCTTGTAATAAAGTCAAGCTTTCCTTAATCTTTTCCCAATAGGTGTCCTTCCTCCTGATTTTCTAGGGACTTCTCAGGACTTGACGTGACTCTGACGGGATTGCCCTTGAGTCACTTATTTGGACTTTTTCCTTAAGGAGAAGGGACACCTTTTATCCGGAACCCACTTTAGGAAAGCAATTCTTTACGATGGGAATATAGTGTAGGAACATTCCTTTTCAAGACCGCAAACAAGTTCTACTATTAGCTTGTGGTGCTCCTAGCTTCTTCATCTATTTTCTACATGATGCAAGCACGCAGTGGATGCAATAGGACCGACAAGGCTTCCTTGATAGGATCTATATACGTAAGGTACATGATCCATTTAATATATCCATAGGTACGAGATCAAGGGGGTGACTTCCATGCCCATTACTTGTGACTACACATGAGGTTAAGAAATTGGCCACGGGGTGGTGGAACCACGGTGAGGATATCCGTATTTATGCCATGACCCTCGGGGAGGTCCGTGCACTTTACGGCATTTTGAGATCAAATGATGGTTACCCTACATTACACTTTTGCACACAATCACAATCTATTAGTCTGCTACTTGAATTTTTCTAGAATTCTCGCTCCAGAGAAGAAACTCATTTCCTCATAATCCACTGCTTGGCCGTTTGAGCCTTTTCCTACCGAATCATGCTCTCCAACTTCTCTAACTGCTCTCTGAGCTTCCTTAATTGCTCCGTCTCTAGAGGCTCAAAGTGGATGTGTGCTACCAATTCCTCTTCTTTTTCTTTGATCACTACCCTAGGAGGAGGGACCCTGGAATAGGCCCCTCGTTGACCGTTGGGATGGGTAGGTGAAGATCCTCTCTGATCGGTTGGTCGGACATGCTCTGGTTACCCTGAGTTGACTCAGGAAGAATTCCCACGATGACCTGTAGCCCCATTCTGGTCTACATCTCCTGCAGCCGGTGCTAGCTCATTCCTGGGATCAGCTCTGGGAGGGATCTGAAGTGTATGCAGTATCTGAGCTATCCCTCTTTTGACTTCAGCCATTTCTATCTGCAAGGTCTTCACGGAATGGACCTAGGCCTATTCTGGTGTTTCCATGTTGGGTAGATCTATGCTTACTCGGCTGTAATCACATGGTAGTAGACAATGTCGAAGAGATGACGGAGGTGATTTTGGATTTAGGCGAGTTAACTAATTACCTTGATGCATCCAAAGGGACCGTTGTGAATACTTGAGGTTTGGAATTGTGCCTAAACCAAAAGTGATTTATTTTATGATTCTTGAATTCCCAGCCCCTTGTTCATACATTCACTAAATTAATAAACGTTAATTCGTCCAAGGTCAGTCCGCTAAATGGTACGGGTGGATAGGGTTTGATGCCCTTGGTCCACCCAATACCATAAGCGGGAAGTTCATACAAATGGCTTGTTGAGAATATTCCCATAAGACATTCCTTGTAATAAAGTCAAGCTTTCCTTACTCTTTTCCCAATAGGTGTCCTTCCTCCTGATTTTCTAGGGACTTCTCAGGGCTTGACGTGACTTTGACGGGATTGCCCTTGAGTCACTTATTTGGACTTTTTCCTTAAGGAGAAGGGACACCTTTTATCCGGAACCCACTTTAGGAAAGCAATTCTTTATGATGGGAATATAGTGTAGGAACATTCCTTTTCAAGACCGCAAACAAGTTCTACTATTAGCTTGTGGTGCTCCTAGCTTCTTCATCTATTTTCTACATGATGCAAGCACACAGTGGATGCAATAGGACCGACAAGGCTTCCTTGACAGGATCTATATACGTAAGGTATATGATCCATTTAATATATCCATAGGTACGAGATCAAGGGGGTGACTTCCATGCCCATTACTTGTGACTACACATGAGGTTAAGAAATTGGCCACGGGGTGGTGGAACCACGAGTGATTGTGTGCTAAAGTGTAATGTAGGGTAACCATCATTCGATCTCAGAAAGCCGTAAGGTGCACGGACCTCCCCGAGGGTCATGGCATAAATACGGATATCCTCACCGTTTGATGATGCATTCGATCTCAAAATGCTATAAAGTGCACGGACCTCCCTAAGGGTGCTCGTACAAATACAACATCCTTACCATTTGATGATGCCTTCCACTCTTGTTTAGGTAGCGGGTATCATTTTCTCTCAGACTACTCTCCATGACATGCACTGACCTCCTCAAGGGTGTGGGCATGACAGGCAGTCCCTCGCCAAATGATTTCACTTCGAGCACGATGCATGATGCTGTTAGCGAATACAATTACAAACATGGGGTTAGCCAAACATATTTTCAAACAAATGTGGTGGAAAATGTTTTTACATTTAAAGGTAGCATCCAGTAGTGGAAGCTTGACATCTATCCCCAGTGGAGTTGCCATTGTGAGGGTGGAGGCCAGAGATGGATGGGCTATGCATCCCCATCCTCTCTCCCCTCTCTCCCTTCACCTTTATGTGAGGAGGAGGGGTTTAAGTCATGTGTGCTTTGCTTACGGGCCTCGTACCACCATATCACCGCTTGAAGATACATGGAGGCCTATTTCGTAAGTGTAAAATTTATCATCTGAGATGGGGGTTTTGATGATGGTTCAATTCAAGGATCAGGATCATGCAAAAGGAGTTTGGAGTCACCACCTAGGGTCATGGCCTAGGACCTGCGGTTGGGCCTGATTCCTAAGAAAAGGGCCCAAAATTTGATTTGGTCCAGAGATTTAGGGTAAGTGTCAAGTTATAGAGTTGGAAAGGTGTTAAGCACCTAATCTGCTCGGTTCAACTAGTCTTCTTGCTAGATGCTTGAGAACAAATATTTTCCACAATTATTACTATTCCACATGTATGGCTAAGTTATCACACATATATACATTAATTGAATTCAAACTATTATATACACTAAAACAAGGCATATTAGATATCTAGATTATACTTAAATGAGGAGAGACATTATACCTGAATTTGACCCCTGTTTTGGGTTAAGAGAGGTGGGCCCCTAATTGGTACTGGCTTGGATTGTCTTTCGTGTTCTCTTGGCTCAGGGGAAGATGGTCTTGACCTACAACTTTCTTCCTTGAGAGATGCTGATTGTGATGGTATCCGGACAGAGTTTTAGCTAGGAATAGTCACTTTTGGATTTGGATTTGGATAGAGCTTCGGCTAGGGAAGGCTACTTTTGGATTTGGATTCAGACAGAGCTTCGGCTAGGGAAGGCTATTTCTGGATTTAGATTCGGATAGAGCTTCAGGTAGGGAAGGCTATTTTTGGGCTTGGGATGAGGTGGCACTTCGACAGAGCTTCTACTGGGAATGGCTACGGGAGGGCTAGGCTGAGGTGGCACTTCGACAGAGCTTCCGCTGGGAATGGCTATTTCTAAAAATATTCCAGGGACACTCGGATAGAGGTTCAGATAGGAAAGACTATTTCTAGGCTTGGGATGAGGTGGCACTCCGGTAGAGCTTCCACTGGAGATAGGCTAAGGGAGGGCTAGGCTAAGGTGGCACTCCGGCAGAGCTTCCGCTGGGGATAGGCTAAGGGATGGCTAGGCTAAGGTGGCACTTAGGTATAGCTTCCACTGGGAATAGCTATTTTTGGAAATATTCCAGGGACATTCATACAAAGGTTTGGCTAGGAAAGGCTATTTTTGAAAAGAAATGGGCTGACCTAAATGGATTGAAGAACTCTAAATTCCTGAAGAACACTTTGAAGATCCGAACAGAGTTTCAGATATTAACAAAGATCTCTTCGTAGATAAGAAGAACCTCAAAAGGGGGGGTTTCTATCTCAAGAATGATTAAGAACGCTCAAGAACACTCAAGGGAGGTGGCTCAAGAACACACTATTTTTGACTAAAAACTGGATCTAACTAAAAATTTGGATTGAAGATCTTTAAGATCCCAAAGAACACTTCGAAGATCCAAATGAGTTTTTTTATCTTGACGAAGATTGCTCCGAAGATCAAAAGAAAATCAAGAGGGGGGAGGGGAGGAAAATTTCATTTTGGAAGGGGATTTTGGTCTGTTGGTGTGTTTTTTTTTTTCTAAGGGAGGGGATATTTATAGTTTTTTTCAACCAAATAGGAGAGAGGGAATCCCTTTATCCAGTGGACAAAAGGGGGGCTCTCGCCTAAAGTGAAAAGATAGGATTTTTGCCCAATGGGTAAAGGGAGGGTTGAAGGTAAAAATGGGTGGGGAGAGAAGGTTTAGCCAGAATAGACAGTTTTCAAAAAAGCAAGAGGAGAGAGAAGGTTTAGCCAAAAAAAGCAATTTTTGGAAAAGCGGGAGGAGAGAGAAGGTTTAACCGAAAAAGGTAATTTTTGAAAAGGTAGGAGGAAAGAGAAGGTTTAGCCAAAAAATGCATTTTTCAAAAAGCGAAGGAGAGAGAAGGTTTAGTCGAAAAAGGTAATTTTTGAAAAAATAGGAGGAGATAGAAGGTTTAGCCAAAAAAGGTAATTTTTGAAAAAGCGAGAGGAGAGAGAAGGTTTAGCCAAAAAGGCCATTTTTAGAAAAGCGAGAGGAGGGAGAAAGTTTAGGCAGGGGGTGCAAGTGATGTCCCGGGTGAGCAAATCATGGGTGTGCGGGCAATATGCACATCGGGTGTGTGGGTCAATGTGCACGGTGTACGGGCATAGTGTGCATAGAGTGTCGTAGGGGCCTATACAGCGTGCGGCAGGGCCTCACACAGTGTGGCAGGGCTAGGCTGGCTGGGTGGCCGGTGTGCATAACATGCGCGTGAAAATGCGTGATTGTCCAAGGAAGGTTACAGATCCTTCGATCCAATTTTTACGTATCATATATCATCGAAATCATATTTTCGAGCACTATCCATCTGTACGGTCATCCTGACCAGATTCATTCATATATAAAAAAGCCAAAATTGGACCCCTTCCCTCCCGCGTAGGGATTCTTAGGGTTTCAGACCCGGTAGTGTTTCAAGGTTATCTGGGTAGGTAGGGGATGACTTTTAGGGTGTTTGGGTTTGGTGAGGATTCTCCAGGTTTCCAGCTGGACTGTCCGTGTGCGTGACATGTGCAGGAAGGTGTATTTTTTGGGGATGATTGTCGGAGATCTGTCTGCCTGATTTTGACGTATCATATATTGTCAGAATCATATTTCTAAGCAATATTCATCTGTATGGTCATTTGACCAAATTCCTTTGTATATGAAAAGCCAAAATTAGACCTTCCTCTCTCCCGCGTGGGGATTCTAGGGTTTTGGGTAGGAGAATGTTTCCATCAACACCTCTGTCAGTCGGAAGCTGAAAGTCACGCCTAAGATCCATATTTCATTATAGCCAGAGGAGGGTGACAAAATTGGATGTCTGCAATTAGGCTTTATCCCTGGTCTCGGTACTGCTATCGACTACACAGCGATACAAGCCCTAATAGTGATTGGGAGCTTGTCAATCCTGGGATGCATCCATCGGTCACCCATAAAACCCCAAATAACCTCTTCCTGGCAGTCATTGCACCGGGATCACCATCAACCATGTCGATCTAGTTCCCATCTCTAGCAGTCATGGCACTGGGATCACATCGTACAACAGGTGTGGCATTCCAGAAAGGTTCATCGAATATACCACCATTGGGTTATCCAACACCTTACCCCCTGTTGGCAAGGAGACGTAGCATGGGGAATGTCACCTAACCACAATATCCTATATGTCTTTCATAATGATACAATTAGTATGGACCACATAACATAGGCATCATCATTGGCCACGAAGTGGGTCCATTTTCAAGTATAGTCCCGAGGTACAAAATACCTGGATGCCATCGGCCACAAGGTGTAACCCATGACTATATACCTATTATAGCATACACCTATTATAGCATACAAAGCAGTTGAGTATGGACTATGCAACACCTGGATTCCCATCTACCATAAAGCGTATTCATTTCCAAATGTAGTCCTGGAGAACATGATACTGGGAAACTATTGGCCACAAAATGTATTCCATGACTACATCTAATCTAATGCACATAATCAATGCATGCAACAAACATACGACAATCATAGTAATAGAACCACCTCGGCCACACCAGATTCCGTCTCACAACATACATTTCATATCATTTCCATCACAATAGAATATGTTATAAAACATCATCATCATCATTTAAGCAATTGAAAATCCTACACATGTGAGCAATTCTATAATAATTATACAATCCCAAAATAAAAGTCAACCATCCCTCACCTTGATTAAGTTTGAATGGATCGGGTTCCAAGTATGGCCACCGAGTGTTCAATTCAATTTTGGCATCGGGGTACTTATGCATCTCTATCCTAGGCACAAAGGCAATCGAATGTTATTACGTGTCAGGAACATCTGGGAGAAACCATAGGGTTTTCCCCTAAAGGAGTTAAACACTGTCCAACCTGGATAGTATAGGTCATTGGCTTCAGTCACCGAAAATAGGGTTGCAACCCACCAGATTCATTAGATGAGAATCTGGTGGCCCTGGAAAAGAGGTCCTAAGGTTTGAAGACCTCACCAAAAACAGCCACTGGGTCCTGGCCCAGTGTTTCTGGTGGGTTATTTCTAGTGGACACACAGAAGGTGCCCATACCATTTGGGGCTTTCTGGCTCGGGTCCGATCACCAAGGTTTGTTCCATGGAGTTTGTAGGGAGTGTTCCTAGCATCGTTTAAGCTAATGAGATCCCGATTCCATCAGACCATTTCAGAGATACATCGATCGAACGATAAAAAACCTAGATGGTCTTTTGGTTATAAGTGTTGTCGAAACTCATCGGACTTCATTTGAGCTCGGCAATCACACTGGGGAGTTGGAATATGTACTCCCAAAGCTTAGGGAGGTGTGGAGGCCAAGATTTACATCCATACTCACTTTACCCTAGCTCAAAATGAAGGGAGAGAGAGTAGTAGGAGAGGTGGCACTTACCTCTAGCAAGGATTCTGGCAACTAAGCGGGCATCCGGCACCAAGGTGAGCTCCAACTCCTTCCCTTTCCTCTTCTCCTTATCTTCCTTTCTCTCCTCCCTTTCCCTTGCCCTATGTTTGTACAAGTGAGAAATGAGGAAATGAGTCCTCATTTCCACTTATATAGTAAGTTCTCAATTTGTTTGGTTCGGTCCTTTCTTGTCCAAATGGGTTAATCCGGCATTCTGGATACATGGCCCCACCTCCATAGACTTATATGAAGTAAAAATTATAAGGAAGGTGTGGGAGAGTGTGTGTAGTCATTCAGGGCTATTCCCAATGTGGGTGGTGGGGTCCACGGGCATTAGAACCAATTCAGCAGCATAAGTGGCCATCAGATTCAGACCACCGGATCCAGGCCCAGGTGCTTCCGATCGTCAAGATAATTATGTGTCTTGATTGCTTGCTGTCCACAAGTTGGTCTTGCACATGTAGTAGCCTTAGGCTGTGCAAATGGCCTTTCAATAGTTTTAGTGTGTGCCAAGATTCGAGTATAGGGTGTTAGGTAGCTTACCGTCTGTGATTGAAAGGCTTGAATCCCCTCCAGTTTGATAAGCAGGAGATGCACTAGCAAGTGGGGTCATCTTTCTCCCTTTGGCAGTGAACTGCTGTGAGCCAAAACTCAGTGGTGCTTTCCATTGCTGGCCCAAGACCTATCACAATAGTTCAAATTAGCCCTAGTTAAGGTATGGGTGTAACATTCTCCCCACCTTATATGAATTTTGTCCTTGAAATTGAACGTACCTGGTAAGTCAAGCAATCTGGGGTACTACTTCATTTCATCTTCCCGCTCCTAGGATGCCTGGGTGATTCATCCTTTTCACCTTGACGAAGGAAATGGTGCGGTTGTGGAGAACATGGTCCTTTCGATCAACAATCTTCTCAGATACTCCACATAGGCAAGATCCTCATCCAACTCACGTGGTATGTAAGTCAAGATGTGAGTGTGGTCAGGAGTGTACTTCCTTAGCATGGATACATAGAAGACATCATGTGTACCCTCCAACTCTGGTGGTAAATCTATCCTGTAGGCCACCAGTATGATCCTCTCCAGTACATCATACAGTCCCATAAATCTAGGACATAGCTTTCCCTTTTTTCTGAATCGCATCACTCCCTTGATTAGGGAGATCCGCAAGAATACCTTATCTCCAACCCAAACTCCAGATGCTTCCTCCTGATATCTACATAACTCTTTTATCTGGACTGAGCTGCCTTGATTCTTTCCCTGATCACATTCACCTTCTCACTAGTGACTTGCATCAAGTCCAGGCCTAGAACATATCGTTCACAAACTTTGTCCCAATACAAAGGAGTCAGGCATTTCCTACTATACTGTGCTTCAAACGGAGACATACCGACGGTGGCCTGGTAACTATTGTTGTATGAGAACTCAATAAGAGAGATGTGCTCATTCCAACTATAACTCATAACCAAGGCACATGCTCGAAGTAGGTCCTCTAAGATTTGGATGGTCCTCTCTGACTATCCATCTGTCTATGGGTGCAATGTCGTGCTGAAATTCAATTATGTGCCCATAGCCCCTACACACATGTCTAGAACTTGGAAGTGAATCTAGGATCTGGATCATAGATGATGCTAATGTACACCATGCAACCAGATGATGTTGTCAATGTACAGCTTGGCCAACTTGTCTATGGAGAAAGTGACCTTAATTGGGATGAAGTGAGTTGCCTTGGTCAAGTGATCCACAACTACCCAAATGGCATCCATAACCTTGCTGGTGCCAGGTAACCTGGTGACGAAGTCCATAGTAATGTTCTCCCATTTTTACTTCAAAATAGGTAGTGACTAGTAAACCATGGGGCCTTTGTCTTTTAGCCTTGACTTGTTGGCATGTGAGGCACCTGGTCACATACGTGGCCACATCATTCTTCATTCCCTTCTACCAGTATGAACCCTTTAGGTCCTTATACATCTTGGTGTTACCGGGATGAATAGAGTATGGGGGGCTGTGTGCCTTCTTCAAAATAGTATCTCTCAAGTCACCATCACTAGGCACACAACCTTCCTTTGAATTTAAGAACTGCCCCTTCAGTCATGGAGAATTTTAGGTCCTTCTGGTTTCCCTCCTTGCAGTTAGCTATCAATTTCTGCCACTCTGCATTAGTACCTTGAGCTACAGTAATTCTGTCTGCTAGATTGGGTTGTATCACCAATGCCGATAGTGACAAGGTGACACCTTCCACCAATAGCTCTAAATCCAGTTTCCTGGCCTCTTCTACGAGATGCTCATTGGTAGTTAAGGATGCAAGAGTTAGTGACATAGATTTTCGTCTAAGTGCATCGGCTACCTGTAGACACCCAATTTTGTCACCCTCCTCCGGCTATGATAAACTACGGATCTTGGGTGCAACTTCTTACTTTCAATTGACAGAGTTGATAATTGATTGAGGTAATCCAACCCAGAAATATTCCATACCCACCCAAAATCTTAAAAACTCTATGCGAGAGAAAAGAAGGGTCCAATTATGACATTTCATATATAAAAGAATTCAATCCTAGGTGACCGTACAGATGCATAGTACTCAGAATCAAGATTCCAATGATATATGGTACGTCAAAATCAGACTATCGGATCTTCTGTAATCACTCCCAGAAATTACTTCTTGAGCATCCAAACCTCGCCCATGCAAGCCCCCATGCCTTGCCTCGCATGTGCCCCGCACCCCTGCCCATGCCTCATGCACACTCTTCTAGCCCCGCATACCCTGCACCCTTACTCATGCCCTGTGCGCACCCGACCAACCCCCAGTGCCCCTGACCTAGCCCCAGTGCCCCTGCCTTAGCTCCAGCGCCCATGACCTTATCCCAGCACCCCTGACATAGCACCCCTACCTTAGCTTCAGTACCCCTGACCTAACCCTAGCACCCCTGCCTTAGCTTCAGCACCCCTACCCTAGCCCCAAAGCCTTTGCCATTGCTCTAACACCTCGACCTAGCCCAAAGACCGCCTTAGCTTCAAGACTCGATCTAGCCCTAGCACCTCGCTTAGCTCCAAAGGTTCTCGATCTAGGCCCAACGACCCTGCCTTAGCTCCAACACCCCTGACTTAGCCCCAGTGCCCCTACTTTAGCTTCAGTGCCCCTGTCTTAGCTCCATCACCCCCGTCGAGGCCTCGGCACCCCCATCGGTGATCGAAGTCCCCATTTCAGTGATCGATTTGAGAAGAGATTCCTTCTTCACCCACTTATGCACCCTACATTATCCTGCTAGCATACCCTACACTGCGAGCTGCTATTTGCCTCTACCCTATTGGTCCAAAATTTTATACTTTCACCCCATTGGTTTAGAAAAATCACTTTTTTACCCTATTAGTTGAGGAAATTCCACTTTCCTCCCTATTGGTTCAAAAATTCTATAAATACCCCCCTCCCTTTGGTTTTTCACAACACAACCCACCACAAATACCCAAGTCTCCTAGGAGCATCCATAGTAGAGAAGCTCTGCCCTCTCTCCTCCCCTTCCCCCTTGAGGTTTTTCAAGTCTTCGGAGAGATCTTCATAAGATCTGAAGAACACTTCGGATCTTTGAAGTGTTCTTCAGGCCTTTGAAATTCTTCAATTCTTTGCCATCTTCAGAGTGAGATTTGAAGTGTTCTTCAGGCCTTCGAAGTCCTTCAACCATTTATGTCTCAGCCTATTCCCAATGGAAGCTTTGCAGGAGTGCCACCTCAGCCTACCCCTTCTATAGCCTATCCCAAGCGGAAGCTCTGCCAGAGTGCCACGTCAGCCTAGCCCTTCCATAGCCTATCCCTAGAGGAAGCTCTATCGGAGTGCCACCTCAGCCTATCCCTTCCATAACCTATTCCCAGTGGGAAGGTTTGCTGGAGTGCCATTGTGAGGGTAGAGGCCAAAAATGGTATATCTCTCCTCCCATTTTTTTTGGGGGGGAAAGGACTTGCATTGATTCCATCTTCTCTTCTCTCTTTCTCTTCATGAGGGAGGGATGTGCCATGTGTGCTTACCCTGCAGATCCCATACCACTGTATCGTCGCTCGGAGATACGTGGAGGCCTATTTCGTAAGAGTGTAAAGTTTGTCTTTTGAGATGGGGATTTGATGATGGTCCAATATAGGGATCGGGCTCATGCAAAAGGGATTGGAGTCACCACCTAGGATTATAGGCCTAGGACCGAGGAGTGGGCCCGAAAGTTGATCTGATCCAGAGATTCAGGGTAAGTGTCAGTTGTAGAGTTGCGAATGTGTTAGGCACCTAATCTACATGGTTCAACTGGTCTTCCTACTCGATGCTTAAGAATGAACATTTTCCAAAATTATTCCTATTCAACACGCATGGCTAAGTTATCACACATATTTACATTGGTTGAATTTAAATGACTATATATACTAAAACAAGGTCTATATAAAGTCTACATTGTGCTAATTCTGTTGAGAAATTATACTTGAGCTTGACCCTTGTTTCGAGTCAAAGGGGGTGGATCCCCTGGTTGATGCTAATACGAACTTGCATCTGGATTCTCCTCGCTCAGGGAAAGATGGTCTTGACCACCAACTTCCTTTCTCGAGAGTTACTGACTGTGATTATATTCGGACAGAGTTCAAGCTAGGAACGGTTACTTTTAGATTTTAGCTGAGATGGCACTCCAGCAAAGCTTCTACTGGGGATAGGCTATGGGAGTGCTAGGCTGAGGTGGCACTCTGGTAGAGCTTTTGCTGGGGATAGGCTATGGGAGGGCTAGGCTGAGGTGACACTTTGACAGAGCTTCCACTGGGGATAGGCTATGGGAGGGCTAGGCTGAGATGACACTTAGATAGAGCTTCCGCTAGGGATGGGCTGAAAACCTAAATGATTGAAGAACTTCGAAGGCTCAAAGAACACTTTGAAGATTCGAAGGAATCTTATGAAGATCTCTCCATAGAGTAGAAGAACCTAAAAAGGGGGGGTGGGAGACTAAGGGGAAACTTTTCCTACAAAAAAATCTCACTCAAAAAGGAAAAGGATTGAAGAGTTTCGAAGACTCGAAGAACACTTCGAATACTCAAAGAACACTTCGAAGATCCGAAGAACACTTCAGATTTTATGAAAATCTCTCCGAAGACTTGAAAAACCTCAAGGGGGAAAGGGGAGGAGAGAGAGCAGAGCTTCACTACTATGGGTTGTTGTGGGGTACATTGGTGTGTTGTTGTGTTGTGGTAATACCAAAGGGATGGGTGTATTTATAGGAATTCTGGACCAATAGGGAGGAGAGAGAAAATTTATTAACCAATGGTAGTAAAAGTAATTTTTCTAAACCAATGGGGTGAAAGTAAAAAATTTTGGACCAATGGAGTGGAGGGTGATTTTCCATAGCTAATGGATTAAAAGGTAAATTTTGTGGACCAAAAAGGTAAAAGTATTCCTTTTTAGACGAATAGTAGGGCACGGTGTAGGGTACTGATGAGCACATTTATGTGTGAAATCTAGGGTAGTAAAACATGCATTTTTCATATTTAGAATAGAGCTACCTTGGGTTTACTCTCTTTTGAAGGTTTTATATTTTTAAGGCCTTAAGGACTATCGGGCACTATATCTTCAATTTTACACATAAAGAGATCCTATTTCTTTTCATGGTTGCGAAGAGGATGAAATTCTGACTAAGATGCACCTGTTCAATTAAAAGTACACATTCGTTTGGTCACCCGTACAAATGATTATTCTTTTCGGGCCAGAAAAAGAATAATGGATTAGAACTAAACCGAGATGCAGAACCAGCCCATTTGCAGTTGTCCCAGAGGTACAAAGAATATTCCAAATACCAACAAGGATCGATGGACCACATCCTTAAGTGATTGAAAATTCGTTTTTGGTAACAATAACTACCTAGCGTAGTTGGTGAGCTATGGTGTGCAAAATTTCCTTGCTCACCAAGAGCTCTCAAGTTCGAATCTCATGGTTGTTTTTTTTTAGAGAATTTTGTTGAAGATTTCCTGCTTTTCACTCACTTAAAGCACTAAGGGCATGGAGGAGATTTTCACATCAAATTAGAAGCAAGGAAAATCGTGGAAGGGTTCCTGCGCAAGAAGAGGAGAAAAGAAAAGGAAAGAAAAAAAAAGGGAGAAATAAAGATTGTCCAAATCTTCTCTCTCCTCCACATCATCACCAAAATATTGTCCAAATCACACAAAGCAAGAAGGAAAATCGTCCCTTGGAGGGAGAAAAAGAAGATAAATAAATTAGGAAAAAAAAAGGGAACGAAAATAAGCAAACAAATTATAGGAAATTCTCAAAGTTTATTTCTCTCTTCTCTCTCCTCCACCTTAGCACTTTTGGTCTCAAAAGATCTCACAACCAATTGTGGGGTTTTCCCTTTTAGGAAAGAGAAATTTGTTACCCTACCTCCCCATTCCCTATAAATACAACTCATGTAAGAGGAGGGGAGACAATTCATTCTTCTTCTAGTTTTTTTTAGTTGCTCTCTCTTTCTCTTGCTCTCTTTTTAGTTTTAGTTCTTCTTTATCTTTTCTTTAATCACTTTTGTAATAACTTTTTTTATTTCAATTAATGCAAGCACTCTTTTATTTTTATTCAGCCCTTTTATGTTTATAATTTATGCAATTGAGTTGTAATTTTTTAAGTTATAGTTCTAGGCTTAGATCTAGGTGACAAGATCACGAGCCATGGAGCGATTTTTTTTTCAAGATTTGTTTTCTCTAGTACTAGAAATTTCAGATTTGGTTTATTCTAGATCTGGTTTTAGTACTGGTAGTTTCTCAAATCGATCAAGTTTTCAGTTCGAGGGTTGAAGTTCAAGTAAGTAGGCTCCTTCAAGAGTCTTTTTCCCTCTCATTCCCTCTTCTGACTACCCTTTCTTTCTTAATTTAGGATTTTAATTTCAGTCGTTACATTTTTGCTATCCCTTTCCCCCAAGGATCATGGCTAGTGTATGTGTTGGCTTTGCCCCTCCTAGCCATAGAACCATCATTTTATTGTTTTTATTTTAATTGCCTCCCTTTCCCTAAAGCCAAGTAGAGTAATCCTTGTAAGAGTGACTCTCTAGTCAAGTAGGGAAGCTCATATTATGATGCATCCCTCAGGCTAAGTAGAGAAACCTACTTGTGAGTCTCTCTCTAGCTTTATCCCCTTTCTTTTACTTTATTTTTATTTCAACATTTTTTTCCTTTATTGTTTTTTTTAATTGCGTGGGTTATTTATTTTCAGTTATTTATTTATTTAATTTTAATTACGTGGCTTGCGTCTTTAAATTCTTAGATGACGAATGGTTAGGATGTTATTTTAGATACATATGTTTAGGATGGTAGTTAGAATTAGATCACAACCATTAATAGGTTCACTTTCGCATTATTAAAAGAAAAAAAAATAAAGTGGCTGCTCTCCCTGAGTTCGACCCATAGCTACACTGATCCGTACGCTTGCGGTTACATTTAAAATCTCAAACAAGTTTTTAGCGCCGTTGCCAGGAAGACAATTCCATGTTATTTTCACTTTCTTTTGGTAAATCGAAGTGCTTTGTTTGCTTTGTTTTATATTTTTCCTTTTCTTTTATTGAATTCCTGAGAAGAACAACTTGCAATAATAGTTGTATTAGTAGAGGTCACCATGCCTCACAGTATGATAAAGACAGGTTTTGCCCTATAGCAGTACCTCAGGAATTGACCTAAGCAACCCCGGATCCCTATCGGTAAGCTCCCAAAAAGCAAAATAAAAAAAAAAAAAAAAAAAAAGAGAGTTTTGCTATCCATTCTTTTGTGCTTGTTTTACTTTAGTTGTGGGTAGTTTTCTATTGCATGAGTGTTAAGTGGGTACGTAATATTAAAAATCGGTTAGAAAGAAGAGATCCAACAAGTAGTGACCCTATACGTTTGCTCTCTTTAAAACCCTTCAATATGGGAGACCAACAGCAAAACCCTTCACCTAAATCTCTGAAAGATAGGTTCTACCGCTAGAACGCCCAACCTTCCCGCATAGTTCTACCACAAGCCCCGTGGTAATAATTTTGAACTCAAATCTCAATACATCACTATGTTGCCCTACTTCCATGGGTTGACCTCCAAGATGCACTCTATTTCTAAGGGAATTTGAAGAGGTATGTATTCTAATTAAGATCCAACAGCTTTCTGATGATGTTGTTAAGCTTAGGTTTATCACTTTTGCATTGAAAGACCAAGCTAAGAAGTGGTTGTATGGGTTACCCACAAATTCCATAACCTCATGGGAACAGTTCACAGTTGTCTTCCTTAAGAAGTTTTTCCCAACTCATAAGACCAATAAACTTAGAAGTGATATCCTTCAGTTTAGGCAAAAGCCTAGTGAGTCATTTTCCAAACTTATGGAGAGATTCAAGGATCTACTCCAAGAATGCCCTCACCATGGCCTAGACCTATGGAATTTATGTCAAATAATTTATGAGGGTATTGATTACCCAACTAAATAAATGATAGAGTCTATGTGCCCTGAGGGATTCACAACCTTTACAGATGAAGGAAAGGCATGGGAATTCTTACTTGACTTAGTTGACAAAACCCATGAGTGGGAATCAACCCAAGAGAGTAAAAGAACCATAGGAGGAAAAGGATATTTTGTGAATGGGATAGTAGCCAAGGAAGCCCATTTGGATAGCCTAATCAAGAGAATTGAGGCTATTGTTCCTAGAGAGCCATCATCAGTCAATTTGGTTAAGATTTGTGCTTGGTGCCAGTCCCCTGGACATCTCCTAGAAGAATGCCCCAACACCTCTGGGGGCACTTCTAATTATATTGTTAATTCCTTACACTAGAATAATCCATATAGTAACACCTACAATCCAGGATGGAGAAATCACCCAAATTTCTCTTGGAATCAAAACAACCAGGCAGGACCTTCCAATTTCCATAATCAAGGTCAACCTGGACTCCAAAGGCCTCCCTTTACATAACAATCTTTTTCTCAAAATACTTTTCCTAGGTCAAATGTAGGACCTTAGGCTAGTTTTCCTAGGGCTCCTCTCCTATCATCTTATCAACAACCCCCTGGGTTTACCAACACTGGAGATGCAAGTAGAATAAGTGACTTGGAAAAAAATATGACCCTCCTCATGACAAGCCATCAAAATCTTATGAGAGAACTCACTCAAGTTGTCTCAATTATACGTGAGAGGAAGAAAGGAACTTTACCCAATCAACCAGAGCCTAACCCTAGGCATCATCAGCCTGTTAGTTCACAAACATCAACTAATGCACCACTGAATATAGTACAAGGTCAGACCCAACAAGGTCTCTCTAACCAATGTAATGTTGTTTATGCCCTTAGGAGTGGTAGAGAGTACCAACAGAGCGTTCTTAAATCTTTCTCATCTATTACTCCTGTTAACTCTCCTTTAGTTGAGGACACAAGTGTGCCTCTTGTTCCAAGTTCGTCTGATGAACCTAAAGATTTTTCTGAAACTAAAGAAGATTTGGTTGAGGAAACCAAAAATGATTTTTCCGAACAAGGGAAAATCCATAATAGTCCTTATGTTCATCCTGTCTCATTTCCTAAGCACTTGGTAACAAAAGGAAGACTGCTTCCATGGACAAAATTTTAGAAGTCTTCAGAAAGGTAGAAGTGAACATCCCTCTTTTGGATGCCATATCCCAGATCCCCGCCTATGCAAAGGTACTGAAAGATTTGTGTACTCACAAACGTATCACTAGTGTGCCCAAAAAAGGGGTTTTGGGATAACATTAGTTCCATAATTACTCAAATTTATAGCACCAAGTATAAGGATCCAGGGAGCCCTACCATATCTTGTGTCATAGGCAACACCTACATTGAGCATGCTTTACTTGACCTTAGCGCAAGTGTGAATCTTTTACCTTACCATGTGTACAAGCAACTGAGATTAGGAGAATTGAAAGCCACTGGAACTACTTTTTAGTTGGCAGATAGGTTTGTTAAGATTCCTGAAGGGATGGTTGAGGATGTCTTACTAAAGGTGGGGGAATTTATTTTTCCTGTTGATTTCATTGTGTTAGATACTAAGTCCTTCTCAACCAAGGATGAGATCCCAATAATTCTAGGAAGACCATTCTTGGCTACCAGTAATGCATTAATCAATTGCCGGAATGGTTTCCTAAGATTATCTTTTGGTAACCAAACTGTTGAGTTTAACATGTTTAGGATTGGCAAGCAACCACATATGGAAGAAAAGATCAATATGTTTGAGGACTTTCTGGATTTTTCTGATGATTTAGTTACCAACTTTGACATGATTTTGATTCAGAATTCCAAGAGTGTATGGATGAGTTGGATGATAACAGTAAAAATTTCTTTTTTGAAGTCTTGAGTCTTCACACTCTTGTGGAGCCCTTAGGACCCCTTTCCAATTCCATTCCCAAACCTTCCATAGTTGAGCCCCCTAAGCTAGTTCTTAAGGAGTTGCCATCTAATTTGAGGTATGCTTTCCTAGGGCCTGACCAGACTCTTCTTGTAATAATTTCTTTAAATTTGACTTCTAGCCAGGAAGAGGAGTTACTTAAAGTGTTAAAAGATAATAAGGAAGCCCGAGGTTGGACCATGGCTGATATCAAGGGTATAAGCCCTTCCATTGTGCAACATCATATACATCTTATGGAGGATTCCAAACCATCCACGAAACCCCAAAGAAGAGCTAACCCAGTGATGATGGAAGCCATTAAGAAAGAGATCCTAAAGTGCTTGGATCATGGAATAATTTATCCTATTTCGAGTACCAATGGGTAAGCCAGCTCACGTAGTGCCTAAGAAGTCTAGGGTGACCGTAGTTCCCAATACCAATAATGAACTAATTCCAACCCGTGTCCAATCAAAGTTGAGAGTGTCATAGACTACGTGAAACTTAATGTGGCAACTCGAAGGACCACTTCCCATTATCATTCATTGATCAGATGTTAGAGAGGTTAGCTGGATATGAATACTATTGTTTTCTTGATGGATATTCTGGCTATAACTAAATCCCAATTGCTTTAGAGGACCAACATAAGACCACTTTTACATGCCCATATGGAACATTTGCTTACAAGCGTATGCCCTTTGGGCTTTGCAATGCCCTCACATGCTCCAACGATGCATGATGAGCATCTTTTCTGACATGGTTCAAAAATTCTTAGAAGTATTTATGGATGACTTTTCAATTCATGGAATTTCCTATTCTGAATGTCTTCATCATCTTTCCCTAGTTTTGAAAAGGTGCATATCTAAGAATTTGGTTTTGAATTGGGAGAAATGCCATTTTATGGTTAAATTTGGTATTGTTTTAGGCCATGTAATATCCAAGGAGGGAATTAAGGTAGATAGAGCCAAAGTGGATTTAATTGATAATTTACCACCTCCTCAATCTGTTAAGGATGCTCGGTCTTTTCTAGGGCATGCGGGCTTCTACAGAAGGTTTATTAAGAACTTTAGTCAGTTAGCCCGACCTCTCACTTTATTACTTGCCAAAGATCAGACTTTTGAATTTTCCAAAGAGTGCCTAGAATCCTTCAAGCAACTTAAGAAGGAGTTGACAAATGCACCCATTGTTCAACCACCTGTTTGGACTGAACCTTTTGAACTTATGTGTGATGCTTCGGATTTTACCATAGGAGCAGTTTTGGGGCAAAGGATTAATAAGTTGCCCACTATCATTTACTATGCTAGTAGGACCTTAAATGATGCACAACTCAATTATACAACCACTGAAAAAGAATTTTTAGCTATTGTATTTGCATTAGAAAATTTTCGGTCTTACTTAGTTGGTTCACATGTGGTGGTGTATACTGATCATTCTGCCCTCAGATACCTAGTTCAGAAGAAGGATGCCAAAGCCCATCTCATTAGGTGGGTTTTACTTTTGCAAGAGTTTGATTTAGAAATTAGGGATAAGAAAGGAGTTGAAAACCTAGTTGCAGACCATTTATCCTGGCTTCCAAATTCCTTGACTGTTGATTCTCCAGTCAACGAGAACTTTTCAGATGAACAATTATTTTCAATGTTCAGTGAACCATGGTTTGCTGACATTGTCAACTTCTTAGTTTCAGGTGTGATTTCGGATCAGTGGTCCACCCAAGATAAGTATAGATTTCATTCCCAAGTTAAGCACTTTTTCTGGGATGATCCTTATTTGTTTAAGATATGTCCGGATCAGATTATCCGACGATGTGTTCCTGATTATGAATAACATTCCATTCTCTTTTTGTCATGATCAGGCATGTGGTGGACACTTTGGACCTAAGAAGACCGCCGTAAAGGTTCTCCAATGCGGATTTTATTGGCCCACTCTTTTTAGAGATGCTTTTGATTTTTGCAAGGCTTGTCCTATCTCCCTTTTGGCGATTAATAAAGGAATATGATGCCCTCAACCCTATTTTGGTAGTTGAGATCTTTGATGTTTGGGGCATCGATTTTATGGGACCATTCCCTAATTCCTTTGGGAATTTGTACATACTTTGGCCGTTGATTATGTTTCTAAATGGATAGAGGCCATACCTTGTAAATCTAATGACCACAAAGTGGTGGTCCAATTCTCAAAGAGAACATTTTTCCCACTTTGGTCCACCACGCAATAATTAGTGATAGGGGTACTATTTTGTAATCGGCCTTTTGAGGCCTTAATGAAAAAGTATGGGATCACTCATAAGTTATCTACCCCTTATCACCCCCAAACTAGTGGCCAAGTGGAGGTGTCTAATAGGTAGATCAAACAAATCTTGAAAAAAACTGTTAATCCCAACTGTAAGGATCGGTCCCTTAGGCTCATTGATGTCTTGTGGGCCCATCGGACTGCATTCAAGACTGGCCTTGGGCAGTCTCCCTACTGTTTGGTATATGGGAAAGCTTGTCACTTACCAGTTGAGTTGGAGCATAAGGCCTTTTGGGCCATCAAGAAGCTCAACTTTGATTTGTCTGATGCGGGAATACATCGTAGGCTCCAACTATCTGAGTTGGAGGAACTTAGAAATGAAGCCTATGAAAGTTCTAGGATTTACAAGGAAAAGACCAAAGCTTTCCATGATAAACACATTCTGCATAAATCTTTTATAATTGGTGATAAGGTCTTATTGTACAACTCTCGATTGTATCTTTTTCCTGGTAAGTTTAGATCCCGATGGGATGACCCATTTATTGTCCATAATGTATATCCCCATGGGGCTGTGGAGATTTTGAATCCAGGAACATGGGTAATTTCGAAGGTTAATGGTCAGCGTTTGAAGCCATTCCTCGAGTTTCCTACTACTAGTAGTGAAGAGGTCATGAATCTCCATGAACCTCTTTACACTGATGACTAACTTTTAATCAGGTATGACCCCCTTACATTGTCTTTGCTTTTAATTCTTTCCATGCATTGAGGACATTGCATGACTTAAGTGTGGGGGAGGGAAACTAGTTTCTGCTTTTTTTCCACTTTGTTTAATTTTTTATTTTTTATTTTTTATTTTTTTTTGAGCTTGCTAAAGGATGAAGTCTTACTTTGGCTTTTGGCTAATGATCATACCATTCAGTTGCTTGATGTATGAAAATAAAAGTTTTGACTAAGGTACCCATTTTGAACGTATAAAAACCCTGTTGAAAAGAAAGAAACAAGCCTGTGTCTTGAGATGAGACTTTCTTCTGAAAAATAAGAGACCCTTGTTTTATGGTGTTGGACCATATGTAAGTCTGTGGGTTCCTTGTACTTTTGATTTGGAGTTGAGACATTTTTTTTAATTTGGCATGGGTTGACAAATGCACAATTTTAAATGAAATGTGAAATGTGGTATAAAGAAGAATAAGAGTTGATTCCCTTGGAACTAGATAGGGCATTGCGCCTCAGGAAGCGTGGTGTCTTGATCGAAATTCCTTGGGAGGAAACTTCTGAAGTAACTCTAGCATCACTGCCTTTGTGGGCATATGTAAAAAGCGAAGCTACATAGTAACTTGGGTGTCTGGTGTTTGCTCCACCATGTCATTCAAGCCAAAAGTAGTGGAGTATCATTCAAGCCAAAAGTAGTGGAGTAGAATAGAGTTTATTATTCAAAAAAAAAAAAAAAGGAGAAAAAATGTGCAAATGTCATTATTGCTTGGTAACATGTTTGGTAAAAAATACTCCAACACCTTAGTCATTGGTTCCCTATTTCTTCACAAGTGGTTTTACCTTAAGATAAGGATGTTTTGGAAGAGACGAGGTGAGTTCCAAATTAAGAAATATGCTAGTGCCTGGAACTGATAAAGGGTAATAAAAGTTCAAGTGTGGGGGTCCCTTGTAAAAGAAATTATTTTTGCTCCGGATTGATATGAGCCTTACCTTTAGCCAAGGTTGGGATTTGTTTATTCTGAATTTTGGGTGTATATTCACTGCAAACACCCACGAGACACAACTCGTCCACTAGGGTAACTTAGGGGTTTAAAGGCTTGTTGCACATGCTAAGTGCAACCGTGATTCCTACGAAAGTGAATTAGAATTTTTATCTTTATTCTTTTTCTTTTTGTTTTGCTCGAGGACTAGCAAAGTCTAAGTGTGGGGTAATTCTGATGAGCACATTTATGTGTGAAATCTAGGGTAGTAAAACATGCATTTTTCAAATTTAGAATAGAGTAACCTTGGGTTTTACTCTCTTTTTGCAGGTTTTATATTTTCAAGGCCTTAAGGACTATCGGACACTATATCTTCAATTTTACACATAAAGAGGTCCTATTTCTTTTCATGGTTGCGAAGAGGATGAAATTCTGACTAAGATGGACGTGTTCAATTAAAAGTACACATTCGTTTGGTCACCCGTACAAATGATTATTCTTTTCGGGCCAGAAAAAGAATAATGGATTAGAACTAAACATTGATGCAGAACCAGCCCATTTGCAGTTGTCCCAGAGGTACAGGGAATATTCCAAATGCTAACAAGGATCGATGGACCACATCCTTAAGTGATTGAAGATTCATTTTTGGTAACAACAACTACTTAGTGTAGTTGGTGAGCTATAGTGTGCAAAATTTCCTTGCTCACCAAGAGTTCTCAAGTTCAAATCTCATGGTTGTTTTTTTTTTAGAGAATTTTGTTGAAGATTTTCTGCTTTTCACTCACTTAAAGCACTAAGGGCATGGAGGGGATTTTCACATCAAATTAGAAGCAAGGAAAATCGTGGAAGGGTTCCTGCACAAGAAGAGAAGAAAAAAAAAAAGGAAAGAAAAAAAAGGGAGAAATAAAGATTGTCCAAATCTTCTTTCTCCTCCACATCATCACCAAAAGATTATCCAAATCTTCTCTCTCCTTCACATCATCACCAAAAGATTGTCCAAATCACACAAAGAAAGAAGGACAATCGTCCCTTGGAGGGAGAAAAAGAAAAGAAATAAATTAGAAAAAAAAAGGAAAGAAAATAAGCAAACAAATTATAGGAAATTTCTCAAAGTTTATTTCTCTCTTCTCTCTCCTCCACCTTAGAATTTTTGGTCTCAAAAGATCTCACAACCAATTGTGGGTTTCTCCCATTTAGGAAAGAGAAATTTGTTACCCTACCTCCCCATTCCCTATAAATACAACTCATGTAAGAGGAGGGGAGACAATTCATTCTTCTTCTAGTTTTTTTTAGATGCTCTATCTTTCTCTTGCTCTCTCTTTAGTTTTAGTTCTTCTTTATCTTTTCTTTAATCACTTTTGTAATAGATTTTTTTATTTCGATTAATGCAAGCACTCTTTGATTTTTATTCAACCCTTTTATGTTTATGATTTATGCAATTGAGTTGTAATTTTTTAAGTTATAGTTCTAGGCTTAGATCTAGGTAACAAGATCAAGGGCCGTGGAGCAATTTTTTTTTCAAGATTTGTTTTCTCTAGTACCAGAAATTTCAGATTTGGTTTATTCTAGATCTGGTTTTTAGTACTGGTAGTATCTCAAATCGATCAAGTTTTCAGTTCGAGGGTTGAAGTTCAAGTAAGTAGACTCCTTCAGTAGTCTTCTCTCCCCCCTCTCATTCCCTCTTCTGACTACTCTTTCTTTCTTAAGTTAGGATTTTAATTTCAGTCATTACATTATTGCTATCCCTTTCCCCCAAGGATCATGGCTAGTGTATGTGTTGGTTTTGCCCCTCCTAGCCATAGAACCATCAATTTATTGCTTTTATTTTAATTGTCTCCCTTTCCCTAAAGCCAAGTAGAGTAACCCTTGTAAGAGTGACTCTCTGGTTAAGTAGGGAAGCTCATATTATGATGCATCCCTCGGCCTAAGTAGAGAAACTTACTTGTGAGTCTCTCTCTAGCTTTATCCCCTTTCTTTTACTTTATTTTTATTTCAGCATTTTTTTCCTTTATTATTTTTTTTTAATTGCGTGGGTTATTTATTTTCAGTTATTTATTTCTTTATTTTTAATTGCGTGGCTTGCGTCTTTAAATTCTTAGATGACGAATGGTTAGGATGTTATTTTAGATACATATGTTTAGGACGGTAGTTAGAATTATATCACAACCACTAATAGGTTCACTTTCGCATTATTAAAAGAAAAAAAAATAAAGTGGCTACTCTCCCTGAGTTCGACCCATAGCTACACTGATCCGTACGCTTACGGTTACATTTAAAATCTCAAACAGGTACGCTAGCGGGGCAGTGTTGGGTACATAGGCTGGCCTGCAGGGGTGAGGGCAGGGCTACAAGGGGTGTGGGTAGGCTATAGGGCGGGCAGGGCTGGGGGCGAGTAGGTAGTGGCTCGTAGGGCGCAAGTGGGCAGCGGCAGTGTGGTTGCAGGAGGTACGGACAATGGCTGTAGGTGGCGTGGGTAATGGCTATAGGGGATGTGCCCATTGGCTAGCTGGCCAGTGCATGCAGCATGCGGGGCTAGCCTGCTGGCTAGTAGGCGGGCAGGCTGTCTAGTGCGTGCGACATTTGCGTGAAAAAAATATTATTTTCCAAGGAAGATTGCGGGAGATCCAACGGTCTGATTTTAAAGTACCATATATCGTTGGAATCAAATTTCCGAGTACAATCCATCCATATGGTCATCATGACCAGAGTCCTTCACATATAAAAAGTTAAAATTGGACCACCCTCTTTTCTCTCGCGTGAGGTTTCTGGGGGGTTTTTAGGTAGGGGATGTTTCCGGCTTCTCCTAGTCAGCCATCATCTTTTGTTGATCAGAAGCAGGAAGTCATGTCCAAGATCCATATTTCATCATAGCCGGGGGGGTGACAAAATTGGGTGTCTACAGAATGCCCCTCTTTGGCAGAGGCCTGTGCCAACGGTAGAAGGGAAAAGAAAAGAACGACCACATTTTTTCACTCATAGTTGAAAATGCAACAGGTAATATCTCTTAACCACTTTAAAGTTTTAGGACTTACCTGGGCTGCCAATTGTAGGAAAGAAATTTGCTGCTCTTCCAATCCTACAAAAGATATTAGTAATTTAGTCTTTGGATTTTCCTTGGCCGGGCTTTACATGTGCCAGTATGGGGAATTTGGTCTCCAGGCTGGGTCTTTCGAGCCAATCTGGACTATCTAGGACCAATGGTTTCAAGAAAGAACTTCACTACTCTTCCAATCTTGCAACAGGCCAAAACATTTGATTCTTGCATTTTCCATAGCTAGGCTTTCCATATGCCAGTTCTGGGAATTTGGTCTCCAGGTTGGGTCTTTCAAGCCAATCTAGACTATTTGGGACAAATGGTTGCAAGAGATAAATTCGCTGCTCTTCCAATCTTACAACTGGCCAAAACATTTGATTCTTGGATTTTCCTTAGCTAGGCTTCACATGTGCCAGTTCAGGGAATTTGGCCTCCAGGCTAGGTCTTTCGTGCCAATCTGGACTATCTGGGACTAATGGTTGCAAGAGAAAAATTCGTTCATCTTCCAATCTTATAACAAGTAAAAACATTTCATTCTTGGATTTTCCTTAGCTGGGCTTTCCATGTACCAGTTTAGGGAATCAATAAAGAGATCAGGTCACTCGGAACCGATTCAAAGGGATTTGGCCACCTAGGGCCAGGTTAATGACTTTAGGCCACCTAGGGCCGGTTCAATGCAATTGGGTCACCTGGGGCCGGTTAATGAAATTCGGCCACTTAGGGTCGGTTCAATAAAATTGGGCCACCTGGGGCCAGTCAATGAAATTGGGCCACCTGGGCCTGGTTCAATGAAATTGGGTCCTTGATTCTTACAAATTTACTTCTTGATTTTGAATTTTGAACTTTGATTTTTGACTTTTGTTTTGGAATCTTGATTCTTTGATTTTTAGCTCTTGAACTTTGAATTTTGATTTGGGATCTTGAACTTTGATTTTTAGCTTCTGATTTGGAATCTTGAACTTTGTGTGATAATTTTCATCCATCTCACAAATTAAGATTTCACCTTCCACTTTCATGTGATTTTACCTACCAAGTAGAATTCACTTTCCATGTGATTTTAATTTTTACCTACCACAAAAATTATTTTGAACTTGGTATTTGGTGGTAAGAATTTTTTATTTGTACCTTGGAATTGGAATCTCAATTTTTTTTTTTTTTAAATTTTTTTTTTTTACTTTTAGAGAAAATAAATTTTTTACCCATAGGGTTAGAGTTTTAGGGTTTAAGGTTGAGGGTTTAGGGATTAGGATTTTAGTGTTTAGGGTATAGGGTGTAGGATTTAGAGTTTAGGTTTTAAGGATTTGGGCTTAGGGTTTAGTGTTTAAGATTTAATGTTTAGGGATTTGGTTTTATGGTTTAGTGTTTAGGGTTCGGGGTTTAGGGTTTGGGGTTTGGGGTTTAGGCCTTAGTGTTTTGGGATTAGGGTTTAGGGCTTTTAGTTAACGGTTTAGGGTTTTGGGTTTTGGGTTTGGTATTTTGGGTTTAGGGTTTAAGGTTTAGGGTTTTGTGTGTAGTGTTTTAAGGTTTTTGGGTTGAGTGTTTAAGGTTTAGGTTTTGGGGATTAGGGATTAGGGATTAGGGATTAGGGTTTGGGTTTAGGTTTTATAGTCTGGGATTTGGTTTAGGTTTTGCATTTAGGATTAAGGGTTTAAGGTTTAGTGTT